>CM035815.1:57920428-58520428 GCA_020458035.1 Magallana ariakensis
TCAAACTTACATGTCATTATGAAGTAGGTAGAGAGCTAGCAGCTGATTATACACCTGGGCAGGTGCCACGCCTCCTGCTGACTGAAAATAATATTATATACCTGTACAAATATATTCAAGTAAATAAGATAGACCCAGTCCTACCTTCTTGAGCCTTTCTGACAGCTAGAGCATGAGAAAACATCCCAAGTGTGTTTACTTCACTCAATATTAAAATTTTATACAAAATAGAGTCCTGCATCTCATTAGTTTGAAATATTGATTAGACAGAATTAAACCTTCTGGTAATATACTTTAGTTTAAATATTATATTTTATAAATATTAGCTTCAATCTAATCAGATTATAGATTACTTCTCCCTTTTTTTTATATTTATGGAGTGTGGTGTCAGTGCACAAGCCATATTGAAAAGTGGAATTCCTGCTACGAGCTGGCATCAGAGTTTCAAATGTACTTCCTTACTACATTACAACTTTACACTAATGGAGTTGGTAACGATTTAGTACCGAGATGTTTTTTGTGAAACTCTGTCATCCTAAACTGTCTGTGTAGATTATACTTCATGTTCAAATAAAATGCACAATTTTGTTGTTCATTCAGTAAATTTGCTTCTATTTCTAACTCCGCCCCATCAACTAATCAGTGACTCATTGATTCGATTGAGTGACAGGTATTGGGAAGGGGTATTGTTTATAATTATATCTGGCAGGGCTGTCAAATATGGGACATAACGCAATTAAAAAAGTCACAACAAATGAAATTGATAATACACGTATCTGCTTGCTAGATATCATTATTCTACCACTTGTCTCATTTATATCAGTTTGAATGATCTCTTAATTTTCTTACCCCTCCTCTATCATTTTATTTCTGTGCTTACCAGTTTCAAGTTCGCCAGGTATATAATGATTAAGATTTACTAAATGCTTATAATGCATATCTATCAACATTGTGTCAAGCTGATGAAATTTTGCACAGCCTGGTACCTGCTCTTTGTTTCAAGACTGATCACACTGAATTACACAATTAATTAAAAGTAGGTACATGTAATTAACTAAACACCAGCTGATGTCTGTAGATTCCGACTTATGAATTTGGCATGCTCTGAAACTGTGTTCAACAAAGATCATAATTCTATTTCTAAACAAAAACCTTGGCCATTACCGTACATCAAAGAAGTCTTTGACTGATATATATATACAATATACTCAAGTATAGACAATGTTTTAAATGCAATTTTCGATTTAAGTAAAAAATGTTGGCTTTTTGCCATGTTTTTACACCATTATCACGATTGTTTGATAAAACCAAGCAGATTATTAATGTGTGAAAAAAGACACACCCTATTGTCGTTGTAGTTTAATCATGCCAATCTGTATTTTGCCGAGTCTAAGCCATAACACTTTTTAATCAACGAAAAGGACTAGAGACAATTTGATTCAGTTTTGTATGGTCCGTCGGTATAATCATTGCCGTCACAGCCTGTTAACACCAACTCATATTATTAAATAAACAATTGCAGAGATAATTCGAGTTGATACAAATTTTCATAACTTTGAAAGTAATCATCACTTCACTATCAGAATAAATGAAAATCAAATAAGACTTTCGAATAATTCTTGGTAATTGCAAAATACCTCTAATTCCTGTTGTTCTAAGTCAGTTTGAAGTTTTTTATAATCAACATTTTCTTTTGCCATTTTTAAGTGAACCATGTTCCGTGTAACATTAAATTTCCCGGAAAAAGAATCGGGTGCGTTCCGTATCATAATCCTGCAGTACATTGACATTATTTTTCAGCATTTTATTGCAGGCGCGTAATGGTGCGTAAGGGGCTACCCCTCCAAGTTTTCATATTATAGTAGTTTTTTTTCTTTAAATAAATAAATGTACAGGCCATTTGGTTCCTTAACGTTTTGTCGGACCATGCTGACCACTCCTAACGTTAGTCATCTTCGCTAGCCAAGGGTGACGATCCATGGTGTTTCTCTATTCTATTAATAAATAGAGGAACTCCGTGGATCGTCACCCTTGGATAGCGAAGATGACAAGTAATAAGCATGTTAAATTTAGTTTTTTTAGATTGTGTCTTATCAAAATTTGTACGGCGTCCATAATCGTCGTGGTCTGTGGATTTAACATATTACTATTTTCATCCCCAGAAAAAGTAAGCCCAATAACCAACAAACTTTACACGTTAATTTATTAAAGGATCCGTCTGTGGTAGAATCTCTGTACTCCTGGCATTCTTACTAGCTCTGGCTAGTGGGTTAACCCTTTAGTTTGATCAGTAGAGTGCTGGATTAGAAATAAGTGAAGTAAGTTAAGTAAACATCATTTAGTTTAACAATACGTGGTTTCTATAGTAACAACACGAATAAAAAAAAATACACATATATTTTTAACACCTTAATCTTTATTCTGATTTTTTTTTTTATGTGTTTTTATCATTTTTGTTTTTATGTCACTTTCCAAATTTTTCACAAAATGCTCGATGCTTGCTGATTTTGACTCTTCAAAAAGTGAATAAATTAAAATAAAATACCAAAAACAGTTTTGTTTTCTTTTTAAAACACCACCTCACAAGTACATGTATATATACATGTATATGCGTACATAATTACTTCCTTAATTTAAAATAACAGTACATATGCATAAATAAAAACTACTGTACCATGGTCAGCTAGACTTTGAGAGGTAGATATATAGATAGGTAGGGCTTCCGTCGTTACATATAAAGTGCGTTCGATCACAGGGGTTTAAATTAGTTTTTTTATTAATAGAGCTAAAAGAAAATGATACAATATGAGATAACTCGTGATTTTCCTAACCAACGGGAGCCTACCATTATACAAATCACGAGATATCCTTTTTATATCATACATAATTCCGATATTTTGTGCAAATAACGTCATGTCTAAGAAATAAATTACATTTTTCCCAGGTTCATGGGGCTATAAACTACGATGTATCTTACATTTGGCTGAGCCTGCTGTATTTCGAATTCCATATATATATAGATCAAAACCTTACAAAATGAAAATAGTGCAAGTCCCTTTTCGGCCTTTTGAAATAAAAGCCAAGTTATTTGTCAATCAGGCAATTCAAGGGATATTTTATTTATCATGACAGTTTAACAGGGGTTAAAAATGTGAAGTATGTTTCATTTAAGAAATTAACAGCAATTTAAAAAGTTCACCCGGATATGAAGTTGGTTGGTCACATGATCAAATCCTGTGAAGCCCGAAGGGCTTCTCAGTAGATTTGATCACGTACCAACCAACTTCATATCCCGGTGAACTTTTTGGGACGCAGCACAGTTAAGGCTGTCAATAAATTCCGTACAGACAAAAAGTACGGGAAATGTGCATTATGACATCACAGAATATTACAAACCTCGAAAATACTAATTAATTCATTTATTAGCAAAATTAATTTATACTATTCTTTTAATTAAGAACAACGAATGCTATTACTTACAATTTCGATGTCTGTTATATCGTACACACTGAAAAATAAGCGAGATGTCGTTCTCGCTGTACTACAAAATATGACGTCATATGCTTCAAAATGACGCATTAAGTTAAGTCATTGAAGGCTATCATGCGGTTTTTTAGCGATGAAAAATAAATTCCATAGATTTACGGAAAATTATAAATGAATATTTTGTTTAACATTATTATTAGTAGAATGCTACCTATATAGTCTTATTTTCAATTTGTTATAATTATGCATCGTATTAAGAGGCAACCTCGGTTTTGTATAAAATATCGTATATTTTAAAGCTGGGTGCCTAAATAAATCACTTTATTGCAAGGGCATACACTTATCTGATCATGACAAACTTTTACATGTAAATTTGAAATATGCTATGTAATTTAAAAACTTCTAAGATCCTTGTGAAATCTCACAAATTAATTATTTTTTTAATGAAATTAACACTGTGACCTTCAAAATTATTCAACATATGCATTATAAATTATGGTTTTTTCTAAAAAAATAATATTATCTTACAAGGTTCACAGCATTTTTTAAAATCTACTATATAACATCAAGTTATTTTACAATTCAGTTGTGAATTTTGACATGATTATGCCCTTGCAATATTCACATTTTTAAATGACCTCAAAACCACAAATACATCTGCTTGTACCATGCGACTGCCATATCACGTGACCACTATGAACATAAAATATTGTACTATTATATATATATTTCAGAAATATATTGCATTTGAGCGACTGTTATTGATTTTAAAAAGGACATGTCCGATGAACTAAAGTATACGTGTTTTCATTACAAAAATTCGCCGATATTTTTATTGACCGCCTTAACTGTACTGCGGAGTTGATTTTTAATCAACTCTCCTATACAGTTACTCTGGCAAACCGAAAGTGAAACAGTGTTTGGACCTAAGCACAAATCATCACCGCTGACAAGAGTTAGTTCTTGAAATAATAGATAAATGAGACATAGTTTGATGGAATTAATTATATCTTTAAATATTACACAACATGATTCATATGGGGTTTTCTCGAAATTCTTGTCGGAAAAGTCCGAGAATTTATATTATAAAAATGTGCGTGATTTAAAGGTATATGTGGCGTATTTTTGGTGAATAACAATAATAAGATCTGATTATTTGTTTCATTTCTTTACTTAAAGATAGGACTTTCACACAAATTACGCTTTATAAGTCAATCGCATAACAAAGATACAAGAAATCAAAAATATATTTTTTTATTTTTTACCGGCACGGTAAAAAATACAAAAGATTTGAATAACCCCGCCTTAAATGGGTCACGTGACATCCATGCATCTTGGTCTATCAACAAGAATGGCGACGACGAGAATGATAGGTATACCGTTAAGTTTGACAGATTTGGCAATGAAAGAAAAAAGAGACAGACTGACAAGGATAGGAACAAAGGGAAGATTGTCATCGGAGACCATGTAGATTGATGGAACAGGAATTAAAGCCGAATTAAACTCAAGTTTCCATGATGAAGTTGTAGGGGTTTTGCTAGTCAGGTTCGTGCTCCATGTGTTCCGTGTCTTTACTTTATAAGTTTTAAACCACAAGTGGATTTTCGTTTAGAGGAATTTTTGAATAAAGAATAAATAAACACTCTCAGTACATGCATCCCTCAGGGAGAGGGGTACTTGTATTTACTCCGTTTACCGTGTCGATGATGCTAAAATCGTGTTTCGTCTTTATTACACGTAGTTAACAATTTATATCGTTCTACAGGGGCTGACAAATACATTTTTTAAGCACTTGCCCTCGGGCAAATGGCTAGGCAAAATTTACTTGCCCTACCTCAATATCTACTAGCCCGACCAAATTCTTTATTGGATTAAAAATATACAATACACATACCGTACGATGATTTTGCCCTTTATTTTTAATTTTTCCGCTTTTAATACTCTTCATAATATAAAGTTTTGATTCAACATCGCTTCCTCTTGGTTTTCTCGAGAATGTGTTAAAAAATCAACACATTACATATTGATATTTAGTTGGATTTGTTGTAAAGGTAAAAAACAAACATTTTATTAACAGTTTTGGGTGTCTTTATAATTTCTTTTACCTTAGGTGAACGTCCGAGATAATAGGTGACAAGCGCGAACGCGTGTTCATGGCCATGGTTTCATTAAGGCCGCAGAGGTGTTAAAAATAAATATAAAATGAATCTTCAGTGAGTTGTTTAATTTAAACTAATTATATATAATCATATTAGGCCTACCCTGGTAATATTTTAGTTTTTAAAAAGTTCTAGGCTATGATTACGTTTAGCGAGTGATAACAGGAACATATCTATTTTTAACATCAGTTATGGCGGCGTACATGGAGACGGTGAACACAGCTCAAAGAAGTTGATCACACAATAAACAGCTCAAATTGATGTTAATTGCCATTTTATAAGTATTTATCTATTAACAGATTATAATCAAAACAGTTTTTGCAATTAAACGCTCTAACAAAGATTAAATTAGTTTTAAACATTACGATAAACAAACACAAGAACAGTAGTACTGAATAACAGTAGAGAGAATTTATTTCATTATGATAGCGCGTGCTGCACCTGGAAAAAAACCATGTCAAAATCCTATTGCGGTGTATAATTTAAGCACCCTTAGATCGTAAAGAGTTTTCTAGAAAAAAAAGTGTGTATTACATTCGGCGAAATACGGTATTTTCATTTCCAGTACATATGCGAAAGTTGAAAAAGTCACTTGCCCACGGGCAAGTCCCTATCGATTTTTTACTTGCCCGATCGAAAAAATCACTGATATAAGAATTATCTAATTTAAGACATGAAAAACGTGATTCTAATTTGTAAACAAACTCTTCTTCCATCGTGTTTTCAATGCTAGGTTTTCCCGCACTCATGCGCAGTGGCGTTATAAATGGCAAATAACATTAATATTCATCAGACGTATAGCAAAGTCTGCAAAGTATAGCAAAGTTTAGAGACAAATAACTAAAGACAGAACATGTTTTATGGGCCTAGAGTTTGTGAAACGTCTAATTATAAGAAGCATAATGTATATTTTTACTCAAACTCATGTCAAAAATTTTACTCCAAATACGCCACATATACCTTTAAATAGAGATTAGAAATTACTTGTCATGGTAAAAAACATCGTTGATTCTAAAATAAATAATAATCGATAAAATCAACTCCCGTCAGTACTTCAGTACTTTGATTCTGAATGTGCTTGTTCGCAATTTTAAAATGTGAATTTAGCGTGGAAGTAGGGTTCAAGATATAATTTGTTACTGCATGTTTTCTTTATTATTCCACGTGTATTCTTTGTTGTATAAATAAATCAACTTTTTATTTAGTTATCAAGCATTTGGTTTATCTTAGTGTTACCAGTAGTGTAAACCCCCTTTATTTTATCGTTGATGAGAAATTTCGTTGGTACTTAATTTCCGTATGAGCGTTAACGGAGTTCCATATAAAGCATTACGTTACACTGCATTTTTTGTTATTGATAAATACATTACTAGTATACATAAGAGAGATGTTTTTTCTAATAACAATCCATAAATAAACATATTTAATATAGGGAGAACATGGATGTCCGGTACCAGCATTGCCGAGTACAGTTGCGGATGTAAACTGGCAGACACCGTCGGATAGTACTTTGAACGAACCCACGTGTATATTGTGTGTGCTAGTACTGAACGCACCAAATGCAGTGGGGTTGTTGAACAGTGATAAAAAACTAAGAAGTTATTGGAACTACCATGGTAAGGAGTTGTTTTGAGAAATAATCGTCGCTAGCCACAGTCGCGGGTCTTGTGCTGTCGCTAGTAGAAAGGACACAAAACCCGACCGTAGCTTACCACGATAAGAAGGTTTTTTTTTTAAGTTACTGTACATGTTTACTTCTGGGGTAAAGAGGTTAAAATATAGGCGCTGTTTAAATGTTTATTCTACTCAGGTATTAACTCCACATCACCGCTAATGTTATCATTTGTGTTTATTTCAACGATGTTTGTAAACAATTTTTCTCCGGTGGACTCGATTACATCACAAACGTACGTATCGATCGATACCCTTGAATAAGATTCAGTTTTTTTTTAAATCAAATATGACTAGACTAATGTGTAGATTTTCAATCAGCTCTAAAAAAATGAATTACGTGCTAAAAAAATGCTGTGTATGTAGTCATTTTTATTCTTTTGACAACTGATGGCAAAACATATCCAACGAACGTTACAGGTAAGACACATCATCAATGAATCTCTTGATTGACTGTTTATAAACTCCACTATACAGCTATATAGGGTCAAACGGTGTTGTGTGTGTGGGTGTGTTTTAGGAGAGGGTTAAGTTCTAAACCTACAATATACATTCAACTTTTTTTCTTTCAAAAAATGATTTGGGGTTTGGTCATTTTAAACCTTTTAAACCTTTTAGCTTACCTGAACCGAATGTTCAAATGAACTTTTCTGATCACCTGTTGTCCGTCGTCCGTCCGTCCGTCTGTCTGTAAACGTTTCATATTTTTGACTTCATCTCTAGAACTGGGCCAAATTTAATCAAACTTGGTACAAAGCATTCTTATGGAAAGGGTAATTTAAATATTAAAAATAAAGGGAACAATCTTTTTTAAAAGGAAGATAATTGCGAAACCGTGAAAATAGGATGCATGTCTTGAAAATCTTCTTCTCAAGAACTACCTAAAAAGCCTACATACCTGGTGGATGTAAATATTTTAATTCATTCTGTATACAGTGTATCGCTATACATATCTATATTCTGTCCCGAGTTTTTGCTTCCACACTTTTTGCTTGATATTTCGATAATCATAAATACCTTTGTGCTCAAACTACGTTCATCCACTAATATGAAAAATGCCCAGATTATCTGTTTTGAAACGCCCCCTCTACCGCTTCAGGTTTCAAAACACATCCCAAAATAGAAAGTCTACGGGGATTTTGTATTGCATCAGCCATGATTAAGCCCGGATGATAACGTTGAAACATTGTGCGAGGTGTCCCGAGTAGGCTACTTCCGAATGTAGAAAAGATGTAAACATTTCCCATTATAAATCTCCGTAAGAAATTTGTTTTCAATCCTGTGAACTTTTATGAGTGACAAAATGATAATTTGTCAATAAAGATATCTTGGATATTTTCCCTTTTATCGATTTCAACAGCATTTCTTTCACAGGTATGTGTATTTTTATTAAAAATCATCAAAAAGTGATGGAAGCAATAACTTGGGGCAGACTATAGATGTCTAAAGTGCATAAAAAGATATAAGGAAAATGTTTCAAAATACAACGCTTCGCCTAGTTGTTTTACTATGTACCTAAGCATCATCATATATTCATATCCTCTTATTAAAGTCACACTGAGGATATGCCGTCCCCAAAAAGTAGACTTCTTTTTATGTTTTGTTTAATGTATGATCAAATCTTGGAATATATGAGAGTTTTACAATATTTTTGAAGAGGTTATTAATGATAGAATGATATAAGAACTATTGCTCAGGTGAGCGATGTGGCAAATGGACGTCTTGTTAATATATATTTTAACATGGTATAACAAATGTGCATATGGAAATTGATCGTAATTTTAGACGTGGTTTAGAGTTGGACAAGAAAAAGTTTCTAAACACCCACAGTTGAAATTAAACACTTTTGTTTATATGTAATTAACATTTTCTAATAAAAACTGTTATAAAAATATCCAAATTTAATTATCATTTCATTTCTAACATTAAGGGAAGTTTCATTAAAGATGCTCTTGCCAGAAACTTGAAGAAGCCGAAAGGAGGGCCTGTTGGATGGTTTGTGAATGTAAGTAAATGTTTAATGAGATGTTTAAGTTTAAAAGTCATCAAAGGTTATCGTTTATTCAACAGTACTTATTTTTTATGAATACCGTAGATTCTTTAATTTGCGCAAGTTCTTAATTCCGCCATTGAATCGTTTTGCATCAGATCGCGAATACCGAATTTTTATCGTAATTTAATTTAGTTTACATCTGTCCTAAATACATGTATTAAGGCGCGATTCTAGAATCCGCGAGATGTGCCTCTCGCGATTATCCTATATAAATTTCCCGCGTTTATAAATTGGAGTCTACAGTATGCTCTTTATTTCAGAGATATGTTTTTGAGAACCTCAATAGAGGACTTGAAGAAAATGCCGTTAAATTGTGCGATATTTCTAAAGATGACACTGTGTTAGAAGTGGGTTTTGGTCCAGGCATTGGAATTCAAGAGGCCTACATGAGAATAAAGGGCAAGTTACATTCAATACATTCAATATAACTTTAGAACTTCAGCAGTATAAATCTTTATATGACTTTTGTACATCGTGATACAAACTAAAAATGTTCTGTAAATATTTACAGATGGCAAGGGCAAAATTTATGGTGCTGAAATTTCCAAGACAATGATCCAAAAAGCAACTCAAAAGCTTCAACCTCAGATCTCTGCAGGAAAAGTGGAGCTCGTTCTAGCTGACGTAGTCAATCTGCCTTTTGAGTCAGACATGTTTGACCACATGTTTCATTGTAACTGTTACTATTTTTGGGATGACCAAGTAGCTTGTGCTAAAGAATTGCGAAGAGTCATGAAACAAAATGCAAAAATGGTTACCGTATTAAATGAATTTAGTCTCAAGATGGCCAGTGAAAAGGGGATCATGAAATATGGCAACTGGGACCCTGAGAAATATATATACTCGCTAAAGAAAGCTGGATTTCATGATGTCAATTATCAAAAGTTAAAGAGTGATAGAGGCAACCCTTTCAGTGCAATTTCTGCTCGCAAATAATAAAAAAAAACACTTCTTAACTCAGGTTTGATTTCATGATTTAACACATTGTACCCTTGTGTGAGTTTGTATTTTCTCTTGGCTTAACAGTAACATTTCACCATGTCATTATGCCATGGTCAATTTATTACATTTCTTTCAAGAGTTTTTCCAGACAAACATTCACTCATGCTAATATTTTGAAGTAGATGGGAGATCAAATGCCTACATAAATTCATCTACAGTCTCCTGCAATAAGTGCCAGAGCCGTTTTAACAAGAGCTTGGACTATCAGTGAGTTGTTACCATCTAGTTTGCTCATCAAAGCGAGCTGTCAAATATTGACCTCCTTTGTTTTATTTCGTTAAAAGAGGCACATTAATATTCGTCTAAATCGGAAAGTTTTCCCCAGAGATCTGCCAATGACTGGGCAATTAACTATGAATGTCCATCACCAAAGTTAACGGAGTTTGTCACGTACTGTCCTAAGTCCAAGCTCTTGTTTAAACGGCTCTATAATTGCCAAATAGTAAGTTTCTATATAGATATCGTTTACTTGGTTTGTAACTTGTTTATAACTGTTCCAGCTTCGCGTTTTAGGAGGCCGGATGGTTAACAAATTAACCATCAGACCTAATCAGAATTTTAAAGGGGCATGGTCACGATTTTGGTCAAATTCTATTTTTCTGTTTTTATTATTTACAATGTTTAAATCTTTTTAAAGCTGATTTGTCTATCTTTTTATTCATTTTAAGCATAAATAAACAGTTTCTAACGTTAAACACATTCATTTTAGGTCTAAAACTGGAATTTTCACTTCAACAGTCAAAATGTTAACAAACGCTTTGTTTACATAGCAAAGAATTTCAAGCTCTATAACTCACTTATAACTTAACGAATGACATTAAAATTTTGGTTGCCTATTAAAAATGCCTTACTGAAGCAATATAAATATAAAAATTGGAAATATAATTTTTGACCAAAATCGTGACCATGCCCCTTTAAGATATGATATGTTTGGCTATAAACTGTTTTTTAGTAAGGAAAAATTCCATTAACTTATTAACTTAAAGGTGACATGAATTTATAAATCCGCATTATTTCCTTTTTATCTCTGACAACCGCCATATTACTGTAGTTGTGGATTTCTACTGTTACACTCATTGCTTCACACCCTCTATATAAGGTCAACAACACTATTCATCGCATTCAGGTATTTCATTCACCCGAACACATTACACTAGACGGAAAGATTTGTAGAAACGCGGTTTTAACAAAAGATATGACAACCACTGCACTGGTAAGGAATATCCAATGAAAGACGAAACAAAAAAGACTGAAATCCAGGCACACCGACCCTCGATCATTGCAGAAGGCTTTCCTGTGTCGAACTGTTATACATGTAATACCGCACATGCGCAAACCACACACTGTAGAATATCATGGACGGAGTGTTTGTAGAAATTTATAAAAACGATGTTACTTTGTTATTTTCTTGGAATTACTATGACTTATCGACTGTGTTGGATGTAGTGCAGCTGGTGTCAACAATAAGATGCAGGCGGTACGAACGACACGCCTGTTCGATCTGCATGCGAAGTAAGACAGCACTATCTGTGCAATACATATAATGCGGATACCTTGGAAATTCTTTCAAAGAATAAAACATCTTTTATGTTTTACTGATTGTAGTTTTTTTTTAATTCTTTAAAAAAAAAATTTCTACTATGTTTAGTTCTATCATTTTCATTTTGAAGTCCGTGCAACCTTACGCGCGGTATTCAATTTGTCTGCACGCATTGGTGTGTCATAGGACCGACGACATCCAAAAATAAGTATTCAATGCTTAAATGTATACCCAAACAAAATAAACCACTGGTAATTGGTAATATTTAATATGCATCGTGCCAAGACCTTTATTACAATATTAATAAAATATCTGTAGAGATTAACATCATCTGCAGCAGGCAAATTGCATTACGACTTTTTGGAAACGTTGACACCTTTTCTTTGTGACATTGTTACACTGGCAAATACACCTAAAAGGAAAATTCTGATTCGTAAACTCAATGTATACATGCAATGGTAAAAACATTTAGGATTATTGAAATATTAATTCAGTTCTTTATTATCGACTGTTGAACACATCAGAAAAAAGGGGGAAATATTGTTCCATTACCGATGACAAGAAGACCAATCACACCAATTGCAAGAGGAAGTGCGACTGCAAAAACTTTAGGAGGAAAGAACATCTGCAAAATGTTTTCTTTGTCCACAAATGGCTATCATAAGAAAAAAAGATAATATTACATGTATTTAATTAAATTCATGTTAACTTGTTTTCGATATATCTTGATAGTTACAGGATATTGGTAATGCAACAACATGTCGACACCAGGTACTAATTAAATATAAATGCTCCATAATGATCCCAAGCGGAAAGTTATAACTCATGTTTTTCATATCATGAATTTAGATAACCTGAACTTAAAGCTCAAGTTAGCTTTTCCGATCACTTTTTTGTCCGACATCCATCCGTTCTGTTTGTCCGTCAGTCTGTCTATAAACTTTTGACATTTTCTGACCTTCTCCAAAGCTGAAACTTGTAGGGAAGCATCCTCAGGTAGTGTAAATTATAGTTTGTTCAAATTATGATTCCCGGGGGTAGAGTTGGGACATAATGGGGTGGGGCAAATCTTTATAAAATTTTAAAATCTTCTCAAAAACCATTCGACCTGAAAAGCTGAAATATTTGTGGAAGCATTCTCAGGTGATGTGGATTCAAGTTTGTTCAAATCATGATCCCCGGGGATAGATTGGGGCAACAATGGAAAAGGGGGGGGGGTCAAATTTTCACATGAGAATATATAGAGAAGACCCTTCTTAAAAACCATTTGGTCAGAAAAGCTGATATTTTTAAGAGTCCTCAAGTAGTGTAAATTCAAGTTTGTTCAAATCGTGATTTCCTGAGATAGCAATTGGCCATAACGGGGTGGGGGTGTCGAATTATATAGAGAAAATCTTCTCCGAAACCAATCAGACAATAAAACTGACTATACAAAAACTTCGGGTAGTGTAAGTCAAAGTTCGTCAAAATCATGATCTTCGGGGTAGGGTGGGGCCACATTAGGGGGTTGAATTTCAAATAAGAAATATTTTTAAAGATAATTCTTGGACCTCACAAGAGCTAAAACTTTAATGTATGTTTTTATGTTAAAGATCTTCTCGAGGACTGCAATGCTCAATATGTGATATGACTTTGATATCAATCTGTTACCAAAGGGACTTAATATTTAATATGAGAAAATCGGGAGAAAATTGTGAAAATCTTAATTTCTATACAGGATCCATTTTACAACACTGTTCAGATATTTTGTATATTACTCCATACAGCTGATGTAGGGAGAGGGCTAAATTAGGCTGTGCCTGCTGCCTAATCCCATTCAATATACATATTGAATAAAATATTGTATAAATAAAAATACAGCTGATTTATTATGGCTACTGATGTTCAGGTGAGCGACGTGGCCCATGTGCCTCTTGTTTTTGTTTTTTGGTTTTTTTTTTAACAAAAGCAAAATCCAGTCTACTGTTTTATTTTTACTCATAAAACTATCAGCACGTGGACTTACCAATACAAGTATCCAAGTACAATAGTATGTACCCAGCATTCCACCACCCGCCAAAAACGATAAACCAATCAATCTGTCCATCGCCAATTAAAACAAGGGGACATTACCCTGAAAAGAGTTGTAAGATTAGCAATATTAAATATAATTATATGTTAGTAAATTAAACTAAGTTTGCAATGAATCATTAATTTAAAATGAATTTTCAGACTAAGCTGCATGGATAAAATATAAATCATTTATTAAAAAATCAGGGCAAAAATAGGCATAGCACATGTCTGAACCTGTGGGTCGGTAGAGAATAGCTGTAGCTACTGCGCTTAATTCGTGATTTAAGATATATATGTAGACATCTAGATATAGCCATATAAAAATTGAAGTAGAATATTTACATCCACCAGGTATGATTCCCTCTATTTCTTACGAAAATCGATTGTAATTCATCAGTATAGCTCTGTAGAAACTGAGAGGACTGAAATCTACACGCCCCGTTCATCGATTAGTCGAAACCTTCAACATAAGAAAAATCACGGACTGCACGAAATAATCATGATGATGTCAGACTCAGGTTCCCCACCGTATACAACCCATAACGCGGGGGAGTCGCCAAAAAGTAAGTGGGAGTCGACCCCCAACGTAAGGGGGAGTCAATTTTCTCCGCTTGAGATGCCCCCTTCTGAAAACCAATTGTGTACATGTAATTTGATTTTATTTGAACATAATACAAAACTTAATTTGTTTTACTTCCCACATATATTATAGTGTACAGTGTAAGTAAAAATTCCAGTCATGTTTTTTTTCAACAATTTGCGTTCAAGTGACAAATTATAATCCCATTGTACATGTACAGTGTACCTAGCTGATAGATATTTTCAAGAAACTTTGCATGTATATGATATAAAAACATGAATTTGATAATTTAAAAAAATAATTCTTGTTATCCAAAAAGAATTCTTTATGTGTTAAAAAAATATCTTTGATATCAAAATCATTTTCTGATACTAAAAAATCGATTTTCTGGTTTCAAAAGATATATTCTTTATATCGAGAATTAATATTAATGCCTATACACGGAGGAATAAGATACTGAAAAATTAAAATATCAATAAATCTAATAATAAAAAAACCCTAAACATTTATATATATCATTTTTTCATATCAGAAATTCGATTTCTTGAAATCAGAAAATGATTTTCCTTATATAAAAAATGATTTGTATTTTCTGAAATTTGTTTCGAACCGTAGATGTATGTACGGAATTCGAATGAAGTAACGTTAGCTTACTAGGCTAAATGGTTAATTTTATATCATTATGGCAAGCTCCTCCATATCTACAATGGACTACACTGCTTTGGTAGCAATTCGTCGTGAACTGATCGAACAGATTCAATACGTGCAAGCAAAATCGAATTATCACGAACACTTATTAAACTTTTTCATTGAAATAAATTTTCAAAATAATCTTTAGAAAAACTCAACAATAACAGATTTTCGTGGATTTTAGAAAGAAAATTGAGCTAGAGCTGTACTTCAGCGGTTTTCTTGGGGTTAAAGGGGTAATACTACTAATTAATTTTGTAATGATTCTTGGCTATCGTCATATCTTTTTCATATCAACAAATATATTTTGTGATATCTAAAAATCAGTTTGAATTAATAAAATGAAAAATCATTACCTGATAGAAATAATTCGAATTTTTGATATCAGAAAAATGCTGTTACTTTTTATATCTCGAACTGGAATTAATTTCTTATATGATTAAAAATCATACTCTAATATCAGGAAATACAATGAACATATTAAAATGACGCCTAATACAGGTACGTTATTTTTCCTCCGAAGTTCTTACTTTTTTAACAAGTTTTTTTTTCTACACAAGCCCCTTTGGACCGAGATATATGCTTTTTTTATAATTTGATTTTTATTTATGTTTGGTGAGCACCTCTGCTCGTCTTGAACATCAAATCTGGAATATTTCATTTGATTTAAATAAAACTAGTATTTCAAAGTTTTAATCTAAAATAAATGAAAATTCTTTGTTGCAATTTTCATTTGATTATGATGCTTATGTAGAAAAGAAAAAAGGCACAACTGTCCTCCGTACCCAATTTCCCGTGTTTGGTTTTCTCTTTTACAATCCGATTGTTTATGCGGCAGGAACTATGCACGTGGAATGATTGTGTTGTTGATTTTGATGTCCACTTTGATGCGAAAATATATATCAGGTTTATACAGAATTAAAACATCCAATAAAGCTGTTCAGGTTTGCGAGGCACAGTTAAATGCAGTGAATTCGGCGCTGAAAGGTAACGAAAACGTCTGATTGTTATTTATTACCTCCATTTATAAAAGAGCGGTCTTGTGGGGAAAATAAAAATAGACTAAAGATCGACCTATAAAAAGCATAGAGTAAGTTTTAATATCATAAGTTGTCAATATGAGTATAAATATCCCGCAGTATAAATTCCTTATGTACTTTTTTTATTGATTATTTTTATATTTGTTGTGACTTATTGCTGTTTTTAATATTTCAGAAATAACGTTTGAAGATGACCAAAGAGCTTTGTTGATTTTAGAAGCAAGAAACAGAGGTACATTATGGTTGATATGTCAGTAAGACAAAAAACTTTCAGGAAATGATTCATGTACATTTAGATCTAGTTAAAAGTGTAACAGAGTCTAACAAAACCATTGGTTCTTATCTCAGTGAGGAGTCATTTTACTGGTGAAGAATCAGTATGCAGATTCGTTGTGCATGCGACTATTATGGTCAGAATTCCGAATATTTTTATTTGTTGTTTGAATCATGATTCTTTATTCTTCAAAATTGTGGTATCAAACTTCAGAAAATATGAAGGATGAATTACAGAGATGGTAATTTCAACACCCCTCCATTTTCCTACTTTCAAAATTGTTTTCCAGTATCAAATCAAGCGCCCCTATAATTTCTGATCGAATATTTTGGGGCAGATTATTTTCGATAATACACCAGAGGTACATGTCAATGAATTACAGATAAAAAAAATTATTATTGGATTATTTTGTTTTAAAATATATTATGATTATTAATTTTAATTTACCGTTTTCCCCCACAGTTGAGACTGAAATTGAGTTTTCATTTTGCAGTACTTTATGAAATTAAACCTTTATGAAAACACTTTATATGTGCACGTGAAGATAATAACATAAGATAAGTCATTGTGATTTGCTTTCATTTTGCATGTATCTCCGTCAATATACATGTACCCTGCCACATATCGGTAATACTTCTATCGAACCGAACCGACACTAGGTAAACTATATGTGATTCTTTTGGAAGTCATAATTTCATTCAAAGCTCAATTATCATTTGATATGATGCATAATCAAATTGATTCTTATTACTAATTATCTACTAAATGTGGTTCAATAACACATCTTTTTAGTTGAGACTTAATTGTTTTCACACTTTTGTTTTCTTTGCCTTGCAATTCCAGCAGTTCAAATCTGGGTCACATTTTTAATTTGTAAACAGTGTGGTAAATAATCATGCAGATGTTAAACAACTCCACACAAAGGATAGAATATTCGTTTAGGTATTGTAATTACCTGGTAAAGATTTTTTAAAACTCTTACTTTGTAATTCTCCAGTAATTTTTCTAGGCAAATATTCAATACTGGTAGATTGACTGTATATCCCAGACAAATATGGGGCAAGGGGAATGTCTTCAGTACATAAAATATAGAAACTTCATTTGTAGAAAACCACAATCTTCTAGATTCTCATTGTGATCCAAGAATTTGCTTCCAAAGATCATATACAAGTAACAGAAGACCTGGAGACAATGAGTGGAGCAGTCTGCAATTTAATAACAATCTGAAATCACACCACAAAGCAAAGAAATTTGGAGCCATGTCTGGTGAGGACAAAGGTAACTTTGATGCTGAAACATTTAAAGAAGCCAACCCTAAAGTGTCGGTTGGATGGGCAGCATCTGCCATGAGGGGTGGAGACGAGAAGAAAATACAACTCATGAAGGCCAAATCTGACCACTTGCAGGAGATGTGGCAGGAGAGGAAAGATAAAGTGCCTGTGATGAATCAGTTCAGAGACTATCTGAAGGAAAACGATAATCCATATTCATTTGTCGTTTTTCTGTTGAACGATTCACATGATCTTCATGTTCACAAAACCACTACCTATTCCTATGCAGTTTGTAAAGAGTTCTGTGGTTGGTTGTTTTCCTCTCAGTGCAACATTAAAAATAAGAAGCAGGTCTTGACGCCAGAAATAAAGCTTGATGCTTTAAGTGTTGCAATAAGGTAAGTTGTCACAATTACACGTAAAACAAACATTAAAGTGGCATTTTATTGCCTATGAAAAAATTTATATTTTTTCATTTTTTAATATACGGTTTGCATCAACTATATTTTTATACCTTTTGACTTTTAAAGTGGCTCTAATACATATGTACAGTAAAACACGGTTATAACGAAGCGCCAGGGACGGGGGATTTTGCTTCGTTATAAGCGTAATTCGTTATATCTATCAAGTTAACAACAGGTAATATAGTCACGGGAACTGAAAATCACATCGCTGTAAGCGTCAATTCATTATAAGCGTGTTCGCTATAACCGTGTTTTACTGTATCTTGCATCAGAACAATATAGCACTGCATTGGTTCCTTGGACACTTTTAATGAACAGATGAATTTCTTTTAATTGCTATGTTATATTTGGTGACAATTAAATTTGAAATAGAGATGTGTTGATTCATTTTTGCAGATATCACACAGTAATGTTTCAATTGGTTCTTAAAATATTTGAGCTCAGACACCAGGGTAATGGTTATATGTTGCCTGAAATAAAGCGATTTTTAGAGAAGAAAAAATACAACGAGGTAAGAACTGACAAAGTTAAAAATTTCCAATGCTGTGGTTTCATTTACTTGTACCAATTATGAACATTTATGGATTTTCTAACGAACGCCATGCAAAATCAGCTTTGATTAATATTTCGTCTTGTGGATTGACACAGCAATAATTCTTCTATTTTACAGTGCGCGTTGTTGGCAGGACATCTAGGACTGCAAGACCATTTCACTATTGATGAGGTAGGTGCTGTAAATGTAAAAATCACAAGAAAATTTTGATGTTTAGTTTTCCTAACAAAAAATGCAAAATTAAAGAATAAAATTCTTATCATATGATCTACATTTTAACTACAGTTGAACTTCGATATCTCGAAAACTGATATCTCCAAGTAATACAATGGATATGTTGAAGTGATTTGTAAGTCCCAACAACTTATTTATTAAGAATTTTACCCTCGATAGTACATGTATCTCAAATGCTCCAATATCTCGAAGTTTTTCATTAAACAGTCCCATGTAGTTCGAGATAACAAAGTTTGACTGTATGTTAGTAAATTGTAACTCGTCTTGTTTAGTTTAGTTGAGATCACAGACATGTTAAGTGTAATTTGTTGTTTTAATGGTAAAGGTGTACCTGTACTTGTTTCCAGATAGCAGTTCCTCTGATCCTACAGAACAAACTGAATCTGTTAGAGACCTACCTCAGGGGGAACTGTGGTCAGCAGACATTGGTGGTCCAGTTTCTGGACCGTATGTGTGAGAAAGGGTACAACATAAACAACCTGGTCAGGTACGGCCCTCCTTGTCTCAATATGGGTCTTTATACAGAATTTGTTATAAATTATAATGGTTGGCAGTGGTAGCTACATGCACATGTACAGACTGCAGTACTACGTGGAGGTCGATGTAGATAAACAAAAGTTACCACAAAAATCTTTAGCAGATCTGTTTACACATCATATATCTTTATATGAGTAGATTCTTCGTATATTCATTTTTGAATTTATTAACATTGTTAATGATAATTGACAGCAATTTTATAAAATACTGTTGTCCCTTTTGATCATCAGCTCCATGTCTGTTCCTGATGTCAAGATGAGCCACTTGCAGAAAAAATCCATCAGCAAATTGGCTACTAGGCTGGCCAAGCTGTATGATATTCCTAATGGTAAGGACTGCTCAGACATCTGTCTGAATATTGCATACAATATACAGTATGTGTTTGACCATGGCATACAAGATATGTGTTTGGACATTGCATACAAATTTTATGTCATGTATACCTGAAGTGATAATTAAAACAAAATAAATGATCTATTCTATTAGATTAATAACATGTACATGCACTAGATTTACATGTAAATTATGTCTTCTATTAACTTGTACATTTATACTTTAATATCCGCTAACGAAATTTGAATAGGTTGCAACATTGCTGGGTGATGATTTGTTAGAATACTACACAGTTCATCATTTGACAAATTATTAGATTGACACCACAAATTTAACAGGCTAACTACTTCTTTCTCATATACCGTAGATCTTATTCCCAATATTGTGACAGCCAGAGGTCTCGGGGCATTGAGATTTCTTCTGTACAAGCGGTACATTGAGGTATGTTTAAATTGTAGTGAGTAACTGTATACTAAAGACCAATGTTTGTAGGTTTAATATAGTAGAGATAAAGATATTCACACTCTATACTGGGTACTGCGTACTTGTATTACATTTTTCAGAGTTTTTTCCCTATAGAACCATTGCTTTTTAGAGGAACATGTATTAGTTTCATGATAAGTTTAAATTTGGAGTGTAATTATAAAGCCAATCTTTACTTTGGAATTAAGTAATATTGTAGGCATAAAATTTACCATACTATTCATGAAAGAAATTAATTTATTGAAACAAATACATCTACATGTATGCCAAGAAACTAATGGAAATTCAGTCTTATTTATGGTTTTTAGGGTTTTGTGTCATAACCAGTAATCTATGCATTACGGTAAATTTTGCACCACTCTGAACAGGCATTTACGTAAATGTTTAAGGAAACTAAGGGAAGCTTATCTTCAATGACTATTCATGATCTGACAGTATTTTGTTATTGAAGCAGCAATTATAATGCATTATTTAGTGCTACTTTAATTTATTGTACACACATTTCAAATCATGCAAGCTTGGAGTGACAGCAAGAATAGGTAAAATTGTACAGTTAATGATATATGTACCGATATATTTAATAAGTATACCATTTACATGTGAATGATGTGTTTTGTAGAACAGCATGGCGGCTGGGAG
Source organism: Magallana ariakensis (assembly GCA_020458035.1). NCBI lineage: Eukaryota > Metazoa > Mollusca > Bivalvia > Ostreida > Ostreidae > Magallana > Magallana ariakensis. The sequence continues at coordinate 57,941,490 of CM035815.1, forward strand.
CTGGGAGGATATGGTGGAGAATGCAGTGGGAGACAACGAGTGTCTACAACTGGAGCTGGTGGAACAGCTGCAGTGTTACAACGACGCCAAGTCCGCCGCTAAGTGGGCCAACTTCTACAAGGTACCTGACGAAAAATTGTCACATCCTGTCAGAGAGGAGAGGAAACGGTTGGCTGAGTAAGATTCTATCCATTTTCACATTCATTACTGTGGTTATAAAAAACCAACCAATCAAATACTTATGATATAATAGATCCATGATTAGATGTCTTAAGTCTTAGTTTAACAAAAAGGTAACATTCATGTAGAAAGAGAAGATTCTTGTTCTCACATTTGGAAGATTAGTTTGCTACAGTAATAATAATTAGTATGATAAAATAAGCCTACAAAGATTTCTGAATTATGAGATTTGAAATACATGTACATGTACTGTTCATATGTAACACAACAAGTAAATACTAAACATGCGCATGTTTTCTTACATTTAGAACTGTTTGTTTTCTATTTAATTGATATATATTTACGTATTCATTGATAACCCAGGGGTCTGACCTCACCCCCTGCTGCTGTGGCTGGGGAGGAGAGTTGGGAGGATGAGCTGATGTCTGTGGATGGAATGGATGCATATTACTACAAACTGAACCTGGACCCCTCCAACATACAGCTGGTGGACACCAAGGAGAAATACCACGAGTGTATCTCCAGGCTGTCTCAGGTACTGAGTTATATACCACGAGTGTATCTTCAGCTTTCTCGAGTACCATTTTGTTATGTCAAGCAAAGAATATGTGGGAGATTTATAACTGTAATATGATCACATACTTTTGTCATCGCTAAGTTTTAGATTTACTTCACAAAAAATTACAAAGCATGAATTAGAAGCTCTGTTGTGATTTGTGAAAAAGTTTTCTTCATTTTTATTTTCAAATTTAACAAATAGTTTATAGTATGTTAATAAAGGCAGGAAAAACTTCATTGCCAGATCCATGCTATGAAATATATAGGATAATCTGCAATGGAATTGTTAATGGAGTCAAACTGAATTGGTTAATTTTAGTTATATGCAATTTGATCATTGTGAGAAACAGTTGGAAATGAATTTAATTCATTTTAATATATTCATTTACTTCCAGCCAGGTTTAACAATTGGGGTCGATTCAGAATGGAAACCATCTTTTGGAAATACTACACAAAGGTTTGAATCATTTCACTAAGTACAGTACACATATTTGCTGATTTTGTTTTGCACAATCATGATCAAAACTTTTAGAACTGCTTGGACCGGTACACTTAAGCAATGTATGTACACTGTATACTAACGGTTATTTTTTGTTCATGAATCAATCATAATTTTGATACATGTCCATTTTATTTCTTTGTCCATTTTACTTTCTAGGATAGCATTAATGCAGTTTGCTACCTCGAATCAGATATATCTTCTGGATATGATTACATTGCACACCCACCTCCATAAGAGTGATTGGTTGTTGCTCGCCAATGCTCTGTTTTGTAATGAGGAAATGATTAAACTAGGTGAGCAAATGAATTGAATTTTTCTATTTTTTGAGGATTAAACACATTATTCATGTACATGTACCTTTTCAGCATCTTATTTATGAGAGACACTAGGCATCTGTGTTTTCTATTTTGGTAGGGTATGGATTTGATTCTGATCTTAAGATGGTGGTAAAGACGTACCCTTTCCTGAAGGAACCACTGACACATCTGAGGAGAACAGTGGACTTGGAGAAACTAGCAGCAAAGGTACAGGCATGCTCTAAAAACTCTGGTGTTCAACAAGATAAAATCTGTGCAAATTCTAGACCTGTGGAAATTTATTATTTTTGCTTGTTTACATTTAGTTGAATACAAGAGAAAGATATCTACATTATTTTTCCACTCATTTGACAGGGAAGCACCAGTAATTTTCTTCACACAATGTTACTCAAAGAAAACATGCCAGTCCCACTTTTTAATAAAGAATTTAAATATTTTCTTTTTTATACTGTAATAAACCATCTTGACAAAAGTCATGTACTGTATCTTCTATTCTAGAAGATATGGAAGGACACATAAAGAATCATATATATGTGTGACAGTCAAGTGCATGTATTTATTATACCTGTATGTTTGTGTATATATTATACCTGTATGTGTATATATTAAACCTGTATGTTGTGTATATATTATACCTGTATGTTTGTGTATATATTATACCTGTATGTTTGTATATATATTATACCTGTATGTTTGTGTATATATTATACCTGTATGATTGTGTATATATTATACCTGTATGTTTGTGTTGGTCTTTGGTTCTGTACATGTTGGAGATTGACAAAGCCACTAACAATGCAGATTTGAAATAACACATACTGGTAATTCAAATCGGTAATTCAAATTCCTGACTGATAAGTACATGTATACTGTTCCTGTGTTTGGATCTGTAGGTGATTGACAAAGCCATCAATCTGATGCCGGACACCGAGGGCGACTCGGACGATGAGGGACTGGAGGACAAGGACAGCGGGGTCAACGTCAAGTTCCAGGTGGTGGAGCAGCGGGGGCTCAGTGAGCTCGTCAGACAGTGTTTCGGTAAACCCCTGAACAAAGGCGAGCAGATGTCTGACTGGGAGAGACGTCCTCTACGTAACACACAGATCCAGTATGCAGGTATGGTTCACTACTTGTAGGTATGGTTCACTACTTGTAGGTACGGTTCACTACTTGTAGATATGGTTCACTACTTGTAGGTATGGTTCACTACTTGTAGGTATGGTTCACTACTTGTAGATATGGTTCACTACTTGTAGGAATGGTTCACTACTTGTAGGTATGGTTCACTACTTGTAGGAATGGTTCGCTACTTGTAGATATGGTTCACTACTTGTAGGAATGGTTCACTACTTGTAGCTACGGTTCACTACTTGTAGGTACTGTTCACTACTTGTAGATATGGTTCACTACTTGTAGGAATGGTTCACTACTTGTAGGAATGGTTCACTACTTGTAGGTATGGTTCACTACTTGTAGATATGGTTCACTACTTGTAGATATGGTTCACTACTTGTAGGAATGGTTCACTACTTGTAGGTATGGTTCACTGCTTGTAGGTATGGTTCACTGCTTGTAGATATGGTTCACTACTTGTAGGAATGGTTCACTACTTGTAGGAATGGTTCACTACTTGTAGATATGGTTCATTACTTGTAGGAATGGTTCACTACTTGTAGGAATGGTTCACTACTTGTAGGTATGGTTCACTACTTGTAGGTATGGTTCACTACTTGTAGGTACGGTTCACTACCTGTAGGTACGGTTCACTACTTGTAGGTACGGTTCACTACCTGTAGGTATGGTTCACTACTTGTAGGAATGGTTCACTACTTGTAGGTATGGTGTACTTGTAGGTATGCAGGCAGGCACATGTTACCATAGTTAGTTTTTCCAGAATACACTTGTCATTTTATCAAGTTTTTCAAAAGATATTTAGATATACTCCAATAGAGAATATAGTGGACTTTTTGATTGCCACGTATAATTCTATTTGTTGATGCGTTCTGAACTTTTTGTGGATGTTATTAAGTTAATGCATGCAATATAAACACCAGATTTTAAGACATGTACCTTTATCAAACAGCGCTGGATGCTTTTGTCTTGCTGGAAATATATGAAAGATTAAAAGAAACTGCCAAGAGGGAGAAGATGGAGATCGATGTGGAACCTCCGGTCACTGTGAAGTGGAGCAAGGACAGCAAGCTGGACAGGATGAAGGCCAAGGCAAAGAACTATCGGCCACCAAAGTCAACATTTACACCGGTATTTATACTGTAGATATAAGAAATATCAGCCACAAAAGTATTTATACTATAGGTATAAAAACTTCCAGCCACCAAAGTCAATATTTACAGGAGTATTTATACTATCAGCCTCCAAAGTCATCATTTACATCAGTATCTATGTTATCAAAAGTTAAAGTCCACATTTACGCCATTATTTAGCAAGCAAGGCAGCTCCACATTAGCTAAGGTCATATGCTGCCTCATCCAATAATTTTATTGCCATAAAGTAGGGGCACAATATACATGTAAAGACAATGTTCCTGGCAGGTACATTGTATTCTGAAATATTTAGCCCTGAGAGACTAAAGATTAATTTTGTTGGACCTTATAGAAACCAGAGACGACTGCTTACCTGGGGTCAGAGATGGAGCCTGGACAGTTTAGGGTGGTAGTGGACTCCATGCTACAGGGCCTGGGACGGCAGCTCAGAAATTGTGGGGTGGATGTCCACATACTGAATTATGAAGAGGATCATCAGAGAGCAGTTCAGGTTGGTTTTTTTTTTTTTTTTTGAACATATTCTACTCTTTATATATAGTGTAAAAAACATAAGGTTTTGTCACTAGAAAGAACTTACGAGTGTGTTAACTTCAAATTAAGTATAAATCTTCTTAGTCTTGTAGTCTGTACTTGTTTACAAAGGCACATGATTATTTGGTTATTACCTGATTACCCTACCTTGTAGACCAAACCAATATTGATGTATTGCAGATAGTCATTAGTTATACATGTATTCATTAAAATTCTACATTTATATTTATACCCTACTAAGATCATGTCAATTCTGATATCTTGCAGAAAATGAGTTATCTCCCTTTAATTTCTTAATGAGTATTTTGACAAGAGTTTACATGATCTTGATTGTTTGAAAAGTTATAAAAATTCCAATTTTTAAAGAGAGTGCTATTATGGAAAATATAAGTATTTTATCTAATTAGGGCTCCCTTTGTGGGCACCCTACAGTGATCAATCTGTACATCCACTCATTTGGCATCACTAGTCTGGAGTATATCTTCTCTCCCCTCAGCCCAATCTGCCTCATGCTTCACCTACATAGAAACTTAGGGTAAAGGGTGTACAGTAACCTTTAACCAACTTTCTAGGTCAGACCTATGTGAAAAGTCCTTGTCTGGACCATATATTATCTTCCCTTGGCCCAATCTGTTTTCAGTCTTCACCCACAGAGAGATGTCCAGTGACCTTGAACCATGGTTTTTAGGTTTAAGATCAGCGCTTTCGGCAAATCCTTGTCCAGAGCAGTATTATTTACCCTGCTCATTTTTCACACAAACAGTTCTTATGTATAAAGTAAGTACAATGACCTTGAACCAGATTTTTAGGTCAATGGCTTATGTATACCAGATATAACTGTACCTTAATTTCTTGCTCAGACTTTACAATAAATTTGTCTGTAGATTATGGCTTTACACTGACCTTGAACCAATTCAAGCTCCTATGTGGAAAGGTCAAAGTCGTAGCAGACAACTATTTAAAATACTTGTCAAGAACCTATGGGTTTTTTTTCTTCATTGTTTTACCTGCCTTATACTACACCCATATTATGTGGGTATGATAAAACACATGTTAGGATCTATATATTTTTGCAAAGTTTACTACATTTTTTTGTCTCCATGACTTTTATTATATTGGGCCATTTGAAATGGTCACTGTGTCAATGGTGTCTAATTTTTTTAAAACAAATTCTAATTTAGTTGGAATGTCTTTAAGTAAATCTTATAACAGATCAGTTTATGTCGGATCAAAAACCACTATCACTTTAATGATTTGATTAATTTGATAATTTCAGGCTGCTATGCAGGAGAATAGAATTGTGTTGTCATCAGGGAACCCTTATCAGACTGTAAGTTGACTGTAACATTGGGAGGAAATGTACAGTGAAAGATTGTTTGCTTGCTGGCAGTACTTTGAAGTCAAACTTTTATACATGTATATTTAACTTTAATTTTTAAGTAATTATTACTTTTATACAACTTTTGTTTGCTTGCTGGCAGTCCTTTGAAGTCAAACTTTTATACATGTATATTTAACTTTAATTTTTAAGTAATTATTACTTTTATACAACTTTGCAGATTTGTTCCAAAATAGGAGCAGAGAGGTGCTATAATGTTGACAATACTTTGCCAGCTAAAGAACAGATTGTAGGTGTTCTACAACATTTTAAAGTGAAAGTAAAAAAGGAGGACATATTAAGCCGATGCCAAGTAAGTAAACAAGTCATAAATCATTAACTGCATATGAATGACTATATCGCTAAGTAACTATTGCCACATCTGGTAATCATTTTTTATTTTGACCAGTAGGTTTGCAACAGTGACAACTTTCTTAAGATACCAAGCAAGGATGTGCTCAGAATGTCAGAGAAAGCGGAAAATATGAAGCATTCGCACCATGGAGCTCCACCTAGGGACAATTGGGATAAATACATGTTGACCACTTACCATATTAATTCTAAGAACATATCTTTTGTGGAGACAGGAGTTGATATTAGGATTGACACTATACCGCAGAAAATATTTAGCTTAGTGGATTCATTCTACATTTGTGTCAAATGTGGAAAGATTTTCTGGGAGGGGCCACACATGGCTTCAGCATGTGAACAGTTTGCTCATGTATTGAACCTGTAGTCTTCATAACATTTACTAGAGCATGTGGAATTTTACATTAGTCATGTTATTACATTGGACAAACTTTTGAGCTTTTTAATCAGCAATTTGTTTTGATTGGTCAGTGAATTTACTTTTAGTTTACGTGTACCATACTGAGGAACATTTACATGAATAGAACCAGAACAGAATTTTGAATCTAAGATTCACTTATACTTTTCAGAATGGAAACAGATTACTTATTTTAATGAATTTTATTAAATGATAAACAAGTAACAATTTAATCAAATGTAGAAAGCAGAGTTAAATTTTTTTCTTCTTTTTTCTTCAGGAACATTTTTTCTGCCATATGGACACTGGAAACAGACAAATAAAACTAGATAACATTGTAATTTTGGTATTAATGATATCATATGGATTTATTCCTAATTTTCATTTTTAAAAACCTCATTGGATATATGCAATGAAAATAAAATGTCTTGAAACATTGTGATTTACATGTCTGCATTCGTTCCCACAACATTCGCCTCTCTCCAGATGGGCACGTCTTGTCATAACTTGGTAGCCGGTTTGAGGATCAACATAAAAGAGTTTTCCTGCCTGAAAATGTATTATATAGTCTTGCATTATAAGCATAAGAAAAATGTGCTTCTTATTTGAAAATACATGTGCATTTACAAAATACATGTGCATTTACAAGGCTGTGAAGGCTGCACCTAATTTTTCAATCATTAGTGGAAGTTTAAAATGATTATCGCAATTATCAAAGATGCAATAGAGGGTTGCTAGAAATATCATGGTTCATTTATAAACAAGATGAAGCCTTGCTGATGATGCATTTTGTCTAGGCTGACGACTTATCTAGATAAGGGGCAACTTTTTTGTTGATTTATAAAGGTCTTTAAGCAGATGAAAATTCAAATTACAATTTTTTTTTATTAAGGTGGAATGTAAAAGCAAAGATTGCAGTCATTATTTTGCTTCACTGTTCAAAGACAGAAAGGGGTTCTATTTTTTCTTTCAGGATTTTTGTACATGTATCTATTATGAGAAATTGGAAACATTTTTGGGGTTGCAAATGAAATAACAGAGTTTGTAAAAGTAAGAAATTGTTGCTTGGAATTTTTTTAAAGAAAAATTATTTAGTAAACATTTTTGTTTTAAAATAATTCTCAAGTCGGTGATTTGATAAAATCTTAAAAAAAGATTTCATTTTTTTTTTCCAGGCTTGAGTAAGCAAAAATTTTGAGAAAATGTTTACCTTATTAGCTGCTACATGTCTCTGATGAATTTTAAGATCCATGTCTGATAATTTGGAATAATCAACCATAGCTTCCCAGGCCTCCATCTCACTCTGATTTTCTGTATGAATATTCCTCATGCCACCAAAGTCACAAGATGTCATGGCAATGTCTTGTGAACTCTTATGTAGAGTCTTCAGAAAAGAATATGAGACTGGCTGGTTTCTTTTGCAGAACTTGTACAAATTTGTATGTAGTGTTGCAGATTGATACCATCTTTTTAGAATTCCCATTATCTCACCGCTAGGTCCACAACAAGAAAAATATTGAACATGTCATACAAATTAAAAAATAAAAATATGTTTGACATTCGTTAGTTATTATATTATCGTCAATATTTGAAGATGAAATAAAAACGTATGATGTATGAATTTTGTAAAAAGTTTTAAAGTATTTTAAAATATTACTTAATTTTTAAACCTTTCAGAGTCTCCTCAGACTTGCTGATTTCTGACAGTTCTGTCGTGTTACTTTAAATCGAAAGTGAAACTCACTCGGAACATCTTAGATTTTCTTATACTGCATATTTAATTCTAGAGAGTGTGAAAAGAACATTTAGAAAGTTAACATTAATTAATTGTAAATAAAGAAATTCAATATATAGGTCGTCCGAATTCATTTTGTATATTGAAACATACATTTGTTTGATTCAAGTACGACTTATTGACGTGTGTGTTAAGCCCCGAGGCTATCCGAGTTAGTTCATGGCTGGTCACTTCCTGTCAAAACGGATGAAATTTGTTGTGTAGAGTAAATAGCGAATTTTACAACAGTTATTCAAGTATGCAAATATGTAGCTATGGAAAGAAGTAAAGAAACATATCGCTCAAAGATCAGGTGAAATGGGTTCACGATTAAGGTAATCCTTTTACATTTTTGACTCGAATGATATTTATGATGTGCAGTCTACTTTACTTTAGAAGGCGTGTCATGGTTCACTGGTGTTGAAGGTCCATCTTAACATAAACTTACTCTTATCGATTAACTCTTATGTATTTGATACGCCATTTGAAACATACTCTACAAGCGATCATTGAATGGCTCCTAAAGTTGTATTATTTCTAATCAATTGTGAAATTATCCAAACTCCATGACCAAGAGCCACTTGGATAATGCTTGCATTACTAAATACCAAGTATATTATGAATATTAGTACAAAGGCTGTGTACACTGCCTCAATTATCATTACCAAAATGCTTGATTACATGGAACAAGACAACTTTCCCTTATTTTGTCTAACAGAACAAAGATCTTGTATGTACTCTCCATTGTACACACTAATTATAGATTATTATGATATAAAAGTTTATTCTTATTTATCTATCATCAGCTTGTTGATAATACCATTATGTTTCCATTCTTGGCATAATTTTCTTATGTTTGCATTGGAAATTTGTGATGTTCATTCAAGAACACGTCAAACTACATCACAAGTATGACATATATATAACTTATAAGTAACAATTTTTAGGCATTTTGAATAGGTTAGATATTGTAAGTTTTAACAAAACTTTTAAACATTTTAACTATAACATCTATGTATTTTTTAAACCGATCACTTAATTATAATTGTCCTTTGACCCTTATAAACAAAGTTATTGCACATTAAATGACTTTTATGGCAGATTTATTTATTAGTAAAACCTCTGCCGACTCTGGCATAGAGTGTTTATTTTGAATTAAAAATGATGATAAACAGATATTTCATTAAAATCTAACAATAGCATTAATATGAATATAAGAATTAAATTTTTATTTTTGTATTATATATATATATATATATATATATATATATATATATATATATATATATATATACACACACACACACACACACACACACACACACACACACACACACACACACATGTATTATGTCATCGCTAGCAAAGATGACTTAAGGAATAAGGAATCATTCTTTGAGTATTATGAGGTGATAATTTCGGTCGGGCCTGATCAAATCCAATAAAGCCTGAAGGGGTTTATGATAGATTTGATCACGCCCCGACCGAAATTATCACCTCATAATATTCAAAGAATAACTCCTTATTATATATATAATTTTCAGCAGTTGTACAATTAAAATTAAAATATTAAGTATGCGAAACCCCGCCGGTGCGCCAACAATACATCATTTGAATTTATTGGACTGTTTAGTACAAAATCGATTCATAGTGTTATTACAAAGACACTGAAAAATGTAAATATATGTATATAAAGTCTTATTTTGGATATTGTCATTACTGGTAACGTGATTAATGTAGTCCTATAAGTATAACACATCAGGCTGTGCTAACAAATTGAATGCTAAACAATATCCAAATATTACCACCCCCCCCACCCCCACCCCCCTCCTTAAAAAATAATTCAATTTAGTGAGATATGATAATTTGTCTTCACAACCTGATTTGTTTTATAGTCTGTCCCAAGATATTTATGCAGCACATTTGATCGATTTTTAATAAAAATATACATACCTGTGAAAGAAGTGCAATTAAATTCGATGAAAGGGAAATTTTCCAGGATATCTTCATTGACACATTATCATTTTTTACTCAAAAACAATCAAAGGATCGAAAATAGATTTCTTACGGAGATTTATAATGGGGAATGTTTACATCTTTTCTCCATTTGGAATCACTCGGAATACCTCGCGCAATTTTTCAACGTTATCATCCGGGCTTACTGCAATACAAAATCCCCGTTGACATCACATTTTTTAGCCTTGAATTAAAACCTGATAAGCTAACGGGGGCGTTTCAACTGAGAAATCTTGGAAATTTTTCATACTTTTGAATGAACATCGTTTAAACCCTGAGGTATTTATTAATATTGAGTAATTAAGCAAAATGTGAATCCAGGATATCTTGGGACAGAGTATAGGGAGATATAAAAAAAAATTACATAAAACCTGACACCATTCTTCATGTAATATTTTATGTCAATTTATCACTAACTTCCAGAATGTAAACTCAAATATTTAAAACTTTATTCTGTAATGTTTTTTAATCGTATACATGTGAATGATGTAATACCAAACTAAATAGGTTATAAGATAATTACAAGAGTAGTACCGGGGTATTTTAGAATGTTTATCATTGCTAAGATGACGTTTTGTAACAGGGAATATTCATTTATTTTTATAATATTGAACAGCTAGAGAGTTTATACATAAATATTTACATTTTCAACTGTTTTTGTCTGTGTTACCATTACAAATCAATTTTGAACCCTAAAACTCAATAACTTCATAAATCATGAGTTACACAAAATGGGTGTCTTATGGCATAACCGAGAAACGGTATTGGGTGCACCACGCAGTAATACATGTACAGGGTGTCCCAGAATATCTGATACCATTTGAAATTCATATAAAAAAATAATATTTGGGCAAAACTTGTAAATTGTGACTCAAATAAAGAATAAAATCTTTTAATTTTTTTCACAAAAATAGTTAGGGAGAAAAACGTGCTTTTATTTAAATTATGATGTCTCAAAGTTGCATCATATGTCTTTGGTTGAATTGAATTTTAAACAAGATAAATCGGACAAGAGAGCAGGCATCTTCCGTTTATAAAGATTATTATCAAACACAGACTCCATATATAGTTGTGCAAGTTATAAAAACAGAATATCCTGGGAAAAAGCGACTCAACAAGCAACAGATTCTTTAAATTGTGAGAAGATTTGAAGAAATGGGATCCATACAGTGGCTGTTGTGAAGAATTTTACTGATCGACTTAACGTCGTCATTGATCAAAAAGGACATAATTTGGAGCACTCTTTAAAATTGTTGTGTTTTTATAAGCAACGCCCAATTTGTTATTAACTTTTGAATGTTTGTGAAATTTGTTGAGTGAAAATTTACATCATATACATTTATAGAAATGCATTTGATGTTTTGCTAAATAAATTTAAACAAAAGTTATTAAAAGAGTAAATGGTATCAGATGTTATGGGACACGTACCCTGTACATAGCATGTGCTACATGAAAAAATAGTGGTTTTAAAATAATGTTGTTTTGACGTGTACAAATTGGAAATAATATAAATATAAGTAATAAGGAATCATTCTTTGAATATTATGAGGTGATAATTTCGGTCGGAGTGTGGTCAAATCTATCATAAAGCACTTCGGGCTTTGTTGGATTTGATCAGGCCCGACCGAAATTATCACCTCATTATACTCAAAGAATGATTCCATATTCCTTAAATAACACCCAGGTTTACAAATACATGTTTAAGATGACATAATGACTTTGTTTTAAGCATAATTTATAATTATATAACTGGATGGCAGTATATTACTCCTATTTGAAATTACAAGTCCATCACTATAAATAGTTCCTTTATTTTCCTCAAAATTGAAAAAATAATTTTAAGTTGTATTGATCAATAAGACCTTAAACTTTTTAAGTGGTTAAGACGATGATAAATCTATTTGGTGTAAGATATTCAGAATAAAAGATTCTTAATTTTGGATCAAAGAATGACCAAGATTAAGAACTTTTTACATTTGTCAATCAGCATTTAAATTGTAGACAGTTAGATTAGGTTGTATAAGATTTAATAGATCATTATGCCAGAATATGTATAATTGAAACATCAATATATATAAATCATAGAGATCAACATAATATCTGAATTGCTTTTAGAAGCCTACATGTATTGATTTTTTAAAATTAATTGAAGCATTGATCCTCTTTTGTAAACTTGAATAGGCATGGTTAAAATGTGTGATTTATATGCTCTGACATGGCCATTAGTTCTATAAGTTATGTAGCCCCCTTCCTTCAAATGAGTTCATTTTGTTTCATGCAAACGGTTTTCTAGGAATTTTCTTCAGAACTTGAAGTCTGTTCTCTAACATTGCATTCATTTGGGATAGGTGTTCTTGAAGGATTAAAATTTCTTTTCTGGAAGAAAAAAAGTATGCTGACTGTGTTTTGCCGGGATATTATATTATATGCATGTACTTTGAGGGATTTATATAACTAAAGCAAAGATTTCATTATAACTGAAATTTAGGACAATTTCTGTTTATCACCCAGACATTATACAGAACCCTGCATTCCAATTTAAAAGATTTGTATATCAGCTAGACATTAAAGAGAACCATGCATTCCAATTTACAACAATTTTCTGAAAGATACTGAGGAGTGCAATATGCTATGATGTATTAACCTGCAATATAACAGTGACTTATCTTATGTGTTGAATGTTTTTATGTACATTTATTAAAGAATGGAAAATGAAAATTGAAATCATTATTTTTCAATTTCCTCATAATTGAATGAATAATGAAAATTTCTACCGATGGTTTCCATTTAACTGATAAAAAAAAAATGATGAAAAGAAGTTAAATGCTAAATTGTAATTGAAAAACAGCTCAAGGTTGTAAAATAATGTAGCCTCATGAACTTATGCAGATGTGAATTTTTCTATAATTGCAATTTGAAGAATGTAATTGTGTTTCAGGGCGAACCCTGAGAGAATATTTGAAGTTTTCCTTGAAGTGGCAAAACCTGAAAGCGACAAGGATGGAAGTAAGTAGCTCCTAGTCCTGCTAAGCATGCCCAAGAATTTCTGTACTGTCTCGCACGTCTGTTGGGTGTAGATGTGCTAGCCTTGGCGTGTTTATACTGTTACCAGGAAGTACTTAACCTCGCCTCTCACTGGGGCTAATCACCAGAGCCTGTAATTTGTGAAGCAAAGGAAACATTTATCAAGATTCATTCTTTATGTTATTGATATTTTTTATTTACCTAAAAAATCCTAAAAACTTTAATGAAAATAAAAAAAGAAAAGAATAAAGGGTCATGAAAAGCAGAATTAAAAAAAAATTGTAAAGAAAAGAATTGAAATATAATTTGCAAATTATTTTTGAGTTACTTTTCTGACAGCAAAGTCTATGTTTCAATTATCACATAAGGTAACTACTGTTAATATATATAATTTTTTTTTCAGGGGAAACCTTTATAGTGCAGAAATATCCTCCAAACTATGAAGATGAGGTAAAGTGAGGCAACAAAAGTAGATATAGAACCATCTCTGTTGTTTTTAAAGATTTTAGTTTTTTTGGTGCTTTCTCACTGTACCCCTGCTCTGCGATGAGATTGGTGGTAGGGTGATTGAAATATTTTGGGAGAAGATTGGTGGGAGTTTGGCTGAAGTTATAGGAACAAGTTTGTTATAGGAATATCCCACAAGCATATCATTTGATACTTTTAAATATTTTTGATGTACTCATTTACATACACATACCAGTACATGTACTTGTATATACTACATGTAGTTTGTGTTTTCACCAGCTTCAAAGTATATGCACTTAGGGATGTAAGTGCTGCAGATTTTTCACTATCATTTTGTACTATTATATCAATTTTTACTTGTGGTTCAAGGAGCCAAGGGTGGGACTATATTTTCTATTAATAAATAATTCAGCTTCAGTATTATAGAGTGACAGGATGTGGATAAGTTGTACATGCATGAATTTACTATTCTGTAGGATGGGCATCAGGGAGTGTCGTTTCTAACATTAATGGTCAGTACAGGGATTGCATAAGGTACATACAACATTTGGTCGTGGTTCAAAGGTTAAAAGTGGTTCTTAGTTATGTTGTAAATGAGGAGGTATAATATTAATACCATGTAGGTTAATTGTTGTCTTGTAAAACCCTACCTGTTGTTTGTTTTGGGACAGTACTTTCCTTTTACCAGGTCATTTTACATTTATATGGACTAGAAAATGAATGCATGTCTGTCACTTGGGGAAATGATGAAAGCTTAATACTGAAAAAATATTGTAGAACGTTTATATGAATGATTGATGTCAAGTTACAAGAAGGCAAAATGTGAAACCTTCATTGTGAATACATTTCATAGTGCAAGTAAAGTTTTCAAAATTTCAAACTTGGCCAATCAGAAATCCTTTTAGTATTACCTCCAGTAGTCTGTTACTTTGTGGTTAAATAGTTTAAAGGTTAAAGTTCAGGTTGACCTAAACTGATAAGGAAAAAGATGATGATACTTGATATCCATGTCCAATGTAGATAGAAAGAAAAACTTGGTATCTGCACAGCAGGCCATTTTGACAATTCAGATACACCTGTCCTATAATCAATGGCAGGTGCACTTACTTTCTGATTGAAATAATGATTTTTCCCCAAGTATTTTTCTTATGGCACATTTTGAATTTCCTTTAAGTGCTGGTATAATTGAAGAGGGAGGATTATAACAATTGCTTGGATGTAGTATTTTTTCTACTTGAAAAATGTCAATTTATATAGGGTCAGAAGGGTTATGATTACTCAAAGTTATGGACCTCAATCATGATCATTTTGAACAATTTAGTATGTGCTTCACAACATTACTTTGATGTTATGATAACAACAATGTCTGCATGGGCCCTGTTTATTAAATGTGAACTATATTTTTGTTAAATTTCCTCTGTGAAATAAAATCAAAAGACAGAAGTAAATGCAATATTCTTTGTAACATGGAGACAATGTTGCAAACTGATATTGCACAGAAAAAAAACCCTCATTAGCTCAATTTTTGGATTTCTTTGAAGTGTTTCTATTGATCTGTCGGACTTAAGTTTATCAGATTTGTCAGTATATATATTGAATCCTATATGATTACAAAAAGTTTATCTGTATCCTTTTTTTTTCTAGGACACTCTCAAGTCGGCACCAAGCTTTGCTTTCCCTTGCGAGACTGACAGGTATACGTAAGTTTTTGATGGCCGCGGGCTTACTAACCATTACTTGCTGACCTCTGTATATGGCTTCTTGGAGTGCAGAATCAAGCGTCTCTGTGTACAATCAGGATCACTCATTCAATGTCTTACTGTGAAGAATTGTGGTATACTTTGTTGCAAATTGAAAGCATGAAAGCTGCATTTTGATTTTAATTCATTGCTTTGAATTTTTCATTTTATATTTACTGGTAATTTCAATACCAGTAATTCTGTTCCTGTCCATTTTTTCTAAAATTTTCAGACAAGAAATATCTATGCAAGTTTGAGTGAAAGTTTGTGTAGAACAAAATTCAAATGATGGCGTACTAAGAAGCTCATCCATTGCATACCCTTACTCATGTACATTGTATTCAATGTTTGACTCGGGCTAGATTTTAATTCATATCACACTGCTAGATGTTGTTGTAACTTACTGTAGATAGATGTGCCTTGTACGTTTAACATTACTAACTCTAAATAATACTCATACATTGTAGCATACTCACAGAAATAGAAAACTGCTAGAATTTGAATTCAGTTTCATTATGAATAAAATAACAAAGTATTTCAAATCAGTGTTCGAAGTATATGATATAAGAGAATATGGTTCAGACCATGTTTTTTATACTGAGTACATCCCACATGATAAATTGACTGTGTATGCTCTGTGTATCCAGGACAACAGTGGACCACTTCACCTTCGTGCTGACCGACCTTGAGAGTAAATACAAGTTTGGATATTGTCGCTACGCTACAGGAGCTCAGACATGCCTCTGTGTCGTCAGGTAATCAAGGATGACCACTCTTCTTGACTTAGCTTTGTATTGACGTTATGTGTACAGTCATAATGATAGTGGTTTTGTTTGTTGTTTGTGGACAAAGTACTTAATGTGTCTTCTCAGGATTATCTTGCACCTGTAAAGAGTTTAAACTAATACAAGATAATTAAGACTGCTGATAAGTCACAGAAGATGGAGTTGGGGAGGGATTTACAACTGTAATGTAGTGATAACTTATACAAGGAAAATGATTTTCTTAATGAACAGGAACAGAAGAGAGGCTACTCAATTTGTTTAGACCAAAGACCCCTTAATAAAAATACCCTAGATACACATAAATTGCAATAATAATTTCATTTTTTCAGTTGTCTGCCTTGGTTCGAAGTGTTTTACAAACTTCTGAACCTGTTGGCAGAGATGATAAACCGGAGTGAGGACAATGATGTGACTGATCTTCTGAGAGCAGCCTATGCTAATGGGGTACCAGGTCCCAACCAAACCACCAAAATTGTGGCAGGACAAGAGGTACGGTCTCTCTTATTGGTCAAGTTGGGGACAATGTTCCAAAAAGGGAAATTATGTTTACTTAATGAGTGTATCATAGTTTGTAACAGAATGTATTTTAATATTGTTATATGCGTGATTAATATAATTAAATGTGAGTAATTTCCTCATCCAGGAATGGACATTTACACCGCCTGATCCTGAGAAACTCCCCAGTATTCCATCAAGTGTAAGTATTGTTACATACCGGTACATGTACTGGCACATACTCCATTTGTCACACTCTGATATATACGTGTACCGGAATTTACCATTTATTACACACTGGCATATACTCCATTTGTCACACTCTGGTACATGTATATACCGGAATATACTCCATTTATTACACAATGGAACATACTCCATTTGTCACTCTCTGGTATATACTGGAATATACTCCATTTATTACACACTGGAACATACTCTATTTGTCACTCTCTGGTATATACCAGAATATATTCCATTTATTACACACTGGTGCATACTCCATTTGTTACAATCTGGTATATACCGGAATACTAATCCATATATTACACACTGCAACATACTCCATATGTCACAGTCTGGTATATACTGGAATATATTCCATTTATTACACACTGGAACATACTCCATATGTCACAGTCTGGTATATACTGGAATATATTCCATTTATTACACACTGGAACATACTCCATATGTCACAGTCTGGTATATACTGGAATATATTCCATTTATTACACACTGGAACATATTCCATATGTCACAGTCTGGTATATACTGGAATATATTCCATTACACACTGGAACATACTCCATATGTCACAGTCTGGTATATACTGGAATATATTCCATTTATTACACACTATAACATGCTCGGTATGTCACACACAAGTACACACTGGAACATTATGTTGTACATTGGAACATACTCTATACTGGTACATACAGAAACATACATGTATTCCATGTGTTACAAACTTGTAGACTGGAAGAGCAAACTCTATGTATCACACTGTAATTATTAATAACACTCTGCATATATACATGTATGTATATGATATATTTTTATATACAGATAGACAGTTTTAGCATTGAAAGATAGTAGATGTATATCATGCAAATTAGATAAAGATATGCATGATTAATTAAAATTGATGTTCATAACAAATCAGCCCCCAATACAGACGTACGTTATTTGACTTACAGAGGAACCTGACAGAGTACTTCAATGCTGTGGATACTGAGAAGATGATGATGATTTTTGCTAGCATGCTTAATGAGCGGCGTATTGTGATAACCTCCAAGCGACTGAACCGACTGACTGCCTGTGTGCACGCCTCTGCCACACTCCTCTACCCAATGCATTGGTAAGTCTCCATCATGATACTTTAAACAACTTCTCAGTAAATGTTTCTTGTACTGTAATTGTTTAGTTAATCCACCAAAGCAATGTCGTGAAACTTATTTTATCTTAGTACATCCCAAAATAAAGTTGGTAGTAGTAAAAGATGGTTACAGTATATCTTTCAGGATTATTAATGAACATTGAAGATTTCCTTTATATAAAATAGCCATAAGTACTAGTACTGTTGATTGGTGATGGTTCTTCGCTAATCAGCTGTTTTACCTTGTTTTCTTAGGCAACACCTGTTCATTCCAGTTTTACCAGCTTTCCTGATTGACTACCTCAGGTTTGGTGACCTACTTTACATCTAGTAATGCTCTCCGATAAAAAAAAAGTCTTTACCTTTATTTGAATAGCTTAAAAATTAGCTTTCCTTTCAACTTACATATACATACCTATATATTTATCATGATGTCAATATTTCAGTGCACCAATGCCATATTTAATTGGAGCCCACAAATCGCTTTTAGAGGTAAATTTTTTTTTGAAACTCTATTGATCCTGCACATGTTATCTGAAGTAGATTACATCCTCCTGTTAGCATTATACGTAATCTTTTCAAAAAATTAGATTGTATTCATACTTGCATTATTCATTATTATAATTATTCCTTTATGTACACATATTTATGTTTTCCAGAAAGTACGAGAAAGTGAGCTCGGAGATGCTGTAGTGGTTGATGTGGATGAAAACACAATCAAGACCTGTTTTAATGATTTAGAGGAACTACCTTCAGAAATTGTAAGTTTAAATGCTCTATAGTCTTTTGGATATTGAACTAACGATAAATAGCCAATTACATGTACATGTATATCCAGTAGTTTGTTAACATGTTGTTTTTAGTATTCATACAGCTTGGAGGTTAATTTTAAATGATGAAAATGTTAAAGTTTTTTTTTTTTTTTAAAGTATTTCTCATCTTTTCAGCAATCCTATTTGAAGAAGTACCTTAAAAAAGACAAAATTAATGTTGCCATGGCAGCCTCTGGTGATGCTATTCCCAAAACCTTCCTCATGTCCCTTGTGAAGTTGATAGGTAGGTGTTAAAAAATAACAAATAATTGTGATCTCTGACAGAATTTTGCATATATAACTTTTGACAAAATGTTATTTTTATCAATCGTCTTTTCCGTCCCTTAGCCTTGGCAAGACAAAATGGAATACAAAAAAATCCCTTCCCATTACAGATCATGGGAGAGTCTTTCCATAAAAGATATTTTAATATATTATAATATATCATATCAACAGTATTTCACAAAATTCATTCCAACATCATATTCCTAGCGTAAGATTTAAAATTGGTTTGAATTCCATGCGGGATATCTACTGGATAATCGGGCAAATGTGATGAAAGAGTACCTAAAGTACTTTGAAGCATTTATGTTAACTTTGTGAATGCAATAAGTTAACAATTCTATTATGGGGTGTTTTGTAGGTGGCTACAGGGATGCTTTAAAGTTTCACCCTGGAGAAGAAATCACCTTTAATCCTCAAGCATTTGTACAGTCAAGACCAGAATCCATGCAACCTTTCCTAGAAAAAATTCTTCATCTACAAATATTTCAGGAGGTATTAGCATTATAATCTCTCTTTGCATTGTGTAATATAAAAATGTTCTGCCCAATCAGCTTGATTAGAATTGTTGTTAGATCATATGAAAGGTTAATTCACATCCATATATTAAAATGAAAATCAAATGATTCATGGTATAGTGAAAATAAACAAAACCAGGACAATTCTCTTCTATGAGGCTTGATTGATGGAATTCTCCATTATTTAAAATTATAGTTGTTGCATTGCTTTTCCAACAAGCTGACACCAATTTTCATGGCATTTTAGTTTATCAATGAGAGATTGGACATGTTGAATTGCGGAGAGGGATTTACAGACATCTTTGAGAGAGAAGCCATGACACGAGCTGACAAACTGAATACTCAATCTCGGTACAAGGACTGGCTTCATAATGTCAAGGTTAGTACAACAAGAACAAGGTCAAATTGGATTTATAATGTTAAGGTCATAGCAACAAAGAGAGTTCAAGGACAGTTTTTAAAATATTAATGTCAGTATAAGGATCAGTTTCACAATGTTATGGACAGAGTGGTGTTAAAAGGACAAAGCTAATGTCATTCAGAACAATGTTTCATGCTGACGAAGAAAATAGAACTTCAGATGGAAAAAGGCAATTATACATGTATGTATGTACTTGTAAATTATGACTCATGTGATATACATTTATATATAGTACCGGTATACATGTATGAGGTATCAAAAATGTGGAAAAAGAAGCTGTATTGACCATTGTAATTTTTTTTCACAGGATTTAATTATTTTATTTACAAAGAATTTAACCTTTGTTCTCTACACTGCACCTTACTCAAGAAGAGAACAGAAATTTAATTCACATCTCTATTATTTATTTGCAGTCTCAGGGTAAACGAATGCAGAAAGGAAGTAAAGATGTTTGGGCTGACTTTAAAGAAAAGGTGAGTTTTATGCTGAAATACACAAATATATGTTCAAGCAATATGCACAAAATTTTTTTTGAAAAATATCCAATCATTTTTTAATAATAGTACAAAGCTCACAAATTATTAAGATATTCATTTATCCACTAGAGATATATAACACATCCACACTTTTTGTTTATCTCCATGTTGCTATTGTAAATCATCAGTATTGTGTATCATAAAGAAGAATATTCACATTCCGATCTTTTGAAATATGAGTGTGGCATTGATTTGTAGAAATCACATCTGTTATTTTGTGGTTATCGTGGGTATAAAGGGAGGCTATTGAGCTTTTTGTATTGTGATTATTTATAACACAGGCTGCTCCAACAGTCACCAACATGATGGATACTGTAAGTCATTAGCATGTGTCTTGTCCATATGTTTCATGTCTGTGGCCTATGTTTATGTTAACTGCATCATTGTGAGATATACTGCCTGTATGTAGTGCAGGCATTGCAAGCAAGCTCAGTCCTCTGTCGGCCTAACCACTATAGCAGCTTCACCATCACTTGTACAAGTATTGTCTCAACGGGAAATTATAGACATGTAGATTATATTACAATATCTTAATTTTATGTCTAAGGTGGATCCTGTTTGCCGAAGAGTATACTGTAGATATCCATATTGTAAGGCTATTATAAAAAAAATTCCTTTGCTATATGACTACTGCAGTATAATGTAATTCAGACATTTATATACAGTAACTAACGAATTACCGGTACAGACTTTGAATTATCACAAAAATCACTAGCTATACCCCTATATACCTCACCATATCCTATCCATTATCTCACACCTGTATAGTTTTTTGGTTCAGGGGTTCTAAAACAAATTTCATATTATGAAATATCAATGGTTTGGGGTTGTTATCATAATTTCTTTTTCAATATAACAACTTTAGAGATGTATATTGATTTACATTTGTGCCCCAAGAATTTAAAGATGGTTTGTCATGTCTGTCTGTTAAATTTATGTATATTGTGCAAAGCATGCACTCAATTTGTCTAGATATTTCATTAGTATAATTAATTTAATTAATATCTTGATTCAACATCAGACAGATGACCACTTTATTTATTGTCTCTATTATTTCAAGTTCTATTTCTTGTAACAGAATAACCCATGACAAGCAATCTGTTTTCATTAAACCTGTTGGCTACAGTGTATATCATACTTGATAATCTATAATTATCTGCATTGAACAGGAAATACATGTATGTCTATAAAAAATTTATTTTTTTTCTTTTAGAGTGGAAAAAGAGTTTTGATAGCACGAGTCAAATCACTTACCATATTTTTTTTTTTTTTATTAGTACATACTTTTATCGCAACAAATATGGGCCAAAAGTGAATGACAAGTGAAAAGTGAAATAATTTATTCACAAATTTTAAATAACATGGTATATGTTCATTTTTTCTTTTCCCATTTTTCTTTCTTTGAATTTTTATTTAAACTCATTGTTTTGATCTGCATGCATCATTTTATTTAAGGATTTTGACATTTGTTTGCAAGAGTTAAAATTGTATCAAGATTTACTAGGCCTGATTCACACAAAAACTAATTAAAATTGCAAAATGAATTCCACCAGATTCTGTAATGTACCTGTACAATGAAATTAAGATATTTCAGGGTGCCTTGATTTGTTCTGCATCTGATCAAAAAAAAATTACTCCAAATAATTGATAATTAAATTTTATGTGTTATAAGTTTTCTCACTAATCTATCTATCTACAGCCTCTTAATACTTTGGCTTTGATAAATTCTAAGCTTTTCTTGAAGGCATAAACAGAATTTATTTTGGGTTTTGAAGTTGATAAATCATTTCAGGCATTTGATCATGAATTTCTGAGAGTATCACCATCAGAGAACATGAAGTGTAATGTCATTCTTTGCAGAGCATAACAGAAAGTCCTGGCTGACATATTTTTTTCAGTCAATGTGAAACCAAAAGCATACTGGTACATGTAATCCTGTATATCACTGATCTCTTGTGATTTTTATCTTGTAGATTCGAGACAGAACAAAGAAGAACTTCTCTAATATAAAAGACAAATTTTCAGAACTACAGAAATCCAAGGTATGGTCCCTTTTTATCAATGCAAAAATAATGCAAATAATTGAAATACCTGAATTATAGTAGCAATAATATAAATTTGAATTACATATTACAAAAACAACTGAAATATAAATCATGCACATGTCTCTTTCGTCAAGAAACTTATTTGAAACATTTTGGCAGTGATTTAATTCATGTATAGTAATTTAAACATTATTTATTCATTTTATACCTATGAGAATAATAATTATCTGACATGATTTGAACTGGTTAGAGACTGCATACTGGGTTTTTTTTTCAAATTGTTCATCAAATGATTTATTTAAAGTTGAGCAGAAACTTTGTCCATAATTTGTATTGTAGAAAACATAAAACATATAATTGATGTCATTTGGTGGTGTAATGAATGTTCATTAGTATTGTTTTAGAAAAAATGGTGTTTGAATTTAAACAGATTGTACATGTAGTTTATATTTATATTTGTATGAAATATTTTTTGTTTACCCTAATTATAGCACTCTACATTCTAGATATACATGTATATAAAGGCATGTGAGAAATGAGATTAGATCATACAATATATAATTATCCACCATAAGACTCCAGTGTTATCATATACCCAGTACATTAATTATCCTCTGTGTGTGTTTGTGTCCCTTGATTTATCCATGCTTGCTGTAATCATTGGCCATGCTTGCAATTCATTTTATTTTACATGTTTTAAGTTTATATACATTTCTCCATTTCCATTGCACAAGTACCTAAATCTTCCAGAAATTTCAATTTAGAAATACATGTATAACATCTTGGAGTTATAATGAGTTTTACTTGCCCTGTACAGATTTTCAAGTTGGTTATTGGGTGTTGTTAGGGTTTTGATGCATGTATTTTTGATGAGGAAGAATTTCTTGAGCAGCCCCTTGAAAGTTTATGTGTTTCAGGATGAAGGAAAATCTTCACGTTCCCCTGCAATCAATCGCAATCGCAATCGACCCAACACCATCAATCTGGGGCAAGAACTGCGAGCCCAGCGAGTAAGTGGGCGTGTCAATATATAAACAGACATTTTACAATTTTACGGTGCATAGACTTGCATATGCATCTAAAGATAATAATGATTTTTTTTTTTATGTATGTACATGTACATGCATGTGGTGATGATTAACATTTTAGATATTGACTTAAAGAGTATCAGTACTGTATAATTTCATTATTAAAAATTCTATGAAATAAATTAATGAAATAAAGCATGAATGAATTAATCTAGCTGCAGGTCTGTAGCTCCCAGCCAAAAGAATTCGGATGGACGACTTGGGAGCTACAGTTCCGTACGTGTTTTTAAAAAAATTGCAATTTAGGGTGCACAAAAAATTGCATAGTTTCTGACTGACTAATCGAGGGTCAAAGTTAATTAAATGTAAATCTATGCACTTACATGTAGATTTCACAAATCTTTTCAGAAATAATTCTAAGCTTAAAATTTTCAAAATAACAATTTTATAATGCTGAAAAAGAGAACTACATGTACATGTGGTTATAACGCAGATAAACAGGACTTCTTTGATTTTGTTGCTGTTGCACTTACATTCATTATTGCATACCTATCTTTATTTTTTTGACACCTGCTTTATTTTCAATTCAGTCAATTCATGGCAGAAGAGTTGGTTTAATTTTTTTTCCTTTTTAAAATCCATATACAGCTTAAGAATCCTAACACAGAAAAGTACTGTAAAATTAAAAAGAATATGAACAGTATCCATAATCAGTTCTGAGTTATTTATAAAGTATTTGCATGTTTTTAAAGATTAAAGACATTACAACTGATGCTGCATGAATTGAATGAAATGTTTGCATGGCTGTTATGGGCATGCATTATTTTGCATGTATGTTGAAAGCAACCGAAATGGTCCAGGAGTTTCGACACAAAAGCCACCAAGTCATAATATCTCATATTACTATAATAATACTAATTGCTCTAATTTATTCCTGCACTTAACAGCCTATGAGGCCCGGCAAGTCTCCAGATACCCAGTCTGTGAAGTCACTGAAGGTCTACGGAACTCAACCAAGGTAATGGTTACCTATAAGTTTGTGTAACGACAAATAATAGCTGATGAAAATTACTAGAGTCATCTTTCTCTCTATGAAATACTGTGGATTTCTGATTATAAGTGAAGAATTAATATCCATGGAAAAATTTTGCTGATTTTAAAATCTCACGTCATTTTTCTGACAGTTGTGATCCATATTTAATGATAGTTGAAGTTCAATGCATGCAATTTTATATTTTCACGAATTGACGCAAAATAGTGGAACTAAGTACTTGTGTAAAGCAAGGAATCGACAGTATGGTCCCCATAAACAAGGATTTTTTTTTACTCCCCATAAAATTATTCACAGTAATTTATTTTGTCTAAACTAGGTATTAAAGACTTACTATGACTTACTGTTTAACAAAAGACGGATAATTAAGACTTGCTATGACTTACTGCTAAAACAAAAGACGGATAATTAAGACTTGCTATGACTTACTGTTAAAACAAATGACAGATAATTAAGACTTGTTATGAGTTATGGTTAAAAAAAATGACGGATAATTAAGACTTGCTATGACTTACTGTTAAAACAAATGACGGATAATTAAGACTTGCTATGACTTACTGTTCAAACAAATGACAGATAATTAAGACTTGTTATGACTTCTGGTTAAAACAAATGACGGATAATTAAGACTTGCTAAGACTTACTGTTAAACAATGACGGATAATTAAGACTTGTTATGACTTACTGTTAAAACAAATGATGGATAATTAAGACTTGTTATGACTTACTGTTAAAACAAATGATAGATAATTAAGACTTGTTATGACTTACTGTTAAAACAAATGACAGATATCTAAGACTTGTTATAACTTAGTTAAAACCAATGACAGATAATTAAGACTTGTTATAACTTAGTTAAAACCAATGACAGATAATTAAGACTTGATATAACTTAGTTAAAAACAAATCACAGATAATTAAGACTTGATACAACTTAGTTAAAACAAATGACAGATAATTAAGACTTTTTATGACTTACTGTCAAACCATTGACAGATCATCAAGACTTGTTAAGACTGTCTTATCAATGACAGATCATATAGATTTGTTATGGTTTATTTCTATCAAATGACAGATCATCTACGTTTGCCATTACTTACCATCAAACAAATGATGTCACAAAGATTTGTGATCTATTGTCAAGCAAGTTATTCATCTATTTTAAATTTGTTCTTACTTATTGTTAAACTAATGAGCTGACATCCAGACTTATTTTGACTTACTGACAAACCAATGACAGATTATCTAGACTTGTATGACTTACTGTCAACCAATGAAAATTACATAGTAATCAAGACTTTTGAGAACCCTCTGCTGATTTAATTTCATTATGAATTTGGCAACAATGAAATCAGAAAATTGAAACTAAGACAATGACAGCCTTAAACTTTGTTACATTTCCTTTGACACTGTTAATAATCACAAGTTTGGGTTAAAGGATGAGCATGATATTCTACATTTCTGACCACATTTATAACCTTTGAAAATAATCTCCAGTTGCCTTCTTCGAGAATGACATAGACACATAAGAAGCCAAGTAAGGCTGTTCTCTGTTCTGTTTCAGAAAAAGTACGTACCAAATCATCGAGGAGAGGGAGAGGCCCAGCGACGACTCGGGGATGGACCTCCCTTACAGCCGTGTTAGTATCAATCTGCTAGGTGACCCCGACATCCAGAATGCCCTGAATAAATCGGCCAGTGCTGAAGACCTTGTCTCCCCTCAAAGGTTTTCCTTGGTATGTCTGGTTATAGTGGCGCATGGCTCCCATCTGTATGCACCATCTATCACCAGATTCATATTGGCTCACGTATGCTGCCACTCTGTTCCAGCTGCATGCTATGTACATTTTTGTTCCATTTTATTTTCATTGTGCTGGTTTAGAGTTGGGGTTTGGCTTTGTCTTTAGGAAAATTTTTATAAACAGCTTGAAGCTTTAAGATAATGGAAATAAAGAAATGGAATTGGATTAAAAAGAGATGAAGAGCTTGGATAATTAATTGATAATTAATTAAATGGTTCCTATTGTAAATTAAAGGACTATGTGCGGTATTATGCATTTTCGCCCCAAAATTTAAAGTTTTATAAAGTGCTTTAAAAACAAGGTGGAAGATATTTAAAATCATATTGAAAATAAGGAGGATAAAGGTTATCACCACAGTGACGTCATAATGTAGAAATGAGGGCATGAAGATTGCCTTATTTTGATAAATTGATGTTTTGTAGTTAAATATGGGTGTTTTCTGATAGTTTTTTGACTGGGAAACATCGAGCGCAGGCTTGCTCAAGTACCATTCTTTAGATAAATGTGTATAGTTATCTGAAGAAAACATATGTTTAAATCGTACTTGAACAGATCTGTGCTCTATATTTACGAATGCAAAATATAAATAAAAAATGAAAATATTTTAATTTGTTTGCAAATTTGTGGGAATTAGGTCATTTAGGTGACGTCATAGATAAACAGCGAATGAGCAACGATGACTAAAATCAAGATTTATGTGATAGGCGTCCACTGTACAATGATTTATGAAGATTTGATTTTTATACGATATTATTCAAAAATTGGTTAAAATAGTGGGCAGATATTTTACCATACCGCACATAGTCCTTTTCTTTAAAAATTTGATGTGGATGACTCATTTAAGTAGCATCTACCATTAGATATATATATCCATGATAATTAGTCAAGCTGCCTTGTTTTTAAGCATGCACTATCATACTACTTTCAGAAGAATCTTGAAAATATTAAAGGAAAACTGTACCTATAAATCACTAAATTCTGGTTTATTAGACAGTCAGTATTTACATGTAGATGTTTTATATTCCTTTAACAGTTATTGCAAATAAACATTGTCACCATAAATGCCACTTTTATCATACCCTTGCAATTGAGTAATTTAATACATGCAGAATTAATAATCTTCATTGAGATCCATGTCACATAACAACCCTGTGCATTCAGGTTTGGAATTCTTCTTTCCTCATTAAAACTTTACTCCATTGAGATGCTCCACATTGCAGTACCCTTGCTATTTATGACATTTTTTTTATTACAATCAACCCATACCTGTGTACTTTAAGCTTCTTCATGTTATAAACACTCAAAACCTATATCTATCCTAAAGCATATTTGCCACTATGCCCAGTTTTTTGTGAAACACATCCTTAAGGGATTGGGGGACCACATGAATATTTAGAAATGAAACCCTCTTTGAAATGATTTTACTTTTCTAATACTGAGGTAAGAAATTAATGAGGTGAGAAATAACTAACTTGTAATTGTAAAGGAGCCCAATAACATTTTTTGGTTAATAATATCAGGTATTTTTTTCCTTTGTACTGTATGAAACTTTCTTGATACTAGTATCTACTATAGCTTTCTATCGGTTAATGTACCAGTAATGTTCTGCTAACAGAATTTTTTGGTTTTCTTTTTGTTGTGCCAACTTTATTTAAATATTGATTTTAAAATCCTTGCATCAAGTAATTCTCTTTACCAGTATGTATAAGACTTAAATTTAAAACTTTTGAAATACATGGATGTGTCTTTTTATCGATTTACTGTAGAGTTTTGCTAGATTTAAGATGTTTTATGCTTCTTTTTACAAGATGTCGAATTCTAATCATTTCAAATCATTGTTTCCTATAACATAACGTTTCAAAATTCTCAAAGCATTCAAAGAAAAATAATACGACTAAATTATCTATGATTTTACTAACAATCACATGCATTTACAGTGAATGCTGTAGATTCCTAATTAACGCAAGTAATTAATATCCGCGTAAAATCGTGAGATGCACCCCTCCCGAATTTTAAAATCTTGCTTTTATTTTCTGAGAGTTAAGAACTATAAGAGATTTGGATAAAAGTTCTGTGTTTGCAATTTTATGTTCTCGCAATATGATACAAAACAGCGGGATTGTGGAATTAGTTACTCTCGTAAAATAAGGAGTCTACAGTAATGCCTTCTCTTGAGCTGTGTACAGTAATTTTACTAACATATTTCACTTGGAATTTTTTAGGTTATTGAGTGAAAGTCACATTTACGGTAGCTCAGTGTGTTTATATTGTCTCAGACTTCTTTGATCAGTTTAAAGGTCTGCATGTCACTTATATCCAGTTGGTGTACAAAGTGTGATTATTGTGTTTTCATTTGTTTGACAGATTGATGTGACTGAGGAATCAGACTCCTCTTGTAACAGCTCACCCGCTCCATCCTCCTTTTCCTCCCTCATAGAGATCGACTCTCACAGCATCGGGTCAACCAGCACTCAGGACAGCTTCAGTGCTCTCCCATTGGCCGATGGCTCAGACTCAATGAGTAACACTTCGGACTTGGAAAATCCCGGCACCCGCCCCATAGCCCCTCCAAGGAGACGGAGAGCGGAGAAGAAGGAGGACAATGTGGTTGTGAAGGACCGGTTGATCGGTGTCCGTACATCTAAAGAGAGGCCCAAGCCCAGCCCCAGACAGAGTCTGTCAGACGAAGTGAAAGTTGACACCACACAGGTTAAACCGGAGGGAGAACCAAAGAAAGAAGCAGCGGCAAAATCTTTGATTCAGTTAGATTCGGTAGATGATGACTTTGACCCTTTCTCCTCACCCAAATCACAAACTGTTGGCACAGTTGAAAAACTAAGAGAGAGAAATGAGGGTTCGCCGTCATTGCTGAGGAGGACAGCAGCAATCAAGAAACAAAATGGACGACCTTCACGAGAAAACTCTTTAGAAAAATTAAAAGTTGACAGTTCAGTAAAAGCGGAGAGATCTTTGGATGGCATTGAATTGTTTGATCCATTGTGCAACTCTTCTGACAAACCAACCCAAAGCAAAGAGGAACCAAGGAAAAGTGTGCATGAACTTATGCAGAATTGGGAGCTTCACACTCTAACTAAATCACAGAATCAGCCTCGTTCTGATGAAAAACCTTTTGCACATAAAGCTCCACATTTAGGTTTCCCTAGTCCGCCACATTTCACCTCTAGTCAAAATACCCATCAGCCACTTGCCAGACTTAGTCACTTTACTCCCCATCAAATTCAACAAGCTTCTATGAATATGTCTAACCTCAAACTGCCCAACAATTCCTCACCCCATTCTTCTGTTGGCTCTCAGCGTACAAGTGGCAGCTCTGTGGCGTCAGCTGACCGTTCATCGGACCCGTTCTCAGACCTTCTAGAACAGTCTCTTTCAAATAAAAGTGGTGAAAATCCCTCCCCAAAGAAAAACTGGGAGACCTTTGACTGAACAAATGGGGACAAATCAGTTTGAATTGATTATGTTAGAGGTGCTTATTGTGATAGCCTATGTGACATATTGGGACTTTGTTTTGTTTGATATTTGTTAATTTTTCCACTGTCTTGGACATTTTTCCTTGTTCTCCATGGAATGGTGTGACAGAGTGTTAGTGTAATTTCAATTTCATTTTAAAAGTTATTTATTGCAAGTTTGTGTATGAGTCAGTCATCGGACTTAAAATAAGTACTCAAGACCTTCAGTTTTTTAATTGCAACAACTCGGCAAAGATATTTAAGTTACAAAACTACATGTTTAATCAAATCACCAAAAATTGAGTTTTTGTCTGGTACTATTGCTGTATTAGAACATTGTTGTACATTTTATTTTTGTAACACAATGAGATACTAGAATGACTTAAAACTCTTATACTACTATCCTGTATCATCAGAATTTTTGCCTTGAAATTCACATTTCTCTTTGTTTGATAAGATACAAAATAATGATACATATTAATAGAAACCCATTTTCTCTACTTTCGTCAACCTTTTCATTATACAAGTTTTAGGTAAATCACCCTTACATTGAAAGAGAAAATGTTTTAGTTGAAAGTTGGTTATTTCAGAACTTGTTTGATAGGTTAAGAAAACAATATTCTGAAAATCAAAATTTATAGACCCTCTTGGTGTTATTGGTAATGAAGACTAATTTGATGGCAGTGAAGAATAATAAGTGTTTCACATGTATATTCAGGAAATGGTTCATAATTTGTGATGCTAAACTCCTGGGTAATTTTTCCAGTTGTGTGAATCGGGATGTATAGACAATTTCTTTTATGTGATAAATTATAAACTTGACAGTATTTTATTCAATATATGCATTTCTTAGAAGACAGAAATCAATTACCGGTACATTCCAAAATAAAATGGAAATACATAGCGGACATGTAAAGTAAATGTTCATGTGTTTATTTGTTTGTAATGATCAAGTTGTCACCGTCTAATACAAAATTTTATAAATTACGATAACTACAAATATAATGTCATTTTAAGTCATGTCTGTTTAACATGCAAGAAAAGGTGTTTTGAAGTTTCATTCATATATCTGTACCACTGTTCATTTACTTATTTCCAATCAATTAAGCTTTAAAAATGTTAAGATTTTTAGCTCACCTGAGCTGAAAGCTCAAGTGAGCTTTTCTGATCACATTTTGTCTGTCGTCCGTCTGTCTGTCTGTCCGTCTGTCCGTCTGTCCGTCTGTCTGTCCGTAAACTTTTCACATTTTCAACATCTTCTCCAGAACCACTGGGCCGATTTCAACCAAACTTGGCACAAAGCACCCTTAGGCAAAGGGGATTCAAAGTTGTGAAAATTAAGGACCACGCTCTCTTTAAAGGGGAGATAATTGGCAATTATTGGAAAATTTTGAGAAATTTTCAAAAATCTTCTTCTCAAGAACCATTTGACCAGAAAAGCTGAAACTTATGTGGAAGCATCCTCAGCTAGTGTAGATTCAAAATTGTGAAAATCATGACCCCCGGGGCTAGGGTGGGGCCACAATGGGGGGTCAAATTTTTACAAAGGAATATATAGAGTAAATCTTTAAAAATCTTCTTCTCAACAACTAATCAGCCAGGAAAGCTGAAACTTATGTGGAATCATCCTCAGCTAGTGTAGAATCAAAGTTGTGAAAATCATGACCCCCGGGGGTAGGATGGGGCCATAATGGGGGGTTGAATTTTTACATAGGAATATATAGAGTAAATCTTTAAAAATCTTCTTTTCAGAAACTAATCAGCCAGGAAAGCTGAAACTTATGTGGAAGCATTCTCAGCTAGTGAAGAATCAAAGTTGTGAAAATCATGACCCCCGGGAGTAGGGTGGTGCCACAATGGGGGGTCAAATTTTTACATAGGAATATATAGAGTAAATCTTTTAAAATCTTCTTCTAAGAAACTAATTAGCAAGGAAAGCTGAAACTTATGTGGAAGCATCTTCTGCTAGTGTAGATTCAAAGTTGTGAAAATCATGACCCCTGGGGGTTGGATGGGGCCACAATGGGGGGTTTAATTTTTACATAGGAATATATAGAGTAAATGTTTAAAAATCTTCTTCTAAGAAACTAATCAGCCAGGAAAGCTGAAACTTATGTGGAAGCATCCTCTGCTAGTGTAGATTCAAAGTTTGTTCAAATCATGACCCCCAGGGTAGGGTGGGGCCACAATGGGGGGTTGAATTTTTACATAGGAATATATAGAGTAAATCTTTTAAAATCTTCTTCTCAGAAACTAATCAGCCAGGAAAGCTGAAACTTTTGTGGAAGCATCCTCAGCTAGAGTAGAATCAAAGTTGTGAAAATCATGACCCCCGGGGGTTGGATGGGGCCACAATGGGGGGTTTAATTTTTACATAGGAATATATAGAGTAAATCTTTAAAAATCTTCTAAAAAAGTAATCAGCCAGGAAAGCTGAAACTTATGTGGAAGCATCCTCTGCTAGTGTAGATTCAAAGTTTGTTCAAATCATGACCCCCAGGGTAGGGTGGGGCCACAATGGGGGGTTGAATTTTTACATAGGAATATATAGAGTAAATCTTTTAAAATCTTCTTCTCAGAAACTAATCAGCCAGGAAAGCTGAAACTTTTGTGGAAGCATCCTCAGCTAGAGTAGAATCAAAGTTGTGAAAATCATGACCCCCGGGGGTTGGATGGGGCCACAATGGGGGGTTTAATTTTTACATAGGAATATACAGAGTAAATCTTTAAAAATCTTCTTTTCAACAACTAATCAGCCAGGAGAGCTGAAACTTATGTGGAAGCATCCTCTGCTAGTGTAAATTCAAAGTTTGTTCAAATCATGACCCCCGGGAGTAGGGTGGTGCCACAATGGGGGGTCAAATTTTTACAAAGGAATATATAGAGTAAATCTTTAAAAATCTTCTTCTCAAAAACTAATCAGCCAGGAAAGCTGAAACTTATGTGGAAGCATCCTCAGCTAGTGTAGAATCAAAGTTGTGAAAATCATGACCCCCGGGGGTAGGATGGGGCCACAATGGGGGGTTGAATTTTTACATAGGAATATATAGAGTAAATCTTTAAAAATCTTCTTTTCAGAAACTAATCAGCCAGGAAAGCTGAAACTTATGTGGAAGCATCCTCAGCTAGTGAAGAATCAAAGTTGTGAAAATCATGACCCCCGGGAGTAGGGTGGTGCCACAATGGGGGGTCAAATTTTACCTTGGGAATATATAGAGTAAATCTTTTAAAATCTTCTTCTAAGAAACTAATCAGCAAGGAAAGCTGAAACTTATGTGGAAGCATCCTCTGCTAGTGTAGATTTAAAGTTTGTTCAAATCATGACCCCCAGGGTAGGGTGGGGCCACAATGGGGGGTTGAATTTTTACATAGGAATATATAGAGTAAATCTATTAAAATCTTCTTCTCAGAAACTAATCAGCCAGGAAAGCTGAAACTTTTGTGGAAGCATCCTCAGCTAGTGTAGAATCAAAGTTGTGAAAATCATGACCCCCGGGGGTAGGATGGGGCCACAATGGGGGGTTGAATTTTTACATAGGAATATATAGAGTAAATCTTTAAAAATCTTCTTTTCAGAAACTAATCAGCCAGGAAAGCTGAAACTTATGTGGAAGCATCCTCAGCTAGTGAAGAATCAAAGTTGTGAAAATCATGACCCCCGGGAGTAGGGTGGTGCCACAATGGGGGGTCAAATTTTACCTTGGGAATATATAGAGTAAATCTTTTAAAATCTTCTTCTAAGAAACTAATCAGCAAGGAAAGCTGAAACTTATGTGGAAGCATCCTCTGCTAGTGTAGATTTAAAGTTTGTTCAAATCATGACCCCCAGGGTAGGGTGGGGCCACAATGGGGGGTTGAATTTTTACATAGGAATATATAGAGTAAATCTATTAAAATCTTCTTCTCAGAAACTAATCAGCCAGGAAAGCTGAAACTTTTGTGGAAGCATCCTCAGCTAGTGTAGAATCAAGGTTGTGAAATCATAACCCCCGGGGGTTGGATGGGGCCACAATGGGGGGTTGAATTTTTACATAGGAATATGTAGAGTAAATCTTTAAAAATCTTCTTCTCAAAAACTAATCAGCCAGGAAAGCTGAAACTTACGTGGAGGCATCCTCAGGTAGTGTAGATTCAAAGTTGTGAAAATCATGACCCCCAGGGTAGGGTGGGGCCACAATGGGGGGGGGGGGTGAATTTTTACATAGGAATATATAGAGTAAATCTTTTAAAATCTTCTTCTCAGAAACTAATCAGCAAGGAAAGCTGAAACTTTTGTGGAAGCATCCTCAGCTAGTGTAGAATCAAAGTTGTGAAAATCATGACCCCTGGGGGTTGGATGGGGCCACAATGGGGGGTTGAATTTTTACAAAGGAATATATAGAGTAAATCTTTAAAAATCTTCTTCTCAGAAACTAAACAGCCAGGAAAGCTGAAACTTATGTGGAAGCACCCTCAGCTAGTGTTCATGTAGAATCACAGTTTGTTCAAATCAGGAACCCCGGGAGTAGGGTGGTGCCACAATGGGGGGTTGAATTTTTACATAGGAATATATAGAGTAAATCTTAAGAAATCTTCTTCTCAGAAAGTAATCAGCCAGGAAAGGTGAAACTTATGTGGAAGCATCCTCAGCTAGTGTAGATTCAAAGTTTGTTCAAATCATGACCCCCGGGAGTAGGGTGGGGCCACAATGGGGGAGGTCAAATTTTTACAAAGGAATTTATAGTGTAAATCTTTAAAAATCTTCTTTTCAGAAACTAATCAGCCAGGAAAGCTGAAACTTATGTGGAAGCATTCTCAATAAGTGTAGATTCAAAGATGTGAAAATCATGACCCCTGGGGGTAGGGTGGGGCAACAATGGGGATCGAATTTTTACATAGGAATAGAGTAAATCTTTAAAATCTCTAAAACTAAGTAGCTAGGAAAGGTGAAACTTATGTGGAAGTATCCTCAGGTAAGGACTAGGTAGATTTAAGTTTGTTCAAATCATGATCCCCGGGGGTAGGATGGGGTCACAACGGGGAGGGGGGAGGGAGACATAGGAATATATGGAGAAAAATCTTCTACAAAACCATTTGTCTAGAAAATCTGTAACTTTAGTAAAAGCAACCTTGGGTAGTGTAGATTCAAATTTGTTAAAATAAAAATCTTGAGGAGTAGGGTGGGGCCACATTCGGGATTCAATTTTACAAACGAAAACATTTTTAATTCACAAAAACTGAAATGTTATAATATATATGGTTTTACTTATATGCAAACATTTTGCCAATTTGTGATTCTTTAAAATTGTTAAGACTTTTGCCCCTGGACAATTCTTGGGCCTCACAAGGGGTTCAGAGTTTGATGTAGGTTTATATCCCATGTATAAACAATTGTCTAGGATCTTGTTGAGAACTGCGATGCTCAACATGTGATATGAATATAAAATCATCCTGTTAGAAAAGGGACTTGATTATAAACACAAGAATATCTACATGTATTACTACATTGTCCAGATATTTTGTATTATGTCGATCTCCATTAAGCTGATTTTATCATGCCTATTGTTGCTCAGGTGAGCGATGTGGCCCATGGGCCTCTTGTTTTAGTGGATAAATTCTCAGATTGAGCCTCACTAGGCTAAATACATGTACATGTATAATGTTTGCTTATGCAATAACTTACAAATAATGAAGATGTTTTTATAATCATTTTAAATATTTAGGGTCACTCCTTTTAGTACATGTACGTCTATTGTCAGTCAGTATGCACTATGTGTTGTTTTGGCAATTTGTTCCATGTCTCTCGAGATTTCTTTTTAATTACCATATGTTTTAATCTGCTGTGCATGTTAGATCAATTATATATTTTTGAACAAAGAAGCAATGAAGATTGTTTTTATTTGATGAGAATCAATTTTAGTGTGTTTACTCAAAATAATGCCTGTGTTATTGTATTTAGGTTAATATGAGAACTTAGTTGAGTAATTTCAAATGTTGGTGATGGCAGGGCCAGAGCATTTGGATATTGGTATGATCCAAGCTTCTAAGTCTCATGTTATTACAGTAAACAGAAAAATGCAGCAAATATACTTTCTGAAACAATCTTCCCTAAAATAAATTAAAGCTTCATGGTCCGATTTTTTCACTACAACGGTATCGAATAATTTTCCATACAAACCAATTATCTTAGAAAGTTATGGACTTTTGCCTATTTACACTAGTAGAATCGGTCTCCTTTCAAAGTTAGAAATATTCAAAGTAAATAAAAAAATTTCTTTTTGGGCAAACAAAAATCAAATCAAACTGCATCATGTGAATGTTTAAAAAACGGAACCGTTGGGTTTCGTCCCCCCGAATGATTAGTTTTCTTCAACTCGCATGTTATGCATCGATTGTAAACAAAGCAAACTTAAGAAATTAATTTAATATTAGTGAACAAAATGCACACATGGTTATTTTTTATTTACCAAAACAGTATGACATTTATTTAAAGCGATGTCAAAGTCATAATACAATCATAGACGCCTCGCCTTCAGGGGCGAATTTTAATATAAGTGAAATAACGTGGTACCCTTTTCTGTCGTTTGTTTTTAAAACAAGTTTTGTACATCATTTTTTTTCATTGAAATTTGACTTAATTGACCAAGAAAACTACTGCAATGTCTTTTATTGTACACATACTTAGCATAACCATCATTTAAAAGCATTCACAAAATATGATATAAAATCAGACCAAGCAGCTTTAATACATTATACATGACTCCAAAAAAGTATTTCAATATGCAACTGTACATCTATACATACATAAAATATTTGACAATAAATGCAA
This sequence comes from Magallana ariakensis, assembly GCA_020458035.1. Lineage (NCBI taxonomy): Eukaryota > Metazoa > Mollusca > Bivalvia > Ostreida > Ostreidae > Magallana > Magallana ariakensis. Next base: position 57,978,462 of record CM035815.1, read on the forward strand.
CATGCAGTTACATGATTGTCAATCTTGTACATTAACTCAAATCTGATAAATTGTGCATCTAGAGGCAGATAAAACTTGTATATGAAATGCTCTGCTTTGAATATATACAATGTACTAGTATCTGGCTTACAAATATTAAGCATAAAAAATATGGTGACATTCGCTTAAAATTTAGAATTTGACGTTTTGCATACCTACATGGGTTCTCATAAATCTGTTGTTGTTTTTCGCAAGAATATCATTATATATTTACATTTGGTGTTAATTTCCCCTTATGTTAGCATTGGAAAACTAAATCTAATTAAAATTGGAACTTCCATCCGCTCCTCAGTTTTCAATATGTCCACGTGACATACTGAAAAACCGAGGAGCAGATGGAAGTTCTAATTTTGATTAGATTGTGGAGAACTGTGACAGCCAATTTTCAATAACACACACAGTGTAGGAGCACAAGTGAACGTCATCACACAATTTGAATAGATTTATTATTGTACGATTAAATGAAACTTGCAAAACCATTTTGGTATGTACTTTTGTAAAAAATAAATAACTATATCTTTTCGTTGATCTCAAAAGAGTTTTGCCGGCAAATATTCTGGCACTATATTTTTGACCCCCGCCGCAACGCGGAGCGGGGACATAGAAATGCTGGGCGTCCGTCCGTGTGTCCGTGCGTCCGTCCATCACACTTTTTTGTAAGCACTCTCATGCCTACAAATTTTGACAGATTTTCATTACATTTATACCAAATGTTTATACACCTATTACCTTGGTCAAGTTCGAAAATCAGCATTGGTCGATACTTTTAGTTGGAGTAATGGGACTCTGACCACAATAATGACTCCGTTTTATCAAAAAATTGACCTTGTAAGCGCTCTCATGCCTACAAATTTTGACGGATTTTCATTAAATTTATACCAAATGTTTATACACCTATTACCTTGATCAAGTTCGAAAATCAGCATTGGTCGATACTTTTTGCTGGAGTTATGGGATTCTGACCACAATAATGACTCCGTTTTATCCAAAAATTGACCTTGTAAGCGCTCTCATGCCTACAAATTTTGACGGATTTTCATTAAATTTATACCAAATGTTTATACACCTATTACCTTGTTTCTCCCAACCTCCCCACACATTTAATTCTGGAACAGCCCTGAATGTTTGAAAATATTGCAATTTCATATACTGTGAAATCATTAGATTTCTTGGTGGTTCAATTTTCGTGGGTACCTCCCATCCACGATTTAACATCCTACACGAATTAATAAATAAGGGTAATAAAATCATATTTCCTTTGTAGGTTTTAGAGAATACACGAAATTACGTCCCCACGAACCTGTAAAATTTAAGCAATCCACGAAAATTGGCCCCCACGAAATTTAATGATTCCACAGTACAGTATACTAGTATACTGCTTGAACGGCGGGGGATCCAGGAATTCTATTCTTGTTAGCTGTGGAAGTGCACCTAATTGCATTTTTTATGGCTGTTACATCAATTATTCATATTCCTGACAAAGAGTGTATATATATATTATGGCTTTAAAACAATGATACACAAAATATTTTACACAAATAACATCAGAATAAATACTTATGTGTAAGCATTGAATGCTATATCTTCAGTCCTATAACACATCAGGCCATGCAGATGAATATCATATATTGTAGCCTACATGTACCATGCTTATTCACGGTAGGTTGAATTTTTAGATAGGAATAGATAGAGTAAAAAATCATTTTCTCAAATACCATTTAGCTAAATAGGCTGAAAATTTTGTGGAAGCATCTTCAAGTAGTGTAGGTTCAAATTTGTTCAAATCATGATCCCTGAGGGTAGGATGGAGTCGCAATAGGTTAAATTTGATATAGGAATAAATAGAGTTTATGGCTAGTGTTGCTCACGCGAGTGATGTGACCCATGGGCCTCTTGTTTTCATGAATATTCTTTTGATGCTTGGATTTGTAACAAATTTTGTTGTACACTTGTATCCAGGAAGACACCTTATTCTTTTTCCATTATTTCAGATTGTAACAGGTATGATTTATCGGTTTTCAAAGCACAATACAAAAACATTCTGCTCATACGTCACCAAAACAAAGAAAATGTTTTAAAATATTTAATTATATCAAAAATTAAAAAAATGACAACCATATCTTTCTCTGTCAGGGTTAACAAACAGTTGTTTGGAGATACATATTCCTACAAATTTGAATGCAATGCCATTTTACATTAAACACAAAACTGATACATAATGACTTTGTTTGATAATCATAATATACTGGCCTTCAACGTTTTTCAAAATGAAAAGCCAATAAAATTAAATAGAAAAGAAGTTTTTGTAATTTTATTTGAAGTTGAAGTTTGAAATAATACCATGGTTAGTATTTTTAATATTTTTGTGAAAGTTAATTCAAACTTCCAATGTATATCACAAAAAATGTCCAAATTAAGGCTATTTCTCACATTTTGGCTTTAAAATGCATATTTTTTAAATCAAGATTTAAATATGAAAAAATGGGTGTAAATTACATCAATAACCTTATATTTGGGTTTACCTTGTAAAAGATATATTGGAGATTTCATGCTGACAATATTAAATTATAAAACAAGATATCTGTGAGCCAATGCTCACTAGTGATACCCCAGCTCTGATGTGAATATGCAAAATAAGCAAAGTCAACATTTAACAGAAAGTTGGCATCCGATTGGTACAAAAATATATCCTACGATATGGCATGCCTATACAAATACTGTGTAAAAATTTCAAGCATCTGCGATAAACAGTTGCTGAGAATTCTTTGACGAAAATTTGTTTGAAAATTTTGGCTTAAAATAAACAAAGTCGTCATTTAACTGGAAGTTGACGTCCGATTGGTACAAAAATATATCCCACGATATGGCATGCCTATACAAATACTGTGTAAAAATTTCAAGCATCTGCGATAAAGAGTTGCTGAGAAATCTTTGACAGAAATTTGTTTGAAAATTTTGGCTAAAAATAAACAAAGTCGTCATTTAACAGGAAGTTGACGTCCGATTGGTACAAAAATATATCCCACAATATGGCATGCCTAGACAAATAGTGTGTTAAAATTTCATACATCTGCAATAAATAGTTGCCGAGATAAAGGCGACAGAAATTTTTGTTACGGACGGACAGACAGACACACAAGGGTAAAACAGTATACCCCCTTCTTCTTCGGAGCGGGGGTATAAAAACTGTCTGAACAGATATTCTTCAATCTAAGCTAAATGGTACAGTAAATGGACCTTTCTGCTTTCAATTTTTCTTGTAATAAAAAGTATGATTAATTCCAGTATGTGTTAATTACCTGTCAACTGTATGTGCACATGGTTTAGTCTACATTTCACTGATTATTCTTCTATATATTAAGGACCAGTCATTCTCAGCATTTTCGTAACAATAACTGTAATCTATTTCATTTGTATCTCGGTAAAAATTTATTTTTCAATATAAAAATATCATACATTTAACTAAAAATATTTCTTAAAATTGCCTAAAATAAAAGTTCAATTGGTAGTGTCTGATCAACTTCCTCCTCGTAACCGCTGAGCTAACCAAATGTCCTTAGGGGTGACTGTTACCCGTTTGGCGTGAATTGCGCACAATAGAGCATCTTCAAACAGTAAAATTAGATAAGCCTCTGCTGCCTGCAATATATACATACAATCATGTTTGCTTCAGAAATAGATTCAATATAATATTGATATCCTTATTTACTAACAACATTATTGAGATTATATTAATTTATATTTTCAGTTAAACACGAGGTAAAGTGTACGAGTCTACTTATATTTTTACATCTAACATGTTAAAATGTCACATGCATTTATCCACATATCACCACTGCGTGCAAAATAGCAAGCAAGAAATATCAAAGAAATTGCAATACATCATAATTCATTAAAAAAATTGCAGGAAAGTAGTTATTATCTTCATGTAATTCAAAACGTTGCAATAAAATGGAAAAAAATATCACCTCTTGTAGAGCCATTATTGCTGTAGCTTTCCACATCATGGTTTGAGAAGGACCAACAACTTCCATTGCAATTTCCCTCACCTATAAAATTGTGGTAGAATAATAACATAACAAATATTTATAAACAAAAACAAGAGGCCCATGGGCCACATCACTCACCTGAGCAACACTAGGCATGATTAAATCAGCTTAATGGAGTCATAATACAAAATATCTGGACAATGTAGTATAATACATGTAGATTCTGAATAAATAAAAATCTATTTTCCCCTTGGATATTCTAATGTTTATAATCAAGTCCCTTTTCTAACAGGAGGATTTTATATTCATATCACATGTTGAGCATTGCAGTTCTCAACAAGATCCTAGACAATTGTTTATACATGAGATATAAACCTACATCAAACTCTGAACCCCTTGTTAGGGGCAAGAATCGTCCAGGGGCAAAAGTCTTAACAATTTTAAATAATCAGCAATTTGTCAAAATGCTTGCATATAAGTAAAACCTTATATTTTAACATTTCAGTTTTTGTGAATTAAAATGTTTTCCTTTGTAAAATTGGATCCCGAATGTGGCCCCACCATACTCCTCAAGATTTTGATTTTAACTTAATTTGAATCTACATTACGTAAGGTTGCTTTTACTAAAGTTACAGATTTTCTAGACAAATGGTTTTGTAGAAGATTTTTAAAGATTTTTCTCCATATATTCCTATGTAAAAATTTGTCTCCCTCTCCCCTCATCATTGTGACAGTTTTTTTAATTAAAAAAAATTCACTGGTCAAGTGGACCAGTGATTTCATGAAATTTACCGGTCTGAACAAATATTTACAGGTCCATATTTGACTTTCAAATAAAATATAAAAAACACATATTATAAAACAAAAACGAAAAAAATGGAAAATTTATATTTAAAAGTAGAAATAATTTTCCTGAATCTCTACTTTTTACATTTAATTTCTTTGCATTGAACATGTTGAAAACGTAAGCATATGTTTCATAATAGCCGTATTAATAAATATTGAAACTGGTCAATTAATGCTTGATGCGCAGGATGTTTCATCAAGGTACTTATAACAGCGTTTCTGTTTTTCTTGTAAATGTTCAAAAAAAATTTCAAATTCTGTCTACGAGGGTTGTCCCAAAATAGCATAGACAAGTGGCGTTATTCAGTAAATCGAAGACAAAGGAAGATGAAATTTGTGCCACAAAGGGTTCAAGTAAATTGCATTCAAATAATGTTTTAAAATCATATATTGTTTGATATACAATTAGTGAAATAAAAGCAAGTTAGATCAGAAATTCGACATGCGGCGCAATGTCAAAAACAAAAAGTTAAAATCAACATAATGAAATGAAAATTGCGATGAAAAGTAAATTTTGAATGAAAAAAAATAAAGTAAAACATACATTTATATTTGATAATAATTATATTATGTACTCAGAAAATGTTTGGCTATAACAAAACTTTTAAATATTTTATAGTGCGTTTTGTGACAAGTTGAAGTTAACTCGTAATAAAATCACAACGTCAGCGTTTAACGCGGCACAGCAGTAACTGATCAAATTTTAAAAAGACCTTAAAACAAATCCTAAGCGGCTTCTGAAGTAAATAAAATTCACAAAACTGATTCGAAATGCGTTTTGTGAATAAGTAGTTTAACAACATTGAAAATATTTGGACAAGTACGGTGACAATAGGTGGAAAAAAGAAAAGAAACACCGACCGATATCAATAGACGTCAAAATGCTGAACGACACATTGCGGTAAAACGGACGTTAGACAACAAGTCATACAGGGCAATTTTGGAGTCGTCAGATCGTTTATACTTATTTATAATTACAAAAAGAAACTCGAAATGTATGTTGAATGTGCACTCAGGGTACATGTTTAAAGAAAATATTTTTTCAAGACATTTTCGGAAATAAAACGTACTAAATGTTATCGTAAACAATGTTGGAGGGTTTAGCAACAATGTAAAAACTGGAAATTTTCGACGTCGCACATTGCGCCGCCTGACAAAACCTGTTGTTACTAATTATTAATTTTCTCAAGAAATAAAAAAAGTAGAGATTTGAATTTTTCAGTATTGTTTGTCAAATGGTCATTGAAGAAAACATAGAAATCTAATGAAATTGCAGTGAACAGATTTTAAGTTATGTGTCATGTCTATGCTATTTTGGGACAACCCTCGTAAGTTTCTCATAAAATGAAGTCAAACTAAACTGAGTTTGGTTGGCAAGAGCCATGTTTGTTTATGGAGTATGGTCGCACTAAATGACGAAACATAAAAAATGACATAAATTTACCCAAAAAATATATTAGGGTTTAAATTTGTTATCATTTTTTATTATCAAAATTTAAACATAGATCATCAATTGTGACTGTAAAATAAATTGGAAATCATAGCTTTCAGTTAATAGCAGTCAGAGACCTTATCTAATGTTATCTTATATAACATTACATGTACATGTATTATGTTACCTAGCCTTACCCTAACAATGCCTGTAAACTTTGATCTGGTCAATTGAAGGTGTTTGCAAACATTTTTAAACCTGCTTGTAAAGACGTTAAAGTCTTGAAGTAGAATTTTATATTACCGGCCATTCTGACCAATTAAATAAAAAAAATTACTGCACATTTGAAATATTAACCGCTTTTGCCAGTGGGACCGGCTGATTTCAAAAACTCTGTTGTGACCCCATCCTACCCTGGGGATCATGATTTGAACAGACTTGAATCTACCCAGTCCTTACCTGAGGATGCTTCCAAACAAGTTTCACCTTTCCTGGCCGATTAGTTTTAGGGATTTTAAAGATTATCTTTCTTTTTTTTACCTATATAAAAAATCGACCCCCCATTGTGGCCCCACCCTACCTTCGGGTGTCATGATTTTCACGACTTTGAATCTACACTAGCTAAGGATGCTTCCACATAAGTTTCAGCTTTCCTGGCTGATTAGTTTCTGAGAAGAAGATTTTTAAAGATTTACTCTATATATTCCTATGTAAATATTTGACCCCCCCATTGTGGCCCCTCCGTACCTCCGGGGGTCCTGATTTTCACAACTTTGAATCTGCACTTGCTGAGGATGCTTCCACATAAGTTTTAGCTTTCATGGTCAAATGATTCTTGAGAAGATTTTTGAAAAATTCTCAAAATTTTCCAATAACTCCCAATTATCTCCCCTTGAAAAAGGCGTGGTCCTTAATTTTCACAACTTTGCATCCCCTTTGCCTTACGGTGCTTTGTGCTAAGTTTGGGTGAAATTGGCCCACTAGTGGTTCTGGAGAAGATGTTGAAAAGGTGAAGACATACAGACAAAATGTGACAGAAAAGCTCACATTAGCTTCCAGCTCAGGTGAGCTAACAAGTTTTTTACAGTACATAAACATTTAATGACAGCTTCTAGTGCTATCATCTATTCTCTAAAGACAAACATGTACACACACTTAAAAAAAAAGATTTTTGACCTACCACTCTTGAGAAGGGTAGCTTCCTAATAAGTAAATTTGTTGTCTTCTGAAAATGTCGGATTTCTTTCAGGGCTTTTTGGCCTGGTCTAAATCGTCTCTTTTTTGGGGATTTCTCCTCTACAGATCTATGTACTTTTAAAAAGAAAATAATGTCCATTTAAATTTATTTGTACCATGTTATTTATGATTGTCAATGATTCAACCAGGCAAAATAAGTAAAATTTACTGTGGAGTCATCAGATTTGTTGTGGCTCAATTTTCGTGGAATTTGGGGGTACCTCTCATCCATGAATTAATATCCTCCACAAATTAATAAATTAGGATTATAAAGGCATATTTTCTATTGTAGATATAAAAAAAATACATGAAATTACGTCTCCACAAACCTGTAAAATTTAAGAAATCCATGAAAATTGGCCCCCACGAAAATTAATGATTTCACAGTATGTAGACGCAGATTATTACAGAAAACAGATGAAAAATATGACCATGTACCTGGTTTTTTACTTTTGCGTCGACTGGAGCCGCGAGGGGACTCCCGCTGATTATATCGTGGCATTATCTGTCAAAGAAATGACATTTAAATATGATTTTGTTGTCAACTTGTAAATTATATACTATAAAGTCATCTTGTAAATAATGCACAACTTATATTGGATACGAAATAGGGCTTTTCTTGACAATCTGAAAGAATTGAAAATGTATTATCTTAAAAAATCATACAAATGATACATATATATCATGTACATTACTGTACATATTGAATGCACTGTCATTGATACTGGGTGCACTGTTGCTTTATACAATCAGAGACCACAGGCCTCTAAATTTCTCTCAATAAGCCGTTAAATGTATGGGAAGAAAGACATACCCTATCTATAGTCTGTCCCAAGTTATTGCTTCCATCGCTTTTTGATGACTTTTAATTAAAATACACATACCTGTGAAAGAAATGCTGTTGAAATCGATAAAAGGGAAAATATCCAAGATATCTTCATTGACAAATTATCCCTTTTCACTCATAAAAGTTCACAGGAACAAAAACAAATTTCTTACGGAGATTTATAATGGGAAATGTTTACATCATTTCTCCATTCGGAAGTACTCGGGACACCTTGACAATTTTTTAACGTTATCATCCGGGCTTAATAATGGCTGATGCAATGCAAAATTCCCGTAGACTTTCTATTTTGGAATGTGTATTGAAACCTGAAGCGGTAGAGGGGGCGTTCCAAAACAGATAATCTGGACATTTTTCATATTAGTGGATGAACATAGTTTGAGCACAAAGGTATTTAAGATTATCGAAATATCAAGCAAAAAGTGGTGGAAGCAAAAACTCGGGACAGAGTATAGCTGTAAAATGTGGTAGACAGACATCTCGGCCCAAGGCGGTTGACCCCTCGGCCCAGACGGGTCGGCCCAAATTTATTGACACGTCGGCCCATGTAAAAGACACATAAATGCTTTTTTTCTCTCTTCCCATACATTTTACATTAAACATTTTAACGGCTTATTGAGAGAAATTTAGAAGCCTGTGGTATGACACCCATGCTTAAAAACTTTATCTGTTTTCTCTTCCTAGAAAATGATTTACTGACACTGCAACAACAACAAAGCTACTTATTTATCTACTTAACATGTTTAACAACTGTTCATTGATACAATCAAATAGAGAAGTTGAACATGGTACCCTAGAAAACACATTTTGCACAAACTTTTGGCGTTTGACATCAGCTCTGCGTTACGACAAAAAATCAATTGACAACCCGAAAATACAATCATTCTTTTCTTTGTTATATTTTTTTGTTTAAATCAATAGGTTTTTCATACCGCATCCCTGTAGAAATACACATTTTCATAAATGCAAATTTTCAGTCAACAGTCCAACTTTCTATTTTGGATTCATTTTGAATCCGCCCGGCCAATATCGTAACACGCATGCGCATTAAAAGTTATTCATCAGTTGTACCTAAACATATTCGCACCTCGATCACGAATTTTTATAATTTTTGAATCCAAAATGTCACCTTTTTTAGGTGACTAGGCAGAGCTCAGACTGAGGACACTATCATTTTTTCCACAGAAAGCGCGGATCTGTTTAAATAATTTTAACATATTTAAATTAATGGAAATATGTCTTTGTTACCCTTTTGCAAACAAAATTATTCCTCGAACATCACCCTCCCACTTAATTGTAGAAAAAGTCTGGATTCGCGCGTACAACGACCGGGACACTGAGTCTCGTCGAGATTATAAGTATATGTTTACAGCTACATCATTTTTTCAGTATCGTTCAACACTTATTATATTGAATTTAGGTTTCCTAATATAATAAATAAATCAATTTAATTTATAAAAAAAAAGCATTTGCATTTGTCTTGTACTAAGAAAACTCAACTTTTTATTATTAAAACTTTAATGATTCCTACATACATACATCATTAAAATGATAAAGTTTTCATTTTTATATACTTAATTGCTGGATAGTCTATATATTTTCCCGTATAAACAATTTGACATCTCGTCATTGTATAACATATCTGAATTTAATAACTAACCATGTGCAGTTGATAAATTGTTCGGACATACCAGTACAGTACGTTAACAAACCAAACAGTGTAGAGGGGTTAGTTTTCACGTTGTACTGGACATCTTGTCTAGAGCGTCACAATCCCGATTCAACAGCAACTGGACTATCTTGGCATGTCCGCTCATGGATGCATGATAATTGATTAACAACAACCACAAAATATATCTAATACCGGTGTTATCAAACCACGGGCAGTGGCGTAGCTTTCATTGAAGCACGGAAGCACCTGCTTCCACATTGTTTTGTAAAAAAAAAATAAAAAATAAAGGCAAATTAAAAAAAAGTACTTAAAATATTATAAATATTGAACAAAAATAAATTGATATAAATAAGAGTACCTTTTAGTACTTTTTTAGCCGCATACAACGTTGTTGCATCTTCTTTAGAAGATATCGAACAACAGGGCGATGGTCAGGTCTTACGCTTGTTCAATTACAAAGTTTGATTTTATTGTTTCGCTTGTCGTTTTGTTTTATCCATCTTCGCAAGCCAAGGGTTTTCGGTCCACTTCGCTCCCCATAATTCCAAGTTTCGGTCCACTTCGCTTCGGACCGAAAACCCTTGGCTTGCGAAGATGTGTTTTATCCTAACATTTTCAAATGTTTGGAAATGCTTGCATTGTTACAACGCACTTTGAAAAATTACGCACTTTGAACAATTTTTTCAAAGTGCGTTAATTTTTGGACCAAGTCAACGCACTTTGAAAAAAAATTATTTTTTTTCAAAGTGCGTTGATATCGTCGATATTAACGCACTTTGAAAAAAAAATTGTTCAGGGCTTAGTCGAAATAATATTTAATTTCAGATACAATAAGTAATTGTTTTAACCTTGTGTAGCTTAATGGGATATACTTTAGAAAGAACCCACTGCATTTTCAGCTAACTTGATTAACAGTTTTTAGATTAGAATTTTTTTCCTTTTTTCATAAGCTTACGCCGTTCGACAATTTACATAAAGAACAACTCGGGAGATCTGAATTATCCAAATATGACATAAACTGCATCGCTTAGCAACTGCATTTTCCTTTTTTGTGTATGCAGCAAACTTACTAACTATCTGGTACATTGTGCTGTGCCAGAAACGAAAATTATTTAATTTATTTATTGATAATGGAGATAATGTATAACATATTTCAACTGTCTTCAATTGCATGTGCTTATAAACAAACATGATTTAAAAAAGGATACGTTAGTTATGGTTATCAAAAACAACATGATCATTTAGAGGATCAGTTTTTAAGTTTATAATAATTTAATGTTTGTCAATGTACATGGAGTTTTGTTTTTAAATGAAGTGATTTATTTAATTAGAATTTGAAAAGAAGGTTTATGTTGAAACGCTTATAGATTCTTTGACATACCATTGGAGAAATAATTGTTTGACCAGCTCGTTTTTTTTTCAATATCACTGTACTTAATTTACAACAAAGCGTATTTCTTTTTTTGATTTTATACATTTACTCTAAGTTGCTGAATATCAAACACGTTTTGGAAGGAAAAAAGAGGGGTAGGGGACCTTCCTGTACGTAATCAATGAAATGAAGCACTGGTAAATAACCTGTATCTTTGGCTAACCCCCACTCCCACCCCTATCCCCGATTTTTAAGACGGTAAATTAGATTCAATAGTGTAACAAATCATCATACTATCAACAAATTAAGAATTTAATTTTACAATTTGTGATTTATACATATTTTTTTCAAAGTGCGTTAAGTGTCTCGATACTAAAAATTGTTGATGTACCTTCATAACGCACTTTGAAAAAAATTTTCAAAGTGGGTTAACTTGGTCCAAAATTTAACGCACTTTGAAAAAAAATTTCAAAGTGCGTTGATTTTGTCCAAAATTTAACGCACTTTGAAAAATTTTTTCAAAGTGCGTTGCCACATTGCATGTATGCCCGTAACTTCAGCAACCGCAGAACGCTGTTTCAGCGTCATGCGTTGCTTAAAGACATACCTCAGGTCAGCGATGTCGGGACAAAGCATGTCGTCTTTAGCAACTATACACATTTACAGGGATACGAAAGTCAATGTAGCAGCTGTAACTCAGATTTTGCTGAGAAAAAGCAAAGACGACATGCCTTTTTTCAATAAATAAAAAAATATTAAATTGATCTTCTGATATTTGTGTATTATTATTTGCATACAATTCCATAACCTGAGTGACAGGTTGACAATGATTATGAATAGATTATCGAGAATTACAGGAATCTTTAAGTTTAAGTATATAATAAGTTTTGTATTGTAAGAGTATTTTTGTAGACAAAAATGTTATAGACCAGTAGGAGAGAAAGCACAAGACTTAAACATTATTAGATAAAAATTAATTTAATCTCATCATAAATCAGGCACTTCCGGTACTTTTTCTTCTTTATCGTTAATTTTATGATGATGATGATGATGATGATGATGATGAAGTAAGCATTTAAACATTAAAAACGGGTTATTTTGATAAAACTCCTTTTTCTGGATATTCAAAATTAAGTGTCTGAAATGCTGAAAACTCGCCAGCTTCCTGGGGCTTCGCCCCCAGGGCCCCCACCAGGGTTTGGCCTGGACCCATTGGGGGCCTCAAGGGCGGCCACCAAACCCCTGCCTTAATTTGCTTCCACATTAAACAAACCTAAGCTACGCCCCTGACGGGGAATGCTAGTAGTCAGTACTACATGTATCAATATACATGTAAGACATAAACACGATCGATATGACGCGCATCAATGTTTTCATTTACATTCCACTTGACTGCCGTCATGAGAAAAGGGCCCTTATCTTTTGACGTCACAATGCTCAGAAAACGACGTCATAGTAGCGGCATTGTAAACGCATTTTTTTTTATTTTCTGTTTCTATTTTTTTTTCTGCGTCTGTGTTGTGTTTTTTGAATAATTAGAGTATGGCCTTGTTTAAATACCGATAATAATAATTGATAACTAATAATTATATATAATAAAATAATTTATAAATAATTAATAATAATAAATAATAATAAAATAATAATTGACGTTCGTTACGTCGTGTCGTTTTCGACCAGCTACGTCAAAGTCGTGATAACATGTCTTACTAAAATTGTCATAAAATGCTTAAAACACACAAGATCTTGAATATCTTTGTATATTTGTATTCAGAAAGAGTTGACTAATCGGAATTGAGAAAAAAGTGAGTTTGTGAAATTTTGACCTTAAGGGCCCTTTTCTCGTGACGGCAGTCACTTATATTTTGCTTGTAAAGTGTGTTGAAAGCTACGGCATTTATAACACTGTAATACACACAGGGTACTCAAAGGTTAAAATGACGAATTTTATTATGACGTCACAAACGTTGAACGCTGTAAAATGCAACGTCACAAACGAATTTAAATCAAAGTTCACGCTTGTGGCTGTTACAGTGGCTCTTCCGTTAATATGAACTTACCCTTAGGATAAGATAGGAATTTTAAGGTATAAATCACATTTGCAGACAAGGCAAGAAGAAAAAAAAATGTAAATACATGTATAAGCATTAAATCATGATTTTTTGAAAGATATACAGTCTCATAACTGCAGCGATGTGTGCATACAAATTTTCATAACGCGCTAACGCGCGTTACTCAATTTGTATGCACACACCGATGCAATTATGAAACTTTATCTTTCAAAAAATCATGATTCAATGCTATAGTAAATATACAACACCTGCATTATAAGACTCCAGTTTCTGTTATCACACCATGGTGAATTAATAATACCAGCAATATGATAAACCAGATTGTCAAACCACCATAATGGCAAATATAGAACGCCAAAATGGACGTCAAACAATGGCAATAGACAACGCCAGCAGTATTATTTACCAGAGAGGATGTCAAACTATGATGGATATACATCAGTAATATGATACACCAGTTGATCTATTATCACACTATTGCAAATAGACAACACTAGCAATATGATAAACCAGAATGTCAAAGCATGGTTAATAGAAAACACCATCGATATGATACACCAACAAAGCATGGTTAATAGAAAACACCATCGATATGATACACCAACAAAGCATGGTTAATAGAAAACACCATCGATATGATACACCAACAAAGCATGGTTAATAGAAAACACCATCGATATGATACACCAACAAAGCATGGTTAATAGAAAACACCATCGATATGATACACCAACAAAGCATGGTTAATAGAAAACACCATCAATATGATACACCAACAAAGCATGGTTAATAGAAAACACCATCAATATGATACACCAACAAAGCATGGTTAATAGAAAACACCATCGATATGATACACCAACAAAGCATGGTTAATAGAAAACACCATCGATATGATACACCAACAAAGCATGGTTAATAGAAAACACCATCAATATGATACACCAACAAAGCATGGTTAATAGAAAACACCATCAATATGATACACCAACAAAGCATGGTTAATAGAAAACACCACCAATATGATACACCAACAAGGATGTCAAACCATGGCAAACAGACAAAACCAGCAATACCATGTACCAGAAAGATTGTCAAACCATGGCAAACAGACAAAACCAGCAATATCATGTACCAGAAAGAATGTCAAACCATGGCAAACAGAAAAAACCAGCAATATCATGTACCAGAAAGAATGTCAAACCATGGCAAACAGACAAAACCAGCATTATCATGTACCAGAAAGCATGTCAAACCACGGCAAACAGACAATACCAGCATTATCATGTACCAGAAAGAATGTCAAACCATGGCAAACAGACAAAACCAGCAATATCATGTACCAGAAAGAATGTCAAACCATGGCAAACAGACAAAACCAGCAATATCATGTACCAGAAAGAATGTCAAACCATGGCAAACAGACAAAACCAGCAATATCATGTACCAGAAAGAATATCAAACCATAGGAAATAGACAAAACCAACAATATTATTCACATGTACCAGAAGGAATGTCAAACACATAGACAAAATCAGTTATATGCCACATTAGAATGGATTTCAAACCATTTCAAATAGACAACACTAGCTATATGAAACACCAGTAAGCAGTAAGGATACCAAACCATGGCATATAGACAACATTAGCAATATGACACACCAGAAAGGATACCAAACCATGACAAATAGACAACATTAGCAATATGACACACCAGAAAGGATACCAATTCATGGCAAATAGACAATATTAGCAATATGTCACACCAGAAAGGATACCAAACCATGGCAAATAGACAACATTAGCAATATGACACACCAGAAAGGATACCAAACCATGGCAAATAGACAACATTAGCAATATGACACACCAGAAAGGATACCAAACCATGGCAAATAGACAACATTAGCAATATGACACACCAGAAAGGATACCAAACCATGGCAAATAGACAACACTAGCAATATCACACACCAGAAAGGATACCAAACCATGGCAAATAGACAACACTAGCAATATCACACACCAGAAAGGATACCAAACCATGGCAAATAGACAACACTAACACTATGACACACCAGAAAGGATACCAAACCATGGCAAATAGACAAAACTAGCAATATGACACACCAGAAAGGATACAAAACCATGGCAAATAGACAACACTAGCAATATGACACACCAGAAAGGATACAAAACCATGGCAAATAGACAACACTAGCAATATCACACACCAGAAAGGATACCAAACCATGGCAAATAGACAACACTAGCAATATGACAAACTTTTTAACCATAGCGTGTCGTCTAAAGCACAACACACCTTTGCTGAATTTCAAATAATAGACTCTTAGAATTCGTCAATTTATATCAAATGCGATTTCTTGATTGAAAGCCACTATTCAGCATAACACTAGCAAGACCTTGCTCTAATTCGGTGATGGGAAAACCTATACCCAATGTGAAATTCGCAAACAAAAATGGGCAAGCTAATAAAAAAGAGGAGCCTATATTTACAGAATGTAAGTTTATGAATCATACCGTTAATAAAATTGAGCACAATAAACAAAATATATACTATATATCTTTTGGATTATTGAAAAAAAAAATTTCATCCGATTTCCCCACCTTTCAGTTATCATAAAATGAAGCTTTGTATGATTACTTATAAGAATTGACATAAAAGAAAAAGTAGACTTTACAAACAGAAAATATCCACCTTCGGGTCATTTTATTTTGAAATTATTTGAATGAACCAATCTACGATTGTAATACTCCAAATAAATAACAAAATCTAGTGCATTTTGATAACTTGAGCTCTTTCAAATACCAGATGGTAGAAATTTGTGGGTTTGGTTGAAAATATTTTCTATTACTAATAACATATGACTGCCGTCATGAGAAAAGGGCCCTTATCTTTTAACGTCACAATGCTCACAATTTGAGTAAGAAGATGGGGACATAAGACATGTACAATGCCTACACTAGGACGGATAAAATACTAAAAAATAGAGCACCAGACCTTTGGTAACCTTATATAATTATAGGCAATTTGTTGAGGTTTCGATGCCACCGAAAACTTGAAAAGCAATAACATTTTTATTCTTTTGTGTTAATTATTCAAACTGACAGTTATAGTTAAAAATTGTGCTTTTGCAAATTGTATTATTATATTTAATAAAAATAGGATTTAATGGAAAAAAAATAAATTTTAAATTGTTTTTACAAATATGCACTTGCGCCACCTTATTCTCCCATATCCTTGTCTATTGTAGTACCGGGTACTCGCGGAAAGTTGCATTTTGTTCTTTATTTACTTATAGTAAATGAACCTTTATTTTGAGATGATCCCTAAAAAGAACCAGTAAGCAGATTTTCATCACAGGAACACTAGAGTTGGTATGTATTACACTTGGCTAAAAATTAAGGATTTTTTCTATTGTATCAAAACCCACGTTCGGCATCCCTTGTTCCTCAAGAGAGGATATACTATAATAAACCTTTACAAACAAACAAACAAACAAACAAAGACATATTAATTTTTAATGACATGACAATTATGGTTTTATTTTCGATACAAAATTGATAAACGCTGATAATCAAAAGAAGGGAAAAGCACTTTTGCACGTATACTATTTCAAGGTCGACAGTGACTGCGAACGAGAATAACTACGGAGTCAAAAACGTAACCGTAGGCCCAGGTCTTGGTGGAGAAGAGGCTGCACTCAGTGTTTGACTTGGTACTCTTGATAGCGAGACAGCTGGGCTGGCCCTCACAGAGCAAGTAGCATTGATTTCGGTCAGCCACCGTGTGTATCGACAATCGATTCGGGTTATCTCCCTCCGTGTATGTCCCAATCACGTTCCAGCAACCTGTGGGTACAGAAAGACAGGGAAGGATTGTTTAAACATCACATTTCTTTACGGAATAATTCATAACATTTTAATCATCCATCCACGTTTTATGACAACTGAGTTTTTAATTGCTTTAAAATAAACTTTGTTGTTATTAATTAAACATAACTTCAGCCCAGCTAATAGAAAATAGAATACCATATCATTTTAAACGTCATCAAAATCAATATTTTAGATTGTAAATTGTTTGCAAATAGTTTTTGCGTTTAAAATAAATGAATAAAATTTAATGCCACACCTGTCACATTTACATCTCATTTAACACACCCTGATACAAATTAAAGTTCACCTCATCAGTGGCGCAATTATGTATTCAGGTCTAAACTGACTGAAACGCAGTCTGTATTAAACCAGGATCTGTTTCAAATTGAAGTTTTAGATAACCTTTTTATTCTAAAATAAAATAGGATTACATGTGGAAAACTCTATTATCTGTTATAGTAATGCTATCTGCTTTTGTTTCTATGGTGTTCAATTCCTCTCTACATAACAATGATAACAGTACCAGTATTATGGATAAACATAATTGTAATTGTGTTTTATATTATCTTTAATAATATAATCCTCAAATCCTCGAATATTCGACCCTGTAAGAGATATTCCTTATCTTTTTATTTCCAAGTGTCAACAATGATAGAGTTTATAGCATTCCTAGTTTGTTGAGACATTTTGTTTTAGATATTTTTATTTATATTTGATATTAAATCATGCATTTTAATCGTATTTCAGGTGTGCTGGAAACAAAATTATTTTTAAAAAACCCAACTCTGTTATGTTACATTTCTGGATCAGTTGAGTCACTCAATGACTTAGTGGTGCCCGTTTTTGTGTCTGTTGTAATCTTTCGAACATGTACAGTTCATCAGCTCATTGTCTACCAGTCTTGGCTAAAATCGGCGAGTTTAAGGGAAGGGGAACATAAATTGTGAATTTCATACACGTGTCCATGGGCCGCTCAGCCTTGTTTTGGACAATGATTCCATACAAAAAAGCTTACTATATGAAACTTTAATATATATGGATATAGGGTGGAAATGAGAATGAGAAAAGAATTTATTGCATGAGATGAAAACTTTAAAGTAATTGTAAGAAAGATTTCAAAATGTTTATAGTCACATTTTATATAGAAAGTCCTTGGCAATATCACATCAATGGGTTTTTTTTAAATAACAAATCATTTTGCGTCAGTTTAGCGTTCAATTATGGTTTCAAGGTATTGGCCCAAATACACGGCATGAGTAATTTAGATAAACAAAATAATAGTTTTTTTTTTTTTGGTTTTACTTAAAATTGTTAACACGATTGGTGGAACTTGGCTAAATTGACAAGTGAAATAAGTTAAAGAAAATTATTTAAGCGTTATCATTTCCAAACACGATAACCATGGGTCTTAATAGTCACGTGATTATAATAAAACAGCCTTGTGAATTATCCGTGGAGTATCTTTCTTAATAAACAGATACTGTCATATCGTAAATTTTGAATTTTCTGGGTGGCAGTAAATACAAAATTTACAACATGAAGATATAGATCTCATGTTGTAAATTTTATATTTACTGCCACCCGGTAAATTCAAAATTTACATGACAACACTATCATGCGCATCATTCAATTGGTTATGATTTATGGATGAAAATTAATAATGGTAGATCATTTGGTCAGTATTCCCGATATATAGTTCAATTTGTGACACATTGGAAGCACTGTCAGTCTCATTATCAAACTGTTCAATAATGCGAGAATAAGTTTGTCAGCCAATTACCCAGTAGTAGATCGAAATTGGATTTTAAAAATTTAAGTTAGACACATGTAAGGTTTCCATATACGAACTAGGTGCAAATGAATGCAGTAAACTATTTATAGCATCAATTTTATCTGTTTTTACCCAAAACTTATGGCCCCACAATTCATTTGCTACACAAATCAGCTTTCGTTAAGAATTTAATGCCTTAGATAGTTATATTTATAAGAAGACAAAAAAAAAAAGATCAGGTGACGTAAAAAGTTATCTTAGATTGTTTGAAGAATAAACTTTCGCCAAAAATATAAAACTTTTATAAAAATTTATAAAAGCCAAAATTTCACGACACTGAAACCTACGATAAGACATTTATTATATCAATGTACAAGTATATCGTGGAATCTTTCTAAAACAAAGCTTGTTCGAACGTAAAGAAAAATGACCTTGGCACACTGTTTTGTCCAAACTTGGCCTCTTCCATTGTGCCCCTGGCCCTGATTGACAGACGGAACAGTTGGCCTGACCACTGAGCGACTGGTACTCATCCGCCGGGCAGAATACGCAGTCACTCCCATTAAAAAACTTGCCTTTCGGACAGCCTTTTCAGGAAATAAAAAATTAAAATTAAATAATAATATTAAACACTCCCAATTAATTTTGTAGATAATCGAGTTGAATTTAAGGAATAATGAATCATTGTACGATCGAGGGGGATTAAATCCAGTAAAGTCAGAATAGCTTTATGATAGATTTAATCACCCCGACCGTATTTGATAACCTTATAACATTCAAAGAATGATTTCTTATTACTTTTATTTATATGATTTTCACTGACCAATTGTACGATTGAATATCAACACAGTCATTGATGAAATGTATTTGACCATACATTATAAAATCGATTTGTAGTGTTATCACATAATATTTACATTTTCCAGTGTCTCTGTCTGTGATAACACTATATTTGCATATCCATTGATCTTTCCCACTATAAGACTACACGGAGCAATTGCATTTATATTTCTATAATCGCAATTGCTCTCCCTGTATGCGCAATTGCCTCACAGACTTTCAAATAGCGAATTCTCAACAATAATATGATGATTTTTACTCGTATATATAGTGTATATTTCTAATAACAAAAATTTGTGGTATTTAAACATCAACTAGCGCGCATCATGGAATATGCCAGCAGAGCAATTGCTATTCATAACGCCATGTTCACTAAATAACGTTGTTTATTTCTTAAATGAATCGATTTTGTACTATACAGCCCAATAAATTCAAATGACGTATTGCTGGGGGCGCACGCGGGTTAACTTTGCATAATTAATATTATAATAATTAATATTATAATATTTAATCGTACAACTTCTGAAAATTATATAAATATAAGTAATAAGGAATCATTCTTTGAATATTATGTGGTGATACTTTCGGTCGGGGCGTGATTAAATCTATCATAAAGCGCTTCGGATTTGATCACGCCCCGACCGAAATTATCACCTCATAATACTCAAAGAACGATTCCTTATTCCTTAACAAAGACACTGTCCAGAAGATGTAATTATATAGACCAGGAAACCCTTACTTCAGTTGTTAGAAATGAATACCCGTATAAAAAAGAACTGCTACATGTAAAGCTGTAAGGCTAAGAATAAAGAGGAGAAGAAAGCTTACTTGTAGGATCAAACTGACAAGTGGTCCCTCCTGACTTTAGTTCCACACACATCTTGTCGACCCCGCAATTAACAGATCCACAGTTCGAGTCAAAGTCCTGAAACCACGCCGATTATATGCAAATCAGACCACAAACACGGGGCATCTCTGAACAATTAATGTTCCGATCATTACGAATTTACCAATTAGTAAATTAAATTAGTAATTAGTACTCTAAATGATAAGTTTTTGTGCCCTGTTATGATATTCACTTATTTTTTAATATAGAATTTAAAAAAATCATAATTGCATGTTATATTTCATTAATTTTAATACAAAATAACACAAATAGAAGATGTCTTTTATCCTTGCATCTTTTATCCTTGCAACTTACGCCAATCCACGTGTTGATTTCACTGTAAGTGAAACCTACTTTATTTGTCATTTTATCGGGAGCTGTCGCAAATGAAGTGTCCAAAAGATGACAAATTAGATGTTCCTTCTGATAGTTCACAGCCAGGCATTGCCCACGGCGCTTAAAACACTCTTTTGCACATCCTTTCAACCCTATAATTTCATATGTAGCTATGATAGGAACATCTAGATACTTATTCAGTTCCAAAATCCCCAATGTTTCGACACCCCAGCAATGTGCTATTAGAATGACAGTCACTAGAAGTTTAGTCATTATACTTTATTACTCTTGCCATGTACATTAGCAACTAAACGTAGAACCACAAACGCGTCGTATTTTAAGCATTTATACTAATCATTGATCAATTAAAACTTGAATGATTCCCATTACTCTATCACATTTTTGCTCCAATTGATGTATTTATTTCTATATTGGACACCGTTTGCAAAATAATGTCGTTTAACAATAAAATTCAGGTATTCTTAAAACAGGTACACGTATATTTGCGAGAGCCATTCAAAATGTTTTGTCCATAGTGCAGTAAAAACTAGGATCATAAAATCATTTGCATTCCTTTATTTCATTCCTTCAAACTACTCCCCTTTAACACGTATACACTTTTTCAGACCTGAAATGCTTTTTATATTCCTCTTTAGGCAGACAAACTGATGAATTAGATCTAGAGTTATATCGTCTTCCAGCTAAATGACTTTTAAGTTTTGTGAAGAAAAAAAGGTCACAGAGGGGAAGATCTGGAGAGTTAGCAGGATGAGGGATTACAACAATAACCACCTCTTTACTGAGAATATATGTGACTAACTTTGACTTGTGGGCTGGAGCATTATCGTGATAATAATATCAATAACAGTCCCCCTTGATACCAATTTTATACAGGACTATCTTTCAAGGAAATTCCAACACAAAACCCTCCCTATTAAAGAAAATAGCATAAATAATCCTTTTGTGCTCTGATATCGTTTGCAATAACTGGACACAAACTTTCTTTGCGGCTGAAAAAAATGTACCTACGTTTCATCTCATATAACTATGTCTGAAAATAATCATTTTGAATATTTTAATTACAATGTATTTTTTTCGCACTGTAAGCTTTCTGTTTCTCACTCAGAAAATGAGGTATCCATCTTTCAGAGACCTTTATGGGACTGCATCCGAGGTCTTTTGTAAGCATAATGATATTATTAGCTGTTCCCATTGACATTCCTTCTATCCGAGCCAAGTCCTTAACAGTGTACTCTTCTCTCTCTACTGAATCTTTAATTATTATCAGCATTTTTGTTTTGCATTACTAACCGTTTTTGGTATTCCGGATCGTACATCATCTTCCACACATTCTCTTCCATCTTTTTAATTTTTTAACCACCTGGAAACGGTTCTATAAGACAGTTTTAGGTCTCCATGAATAATGTGTGCTTCTTCGAATGATTCCTTTGCTGAACTTTAAAGTTAAGCACGTTTTTATGTAGATTTCTGTTCTTGCTGTTGTACTTAATTTCTTTCCCATGATAAAACAAAAGAGTACCACGTGTAGGATATTTTTTAAACCTTAATAAATCTTCAAAAACTCTTTGAAAGCAATTCTAAATAGTTACGAACCGTAACAAGTGTACTTTACAATTTTTATGGAGGACTGAGAAGGACAAAACCTTTTGAATGACCCTTGTAATTTGCACTTCACCTTCTCTGTAGATCTTTATTTGAAAAATATTTCTATTTAAATTCTAGTAACGACATAAATTTGCTGTGTTTCAGTTATAAATGCCATTTTGTATAGATTTTCAAAAAATAATTACCAGTAAAAATCAATACACAAATTATCAATTTGAGGCTTGGCATTTATTTTATTACGACCATAGTCCAAGGTGATTTCTCAAACATTCTCTGTCACCACAGCAATAGACCTCCTCAGTTTTGACGATTGACTGCATTAATAGGCAGTCCTCCTTCTGTAACAAACAAACAATGTCTGGGCATCACATTTCATAGAACGATTCAAATCAAATACAAAAATTAACTGTAATCTTAGCAACATTATACAAAATGACAGTTTACTGAATAAAAAAAGTACTAACTGGTGCACAGTGGGTTCTGAAATGGTACAGGTTTCCCGTGAATCCTCGTGCCATACATATCTCCCCGGGGGCACAGGTTCGGCTCCAGTCACAGTGATAACTGATGTCACATGACGGACAGGGCGCTCCTACACAATCAAAGTACTGATATGCAGCATGTACACATCACGTGTTATTACAACTTTACATTTTAGAAATTTTAATCATGAATTTAGATATAATTACGTATTGATAAAATGTCATATACTTAGGGACGCTATAATTTGATATATTGGGCCCTGGGTTGGAAGTCTGCGCAAATATACATTGACTAAAAGCTAACAAAAGTTGTGTTAGCATATAACGCATGAATGAAAGACCATTTAGAATTTAGTGGGATATGTTATATTTTATGGATTGATCGCCTCAGTCATAGCTTAATTTGTATGAACCATCAAAGAAAACATTTTACTGTTTATATTTACATCTCTCTCTCTCTCTGGATTTCATTTCAATTCTCCATATTCATGGCCTGGGGTAAACGTAGGTAAATTATCGTTTTTGTATGTTAAAAAGAAGGAACAGCCGATTTTTCCATTCATGGAAGTTCACTAAAATTTTGAAGTCCAAAATACGGCTAAAAAATGTTTAACTATATGTGGCCAATCCTTGCAGTCCGTTCTTTCAATCTAGTAAAATGTCGATCGATCATTCAATAATCAATATATAATCAACGTCAATGATCTGAAATAAGACACCATTCATGATTCAACGATGCATCGTTATTATTATGTTTACATGTACATGTATTTGCTGTTAAATAAAACGTTTGAAGATAGAATTAAAAAGTTCAAGGAGTGCATGATACATGATTGTACTATTTTCATACGCAGAGATCCTGATTTGGTTTTGTCAATAACTATATAAACACAAAAAGGATTTTTTAAGAAATAGGTTAGATAATACGCATTAGATGTAATTATTCTGTGGAAATGTTAACGAAAATATATCCTCAAAAATGATACCAGGTATTTGCAAAATCAACGCGGTTAAACACAACACATGTACAAACCTGTAGAGGGCGCCGAGGTAGTGGCCCCTCTAATGACAGGCACTAAAAGTAAAACGATGCCAACCATAACTTTATACAGGAGAAAAATTAGAATGCATACGAAATGTACTTGAATATAAAAGGTTCTTGTATAAAGAAAAGAGACCCAAACAAACAAGAACCCTACACTCACCCCCTTCCCCCCAAAAGAAAGAAGAAAAGATGGTTACATGATAAGAGTAAAATTCCCAAATCAATATAAGACAATGCTCTTTTCCAACAAAACAAAATTATAATTTAAAAGTATATTCTGCTGTCAGTAGTATGTCGACACAACAGAAAGAAAATATCATCAGACAGATTAAACGAATGAATGCTTTATTACCACAAGTTGAATCAGACGGGGGAAAAGATATTGAGGTAATTGGTAATACTTTGTCAATTGAACTGCAAAGTTACGTGCATATAAATATGTGTTCTTATTTCCAGAAAGGAAATAACTTACAAATTACTTACAGATTACAAGAAGAATTAAGCAACACATCTTCCTCATGATTTACGACGTTAAAGTGTGAAATGGGAAATGACGTTACAGACGGTGTTTTGTTTGGAGCTAGATCGCTAGTCCTTATCACACAGCCGAAATATGTCTTCTTGTGTCAAGGATATTATCAATATTTCTGTTATTGATAATAAAACCATTTATACTTTACCTAAAATCTACAATAACAAACAATTTCTTTAAAAAATCAAATATAGATGATAAAGGGTGGGTACCATTGCACTAGATGTGAGCACTGAATTTTGTAAGTTTTTGTATCTATGTGTATGATATCAAACCCCAATGTATTTTCACAGACCTTGACGCTGTAGTTACAATTTTGTGTTTGTATGAAGTGTCCTATCTTTTGATTTCCATATTACAAGGCACAATCATAATTTCACACAAACCTTTTCGTCAAATATATGCACGGCTTTTTTTTTCAATGGGTATACATGCTTTTAAAGAACGTCAGAATATTTAAAGACATGATTAAGATTTATAATCCCCTAATTAGATGATGTACGTTTTATCAATTTTATCTCTCCAGCCTCTTTCGTATTAACAGAGAATTCTGTAAAAAGATATAAGAAAATATTAAAATTAGTTGGCTAAAAGAATAGGATTTTGATACTTTATTGCCAAAAATATCATAGTTTAAATTTTAAAGTAGATCTGATAGGTAAATTCGGTGTTGACCATTCTGCTCCTTTAAACATGTATTTCAGAGATAAATCTTTCATATACATATATTAAAATGATAGGATATTATTATACTTGACCAATTCGAAACCATTTCGCAAAGAAGTAGAATGTAGTAACAAAACATGAATAGACTTTATTACAACAAAACATGCAAAGCCTTTCTCATAATAACTAAGTGAATTAATTTCCCCATCAGAAGCGGTATCTGGCTTTGGTGTACAATGTGTAGTTTTGGGGTAACAGCCCGCTGTTACAGGAATCGGACGTGCAGCAGAAGTGGCAGGAATAGGCGCCGGTGGCGACCACATTGGGGTACCCTGTACAGTGGTCCTGGTCCGAGGTCTGCGACAACCACTCGTTTCTACAGGTCGCCTCATCCACACAACTACACGTCATGAAAGGGAGACAAAATGTCATAAAAATGAATAGGGCTTCTTGTAGTTGTAGTTAAAATAAATACACCACAATCAACCTGCTATATGTAATTTGAAACCCGGCTCATGCAGTCAAAGTATGTATTGATTGAAAAATAACTAAAGTAATATATAATGATATTGAAATAATGCAATAAAACAAAACAACAGGTAAAACGGCAAACTTTTATGATGCCTTAAACTGAATCTAGTTAATTATTAAACATACCTATTAAATTTTAGACTGCTATGATGCAATATTTTAAAAAGGAAGTTTTTTTTATAAAGTCGTTAAAATCGCAAATGAATCTACGCATATGATACACGTATATGAAATGTGCTACCGTTTGAAGATCATTTCGTTGTTGCTGCTGTCGTGAATGATATCGGTCATACAGAAATCCTGTCCTGCCGGACACTCCACGGAATCTCCCAGGAAGATGGTCCGGGTGTCACAGGGAATGTTAGAGTCACTGTCTCCACATACCTTACAGAACCTTCCCTCTGGAATAAGGTGTGATATATAAGATTCAATACTTACAAAGATAATGTTACGGCAATCAGTTTTTGATTGCCTAATGTTACACTGTTTCTGTACAACAAACAATATGAAAACGTTAAAGGAGCATGCGAATATTTCTTTTTTTTAATGGGGACTTCTTAAATTTTATGCGTTCAAGTTCATTACTGGTAGGTAAAGTTGCTTATTTCAAAATACAATTTTGGAGTCGAAATGATTTTAACAAAGTCTTAGAAGTCCAAGAGGGAGGGTTACAGAGGTGAGGGAGGAATAATGGTGTACTGAAACAAAATAAGCACAAGCCTTTAGTACTCTCATAGTTATAATGACACACTTGGCAGCGTTCTGTTGAGTCACTGTCGTTACGGTACAAACAGGCAAAAAAGTGGAACCTGGGTTTGAATAATGTATACATGTCGACTGGCGTGAAATGAAACAGTCTCGGAGGGGCAAAATATAGCACGAGGCTGCCATGACAATATTAAGCGGTTCCTCACACATCACTTAATAACTGAATATAACAACAAATAAAATATCAACCTTAAAAGGGAATAATTATGTTTAATAACGATGACACATTTTGTCCTGATTTCTAGATTTTATTGGTTGTTTCATTTTTAAAAGACAAGCCGATTTTATTGGACATAGAGATCACGTGGTACAATGTTTTTGTTACAGAGAGGCGAGGTGCAGCAGAAGGAACAGGAGAATTGATCGAGAGTTGGGTATGTAGGATCGAAACCAGCGCACTCTGAGCGACTAGATGAGCCTAGCCACCAGCTCTGTATACATTCTGTCTTGGATGCACACCTAATAAAAATATTTTTTATATAATACATGTGTTATGTACATATGTATGTATATGTAAGATGTATATTGTCATTCAATTCATTTTGTATAGAACACTAGAACACTACACCGGATAATTATGCCAGTGCCAAGGTGGCATTTTTGCATCCGCTTAAGATGCAGTTTCGGAAAAAGCCATATATACCAAATGATAGACCATTGTCTAGAGAGTATATAACCACTTGCTTTTAGTGTGTTTCACCTAACAGGTGAGATATTTACCTTTAAAAATTAATATCCCATAGGAAAATGATAACTTCCATAGGAGAAACGATTCTACTACAGGAAATATTGACAATCCTATAGGATTTTCGAAAAATCCAATAGGAATTATATTTCCAATAGGAGAAAGCTATTTCTTATTGGAATTTGACTCAGACAGATAGTTTTCCTATAGGAAATTAAAATTTCCTATCGTATTTTATCAAATCCAATCGGAATTGAAATTCCTATAGAAAGTTTTTGTATTTCGATAAGAAATTTTAAATTTCCCATAGGAATATTGTTTTTCATATGGGAAAAATTATTTTTCTGTAGGAATTAAGTTTTGAAAGGTAAATATCTCACCTGTCAGGTGAGATACGATGATAACAAAGGTGGTTGTTAACTCTTAAAGCAATGGTCTATCATCAGCTTAGACGGGTGCAAAGATGCCGCCTTGGCATTTGCATAATTATCCGGCACAGTGTTTTGGTCGATAACGATGTATTACAGGCATCTCAGCTTTGTTCTTACCGCCTTGCAACAGTCCTGGTTCCATCTGCGTTATTTTTAACATCATTGATACAGAAAGGTTTGTCTGAAGTACATCCTTGAGGTGCGTACAAGTTTTCACATAGTGTGACAGGACCGGTACAAATGTAACACTCAGCTGAGATGGTTAAAAAAACAATATAATAGAGGACAGTTTTTTTCTAAAAAAAAATAAACACAAAGAGCAGTATTTAATTTTACTTTAATATTTGGTACTACAAAAAATAAAAGAACTAGTAACAGTTAGAAAAAAGATAACCAATATGTTTGGTTTCATAGATTGTAGAATTAGTTCAATAAAAAGTTAACCATCTGGTCAACCATAATACCGATACTCACGGTGTGCTGCTGTGGTTGTTGAGTGAACGGTTGAGGTTGTTGTTGCTGTAGTTGTTGCAGTTGTTGCTGTGGTTGTTGTGTGAATGGTTGAGGTTGTTGTTGCAGTTGTTGCTGTAGTTGTTGCAGTTGTTGCTGTGGTTGTTGCAGTTGTTGCAGTAGTCGTGGGGTTAGTGCTAGTTGTTGCCATTTTTGAAGTAGTTGTTTGGTCGTTGCTTGTTGTTGTGCCTGTGGATTTGTGAATACCACTAGAACTGATTGTTGCTTTGGTTGTAGGGTTAGTGCTAGGTTTTCCTGCCGTTGTGTTGGTTGTGAAATTAGTGATAGGTATTGTAGTGGAAGCTTTGTCCGTCGTGGTTGACGGCTTTATGGTTGGGTTTGTAGTCATCTGATGCGCTACATTGAATATAAACCGGTAACTTTAGTTGAAGCTGAACTCAGTGTTTCTGTAAATATGTGTTTCGTTAAGACTAAACCTTACTTAAAGCTCTAAATCTATCAAGATAATTGTATGTTTCTTATTTGCATAGAAAATAACACATGCATATTTTTGCAAGCAAAATAAATAAATACACAAATAAAATAGAATAAATGAATAAATAAAACGTACTTTTATTTCGCCAGTCCCTTGTATCTTCTTTGATGAACATTTTTTTTTGCAACAAACCGAAGTTACGCTCAGAAAGAGTATCACGAAACGCGTACAATTTGATTTGTATATATACATCTTGTATTTTGAGATAATCAAACAAACGCAGTGTTAGTTTCTGCACAAACAGAAAACGCTACTTACTTAACACTTAACATCTATTATTTTATAATTCTTTATAATCTTTTAATTTTCAATTGCATTAATTTGCAGAAGGTTAATATCTTACTTGGAGCAGGTGTGGTTGTCGGTGGTTGCTTCGGTTTTAGGAGATAGTCGCAATCTGATCAGAATATTGTTAATTGTTCATTATAAAATAGTTTTCAAAACACTTTACGTAAGATAAAACAGTTCGGTAAGTAAAAGTATTTATGATATTTTTGAAATCAGGAACAAAAAACAACAATAATCAAAATATGCATCGGTTCCTATCTTAATATAAAAATTCTGTTTATTTGTTAATTATATAATAGCATTCAAAACACTTTTTAAGTAAGATAAAATAGTTCGGAAAGTAAAAGCGTTTAATATGATATTTTTAAAATCAGGAACTCAAAATAATTATCAAAATATGAATTGAATCCTATCTTTAAATGAAACAGTCTATGTATAATAATAACTGACCACACGTAAAAAACGATCATGAGTTTTAGTGTAAGAAAATTAATTGTGTTTCTTACATTTGTCACACAGGTTACATGTTTTCGGACAAAACTTAATATCCTCCCCATCAGGGTTGTACTGTAACTTTTGGCAAAGTCCAAGTGATGATAGGGTAGCACAGTGAGCCAGAGGATCGTCTTCGCATACTATTGAAGTATTGCCTTCAAGAAAGAAAAAGACATTAATTCAGTTGCAATGTAACCAGTATTAAAGGATCTGGGCCTAAAAATTTCACACTTGCTCCCAACCAAAGAGAAAGCATTGCATATCAGGATTATATGTGGCAACGTTATGATAATGTCATATGTCATTTTGGCTTCAACGTCCATGATGCATACGTTGCAATTATGCTGTTATTACGTATATAGGATATAATATATAATATAGGATATTTGAAAATATAAAAAATTAACATACCCGAACACACTATTGGTGCGGGGGTGGTTGTAGTGGTTGGCATTGTTGTTGTTGTTGTTGCTGTTGTTGTTGACGGCAAGGTGGTTGACGTTGTTGTCTGAGCCGTCGTTGACGGTGACGTAGTAGAAGTATCGATTGATTGTGTTGTTGACGGTAACGTAGCGGAGGTCGTCGTACTCTCCGTTGTTGTTTTGGTACTGGTCACTGTGTGGTGGTGACCGTGGTCTGTATGCAGGTGCGTGTTGTGGTGCCCATTACCGTGTGCTGTTGTTGGTAAGGTGGTAGCTGTTGTCGGTAAGGTGGTAGCAGTTGTTGGAGTACCTTTAATGTAGTTCATACTTTATTTTTTAACTTATTATCAAACAGTTAAACATTGAATCTCGAACTCGATGGGACGGGGATACATACTTTAGGTTAACAAAATTCGAGTTAAACATATACAAGAGAAAAAAAGATATACAGGAGAAAAAAAAGGTCTATCTTGACCGTTATTATAATATTGATTCGAGTGCAATATGAAAGAAGATGGGTGAATAAGGCGTGTAAACTGCCTATATGAGGATAGATCAGATACTATAAAATTAAAATATCAACAAATCTCATAATTTCTTTCTAATTTATTGAAAACAATGTATATTTACCATAACATCGATTTATAACCCTTAAATATGTTAAATATTTGGAATAGGTTGTTTTAAACTGGCGTATGCGTGTCAAAACCTCCAAATAGAGTCATTTTTAAAACTTCAATGCATTTTCTTTTATAGAGTGGGTCTGAGCTCCATATTTTTGTCA
This sequence comes from Magallana ariakensis, assembly GCA_020458035.1. NCBI lineage: Eukaryota > Metazoa > Mollusca > Bivalvia > Ostreida > Ostreidae > Magallana > Magallana ariakensis. The sequence continues at coordinate 58,009,455 of CM035815.1, forward strand.
TAGTTTATATAAGGTTTAAAGGAACGAAATCCGATTTCAATCAACGAAAACGTGGAGAGATGACCCACTATACTTTAAAAATGTCATTTTGTATCGCAACAATTGAACGGTTTAGAAAAATAATACAAGTCCGTAAATTCGTGGTTGAAGTCGCATATAGCGTTTAACAATGTAGTTTGTTGTGACTGAAATGGCTCAGTGGTTAGAGCACCAAACAATAGGTAACATTATAGAGCTAGGGTTTTTAGGTTGTAGGTTCGATACCACCAAAACTTTAGAAATTTTTTTTCTTATCGTTTGTTAAAATATTCAAAACTGAATATAGTTAGAAAATATGCTTTTGTAAACTTGTATTATAACATTATCAATTATATTTAGATGGAAAAAAAATAAATTTTAAATTGTATTTTACGACTAAACCAAATGGGCATTTGCGCTATCTTGTTCCCCCATCTTCTTTATAACACTTTGCCAAGATGGATTTATATTGAAAATAACTGCAGAGAAGGCATTTCATAATACACTTATACATACACCATTTAAACTAAGTGTTTAAATTAAGGTTAACTTTACTAGCAGTGGTAACAGGTTCGAAGTGCGCGATCTGTTCCGGCACTGAGGCGCCATTGCAAGGGCCACTGCCATCGGAAACACAGCAATAGTTACAGATCACATTGTTGTCTGCAATTCCTGTGAAATTCTGAGTGAGACATTCCGGTCTCTTTCTGCTTTTCTCCCACCACTCCCCTTTACATTCAGCCTCATAGGCACACCTAAAATCATTGAAACATCAAGGCGCGTGGATCTTAACAAAGAGAATAATGTTATAACTCTGATCTCGGGAAAGGAATCGGGGACACATAAAATAAACTTACTTCTTCTCAACATACACCTCCGGATGTTTTGCCGTTGTATCATATCTTACTGTATTGAGGCAATACGAGGTTAGGGAAGAGCATGTTTCCAACTGAAACTGACTATTGGAGTTCCCGGTCATACATTGTTTCTCTACCATAAAAAATGAAAATTTTCAATCTGTGGCAAAGAGGGTTGTGGTTGTTAAGATTTAAAACTTGTTTTTAAAAATTACAACAAGCTAATTCAGGGAATTTGTGTTTCCTGCAAAGGAAAGATAAATAGGGTGAAAGACTGAAAAAAAAGTATACTAGGGTTGAAAAAACCCTACAAAATAACCTTGATCTTTGGCCTCAATTTGAAAAAGAAGTCGTTCATAGATAATAGAAATTCAAGACATTTGGTTGAATTGAAAAAGAACCCAGAAATATATAAACACTGAAAAATATGTTTAATGCATTAAGGTACCTCACTACACTCAGACTTTTACTTTTTAAGACATTACGTCACAAGATGGCGATTTAAATGTTTTGTTAAACTGTTTATATCGTTCGATTCTGTTGTATATCTTCGTAGCTCAATGGTTAAAGTATTGGGCTTCTGAACCGCAGACCATGAGTTCGAATCCGCCTGGAGCTTTTGTTCATGTTTACTGAATAAAATTTTCGAAAATGTAATTTTTCGTCTGAAATTGCACATTATTTTGCCTATTTGACTTAAATACTACTTATCCATTATGATATCTATCATAATCAAGTAAATTTCTGCTGATTTGAGAAAATATTTCAAGGTGTAGTGAGCCACCTTAATGGAATATCTGACCCAACCTTAATTTTCCCGGTATGTACGTTACATGTAAAAAACTTAACACTTTGGCCATTGAAAATTTTAAAAAAGTCAATACAAGAAGTTATATTGCAAAAACAGACTAAGAATGATTTGGAACAGTAAGTTATTGCAAAAGGTATGAGTCATTTTAAAATATCTGGAAATAAAAGTGTCACAAGCATGCGCAAAGTATAGCGAATCTTACTTCTGAATGTCCTTTTGCCCTTAAAATTAAATTGATCTTCTTTTATAGACCAGAGGGATTTTATTATTACTATACTTGACTATTACATAATTACTAGTATTTCACAGAAAAAGATAGAAGAAAACTTATGTAACCATCTAAAAATAGTTTAAATATCATGTCGATTTTCAAGCGTTTTGTTTAAGATATCGCCCAGATACAAAAGTTGTACACAAAGACAGGATAATGACGAACAGACGGACGGACTAAACGACAAACAGACCCAAATAAATATTCACCACTTTCGCTTAAATCAAACAAAAATTACACACAATTATCATTAAAAATAACGTTACAAGATTGTAAAAAAATTAATAATCAAAATGTTTACTTGTATTTGCAGAACTAATGAATTATATTTGTATTAATAAAAAAGAGGCCTAAAACAAATATTCATACTTTCCTGGCTATTATCGAATGTAGACAGTTGTTTCGGTATGGTATCCCGATTGCATGGCAAGTTTCCGTTCGAGTTATCGCAACAATAGTTACATGTATTGTCGGCCTGTGGTCCTGTTACATTGTTACATTTAGGATCTCCCAGAGTGTCCACCCAATAGTTCCATTTACACTCAACCTCATCTGCGCACCTGTAACGGGTTTTTTTTTCTCAAAAGATGGCCGAGTTTAGTTTTCATTGCGCCTGTTTTTGCGCGATCTAGTAAAATACAGTGGTTTTTTTTTAACCTTTAAGACCTTGTTTCGATACCATCTATGAAATTGAACATAATAAACATAATACAGTTAAACATATTCAGATTTTTCTTTTACAGACAATTTTATTTTTAAAAGATTGTTTCGTTGAAATGTTAAAATGAAGCTATGTAGGAGTACGTAATGAGTAATAACATAAAAGAAAAAGTAAAAATAGCACCTTGAGAATTTTACACGTATAATTGCTTTATTTTCTTATTTTTGATTGAATCCATTTAACTAATCTACATTTGTATTAAATTACTCTAAATATATTAATAGCAAAATTTGGTGCATTTTGATATTTTGAGATGATCACCGTTAAAAAACCAGACGACATAATTTAGTATTTTTTACATATAACGTAGAAAATGATACTATTTATCACATTACAATTTTAGGAAAATCGCTATTGAAGTATTTTTTAAAATTTGTTTCGAAGAGCGGAAAATGACAATTTTCTATTTATTTCTATAGAAAATGTACTTGAATTTTGAGATGGCCCCAAACAAGAACCAGAATGTAGATTTTCTTGAAACTTTGCAAGTATACTAGAGTTGGTGTATATTACATATGGTTTTAATATAAAGAGTATTGCTATTGTAGTTTTTACGCACCCCCCCCCTCAAATTCGGCCTCCTTAAAGCAAACTTCTAAAACATCTAAAATGTAAGGATCACATCTTAAGACTTCTACAAAAATCTTTGTCTGTTGAAACACAATAATAATATGTTCCTGTTATCAAACTTATCAAAACTTACTTTTTGAGTACAATCATCCCCCCTTTCGGATCGGAAATAATAGTGTTCATACAGTACTTCTTCTGTTGACTGCAGTAATGGTTGCTGGATGATGCGTCACAGTTTTGACCATCTCTCTCTACGCACACTTGACAAAGTCCTTCATCTACATAATGCACGATTCAAAATATTTTGTCTCCTTTTGGTTTTTTGGTTTTTTTTTTTTGGTTTTTTTTCTTGACACGAGAGAGAGAGAGAGAGAGAGAGAGAGAGAGAGAGATCTCCTCACCTGGAGCTTGGGTAGATGTTGGTAGAGGCGTGATGGATGGGGTGGTGGCCTGGGGTGTAGTAGTAGTGCTACTCGCAGTTGTTGGGGGTGTGGTTCTTATCGTAGTCACAGTAACTGTATAATAAAGGATTATTATACGATTTGATAGCAATATCACGTCATCTGATGAACTGAAGTACAAACTTGATCGCTATTCTAGTAGTCTTTTTTTTTTTACTTTGAGAATGCATGCTATATATGGTTAAGCAGTTCATTAAGTTTGTAACATTAGGCAGTTCATTCCGAGGCGTTTTAGTTATCTTTGCGGTTTTCGGTTGATCGGTTCCCTACATAATGATTGTCGATAATAACCGTCATAAATATTTCATTAATATTGTAAAATTATGAAATAAATTTGGACAGAATAAACCCTCCGTTTTATAAAAAAAATTGATGGCACACCCAAATGATGTATGAAAGAATTGATCCGATATAGTTGACCTATTTAAAACCAATATTGGATAAAACTGCAACCAATAGGATAGAATAATATTGCAAAATCTGCTAAGGGGGAAGAAAAAAACAACATTTGATATAATTATTTGCTGCATCAGTTATTAGTGTACTAATAACAATATCTATACGTACATGGCATGTGTTCGGGTTGTATGATGTTCTTGTTACAGTAGAGGTCATGGGGGTCACAGTTGTATTGTTTACAGCAATCGATACACTCGGTTCCTCTCGGGAGGTTTCCAGACCTACATGACGGGTTTAATAGGCTGGTCTTGTATTTGTTATCCTCACAAAATGAATTCGAGGCTGGTCTAAAGAAGATGTAACATTATTATTTTGAATAAGATATAAAATTCTACATACGTTAGGTTAATTTTCTCATCAAATGTCTGTTTTTTGTGTTGTTAGGTTTCCGGTTTTGACTCTATCATATATACCCTTTGATTGTGAATATCCCTGAATCATTGTGGACTACCTTGGTGTAACAGAACTCCCCGAAATTATTTTTGGTACAATACATTTTTGGATAGAATCCTGGTTTTTCACACTCCAGACATTCTGATGCTGTATTGGTAAACAACAAAAATGAATATGATGTGTTCGTGCTTTCACTAAAATCGCCGATATAAATGCAGGATTTAAACTAATGCAAAGGCGTCAATACTGATTATGTATGTCACCATCGTACCTGATACATCGCATGTAGGTTTGTGTGTACCGAAAAGAAACGCCTCACTTTGAGAACCTGAAAAAATGTTCATGAAGATAATACGTTATTGTGATCGGCTTCGGCCGATCATAGTTGTGTCCATACGAGACATCGGGCAAATTTTATTATTTGCGCACGCATTGCGCCTTGTAATACTTTATTTAATATGCATGCAATGACAACCTCAATTAAATCGTTAATTACACGTACATTGTAGATTACTGAAAACGGTACTCTTATCCGTTTGCCTTGAAAACAAAATTCTTCACATATGCGTAAGAATATTTATCGGAAGTATAATTCGCCTACAAAAAGTAAAGCTTATTCATGACTTGTTATTTCGGAAATTAACAAAACGGTGCTATTATATAAAGTTTATTCCATGTAGCGTAATGCTTTCATATTACATTAACAAAGCTGACCAATGATATTACATGCCGATCATTCCTTTAAAAGCAATGCTTGTTTATATTAACACCGTGAAATGAAATCAACAATATAGTGAACTATTTACTTACATAATACCAGAATAAATAAATTTCCATAGAAGAAAGACAACATGATTTACGTTAAAAATATTAAGTTGGCAGTGTTGAAATTGTACTCACTAAATGACTAAAATGCTCTTATCAGCTGAAATCCGCGGTATTTCCTCAATCCACCTTACACATGGGCCATCACGCTATACAGGTTTATCTCGTACAGGTGTACATGTACTGTATTTTAGTATTTTACCTTACTTGTTTTCTTACGTAATGCATTCATAGATAGGTAACGTATTCATGGATACTTAATGTATTCTTTGATAGAAGTGATATTAATTTTGAAAACTTTACATTTAAAGATTTTTATATTCCCTAATTTAAATTATAGTTTATATTATAAAGCATTTTCTCTTAGACTTGTGTGGTTAGACTCAAAGATTATGTATAGAATGCATTAAACATTTTACTTATTACGTTCTTTCAATAATGTAGATCGAACAAACCACTAATTCTTGGACAATATGACTGATAATAAAGTATATGTGAATCGCATTGGATATTTAATTTAAGTCCATTTCGATACGAATACACTCGAGTCACCTGTACATGTTAGAAATGGACGATATGTACCAAGGACTAGAAGAATTGTAGATGGTAGTTAGTTTGACGTTTAGGAAATACAAGTTTAGCTTTTTAAAAAAGCTTACCGTCTTTAGAGCATACTTTAAACTGCAATAAGTTATCAAAGACATTTTTTTATATAAAGGTCACCTCCCTCTACATGCAAAGGCTTTTGAAACTTTTTAATATGTACCTTAAGCGTGCGTGCCTAAAATTGAGAAATGCGTACCACGTGCTTGTGAGTTGAGATCGACTATACTAGGGAAAAAGAGATCTTAGGAAGGGCCGTATTATTTTAATAAAATCAAACTTAATACCACAGCATTCAGAACTTGTTTTACTAATATTAGAACCATTTTAACTAGTCCGAAATATCTGACGTTTTCCTGGCTTTTTTAACGATTTTGATATTTTCCTTGCCAGGAAAACTTGTGTGCTGGACTTGAAGTTCGTGTTATCAAAGATGAACAGTCGTGTATATATGTGCGTCTAATTTCTGAAATTATTTTATGTGTCATTCTGTATAATTCTCACTTTGCTGTGACGATTTACAAGAACAGTTCCATAAATAACTTTTTTGTGAACAAGGTATATTCAAATGAGTGATATTTTTCATATTAGACGGGGAGTGTGTTGTCTATAGTTCTTTTAAAATTCATGAGAAGTATTTGTATTTGTTATAAAGATAAAACATTCTTAAAAACAATGGCCCGCCATTATGGTTCTTAAAGTAATTAACATATTTTTTCTAAGGTATAAAGTAACGGTTTTACATTTTCCTATTTTGTAAATTGTTGTATTTTTTACCACTTTTTTGCACGATAGCAATGTTTTCCACACAATAAAATATGAAACCGTGTGACTTTTGTTGTGCGTGGTTAGCAATCAGCTTGCACAAGACAGAATACGGACTGAGTAGACTGGTAAATGACCCATACTGTTTAATTTCATTTTCAATATTATCTTATATTGGTTCATTTCATGATAATGTAACAAAAAGAATGTTATCATTCACGAATGAGAGTTTAAAAGTATATATATATATATATATATATATATATATATATATATATATATATATATATATATATATATATATATATATATATATATATATATATTCTATATATGTATATCTATGCAATGTGTATCGTTTCGATCCTCTCAAATTGTCATTTAACTGTATTCCACCTGTATCTCAAACGACCGTGTTGTGCGAGGCCAGCGCGCTAGGTTCCGTTCGTCATCGAAAGCAAGATTTTTTGTCTTGCCTAGATGGCTGAGTGGTTAGCGCGGTGGCCGCTCACAGGCAGGAGAATGGGTTCCGGAGGTCGTGAGTTCAAGCCTCGGCCGGGGCGGAGGTGGAGCGCCAACAAAGTGAATTTCCTTGTGCTTTATATATATATATATATACACTAATGAATAAAGATTGTCTATGTTTTGCAGTTCTGACTTAGCAATCATATGGGTAGGTGAGGCAAACAAGGATTTTTATACACCACTTGTTTAGATGGATCAACTTTTTAAATAATTACGTGAGATTGGCTTAAACAAATAACAAACCATTGCTGTGATAAAAACAATCCTAACACTTTAAAACTCAAATGTAAATATAAAAAACATGTTGTGCAACGATATAATCGATATTAGATTTTAAGCTCACCTGAGCTGAAAGCTCAAGTGAGCTTTACTGATCACATTTTGATATAAAGTAAGTCTGTAAAAATATTTTCCCAGAATCTCATCAGCCAGGAAAGCTGAAACTTTGATAGAAGCATCCTCAGGTAGTGTAGATTCAAAGTTGTGAAAATCATGGCCCCCGGGGTACGGGTGGGGCACAATATTGGGCCAAATTTTTACATAGTAATATATAGAGTAAATCTTTTAAAATCTTCATCATAGAAACTAATCAGCCAGAAAAGCTGAAAATTAGATGGAAGCATCCTAAGGTAGTGTAGATTCAAAGACCCCCGGGGAAAGGGTGGGGCCACAATGGAAGTCGAATTTTTATATTGAAATATATAGAGAAAAATCTTTAAAAATCTTCTTAGAAACCAATTGGCCAGGTAGCTGAAACTTGTGTATAAGCATCCTCACGTAGGGTAGATTCAAGTTTGTTCAAATCATATTCCCCGGGGGTATAGGATATGGTCACAACGTGGGGGTGGGGGGGGGACCAAAAATTTACAAAGTAATATATAGAGAATTTTTTTAAAATTATTTTTATAAAAAGCCATTTGCCTATAAAAGCTGTAACTTTAGTGAAAGTAACCTCAGACAATGTAGATTCAAGTTTGTTCAAATCAAAATCTTGAGGAGTAGGGTGGGGCCACATTGGCGAATCAATTTTACAAAAGAAAACATTTTAATTATTCACAAAAATTGAAATGTTATAATATATGGTTTTACTTACATGCAAGCATTTTGACGTAATGCTAATTCTTTTGAATTGTTTAGACTTTGGCTACTGGACGATTCTTTGCCTCATAAGGGGTTCAGAGTTTGATGTAGGTTTATATCCCATTTATAAACAATTGCTTAGGATCTTTTGGAGAACTGCAATGCTCAACATGTGATATGATTATAAAATCATCCTGTTAAACAAAAGAATATCCAGGGGGAATTTTTTTTATTAATATTTTTTTTTATCTACTACATTGTCCAGATAGTTTTTATTATGACTCCGTTAAGTTGGTTTTATATCATACCTATTGTTCCTCAGGTGAGCACTGTGGCCCGTGGGCCTCTTGTTATACATTTAATGTATTATATGAAAACCACAAACGTCAAAAAAAAAAATAACTGGAGCAAAACAACCTTATTCGACTTTGATAAACATGTTGATATCAAAGTAAGCTAGAGTTATCTACATTTCACTGATGTCTACATTTGTTATTATTGTTTTCATAAATATTTTGCAGTGATGTAAAATAAATACGTGCAAAAACTTAGGACTGACTCTGACTCATATATAGTCAAAAGCACACGGTTATACTCCTGATGGCACACCTTAAAATCATGTCAGATGTGTGTATATAATGCAATGACTGTATATTTTGTGTACCCATATCCCGGCTTGGAAAAACTGCGCAAAATTAATCGCGACCGAGTAACACAGCGAACCTTAATAGCGAAATAGATTTTCAAGTACTGTTCACACAAAAGAAACCCCGCCTTGCTGTCACATTGACAACTTAATTTCTCTTGTTGTAGATATTCATAAAATGTTTGGCCTCGACTGCTTCTTCTGAAAACCACATCTACATGTCGCAACAACAATATTTTGTAGGAGTCAGATTCGGCTGTTTCGCTCCAATTATTTTTTGACGCAAGATCAACTTTAAAATCTAACAATATGCCGAATAATTATGCCAGTGCCAAGCTGGCATCTTTGCAACCGTTTAAGCTGCATGTATAGAAAAATTCAAACATGCCAAAAGTTAGACCATTGCTGAAAGAGTTTATAACCACATTTGCTATCATTGTATCTTACCTATCAGGTGAGATATCTAACTTTCAAAAATAAATTCCAACAGGAAATTGATTTGTCTCATAGGAAAAACAATATTCCTTTAGGAAATTTGAAATGTCCTATCGGAATACAAGAACTCTCAATAGGAATTTAAATTCCGATTGGATTTGCTAAAATCCGATAAGAAATCTTATTTTCCTATAAGAAACTACCTGTCTGAATCAAATTCCAACAGGAAATACTTTTCTCCGATATTTTTGGAAAATCCCGTAGAATTGTCAATATTTCCTGTAGGAGAATAATTTTTTCTATGAGAATTATTATTTATTTTCCTATGGGATGTATTAATTTCTAAAGGTAAATATCTCACCTGTCAAGTAAAACACACTAGAAAACAAAGGTGGTTATATACTCTCTAGACAATGGTTTATCATTTGGTATATATAAATTATTCTGAAACTGCATCTTAAACGGGTGCAAAAATGCCACCTTGGCACTGGCATAATTATCAGGCACAGTTTAAGTCTGGTATAGATGTACATGTAAATATATTGTGAAATAAAATATATAATGTTCCGCTGAGCCTATTTTTCCTAGGGTTATATGTATTGCTTCATACGATAATTTTCTAGTCATGTGGTGTTTGCTTTAAGTAGTATTTTATAGTTAAACACCATTGTTAGCCTCACCTATCCATGTCATGAATAATTGCAAACACTGGTACATGTATATAAATAGACAAAAATAATGCATTCAAATTGTTTAGATTAGAAAAAAAAACATTTTTCACAATTTTGAATTCAAATATCAAAATCAAATAATTATAAATTGTATAATAATTCTTATCATTTACATCGCTATTACAATTTTTAGATAGACCGAATAATTTGATAAGACTACAAATTACATGTACCCTTTTAAATCCACTGTAATATCCTAAATATAAATTTTGTTTTTTATTTTGGTGAAGAAAAATCCCACAAGTTTTACAGCTTAAAATTTCAATAATATTTGAATATGTTCCTTAATACTTATACTGTGCATATATACTTAGATACTTTTTCCAGGATGAAATGGTCATGACAAAACAGCCACTAGTAATAGTTCTTTATGAAGACATAATGATAATTTCAAAAAAGCAACAATATTGAAAGGCATGTCCTTCTGTTTATTTCACACTTGTCGCAACAGCGGATGACACGCAGTGGCGTCCCCCATCAACAAATAAGATTTGTCCTGTGATAAATGATGCTTCATCTGACGCTAAAAACGCCACAGCCTGAGCAATGTCCGCCGGAAGTCCAACTCGACCGATCGGATGCTTTGATTTCTGAATCTCTAAAAACTGAAAAAATGAACAGTTATTTTAAAGTTTCTTGGTTCATTATCTGACTGAGTCTGTTAAAGCGATATGAGCTGTATTTTTTAGAATTTTATTTTGCTGCAAAAACCTGCTAGTATGATACGTCTGCATGTAACTTAAACTTTTATAATAAAAAAGATTTGAAAAAATCATTAATTTTTGTCAGAGGAAAGATTTCTCTTCTAAGAAATATATAGCAGATCAATATTTGTACAGGACGACAATAATTCAATTTTGCTCCAATTAAGGCTTCTTAAAGGCCTTTTCCACAAAAATATGGCTAACAGAAATTTAAAAACCATGATATTCTTTGTCATTTTAATAGAAAATAACATTTTCGTAAAAAAAAAATTTCAACATGAAAATTGCAGCTCATATTGCTTTAAAGGAACAATTGCCTTATAAGTATGATTTGATATTCATAATTCACCTTTTGATAAATCCGTTCATCTTGATACGGGGAGTGATCGTGTCTGGCCAATTTACTCACAACAGTACCAGGACTGCAAACAACAAGAATATATAAGTTTTTAAGTGATAAAAACATTCCATCGATGCTTTTAAGTAAGCAATTTACAAATGGTATTCTCTTACTTCACAGCATTCACGCGGACGCCATAGGGAGCCAACTCTAAAAAAAAAATAGTGTAAACACGTATGACTATTGCTGGATTTTTGTTGTTGTTGTTGTTGTTGTTTTAGTCTTTGTTTGTTTGTTGTTGTTGTTTTGCAATTTGTCTTAGCATCACAACTTTCAATTGAGATTTTTTTTCATATCTAAACTAATCATATTGTTTAGATATGAAAAAAAGTCTCAATTGAAAGTTGTGATGCTAAGACAAATTGCAAAACAACAACAACAAACAAATATTGTTAACAATTTCGAATATTATTTTAAATAACACTGATATAAAGAAAAAAACCAAATAACACGCATTGTACACATTTTGAGCTTGGCCTGTAAATCGTTTTATGGATGATTTATTCTTTTAAATTGGTTCGTTTGTATCATTAAAATGCATACACCGGAAAATCCTTTTCACCGAGAAGAGTATCAACTTTATGCAACGTCAACTTAAACACAGTTACTCTGATTCACGACACAATTTCAAGACACCTTACAGGTAACATTTTCCTTAGGCGTGTACGTAATTTTAAAGGGTGAGAGAGACAAATATCCGGAATATTTTTCAACCTTGACATCATTGTGGAAAATAGGTTTGTAAAATAACACCAGTATATTTACATCAATATTGTCTAACTTTTCAATTTAAGTTTTTGCCTCGTAAAAGACCAAAACATTAGTAATTTTGTTGGATATTGGCTGACGGATGGTAAACACAATTTATAAAACGCAACTACGATGTACAGAAACTTTTTATGCTAACTTACATGATTCTACATTTGCACTTTTGTATTCAGTTATATAGAAGTTATCACTTGGTCTTTTTTTACTAATTCAAAAATCTACGATCGACAGGTTATGATATTACTTCAAAATAATCGTCGCGAAAAAGAAACATAATTTAAGAAACGAATGTGATTTGTATAAAGAATTTTAAATTTCTTTTGCAGGTCTATTTATATATATATATATATATATATATATATATATATATATATATATATATATATATATATATATATAATTTGAATTTTAAAAGTGCGCTGCATAAATTAGGCTTTTCGTTTTTAGTTAATTTATTTCAATGAATTTATTATGTACATTTTTAAACGTGTTATCTTTTTTTCTACCAAACGAATGTGAAGTTAAAAACATACCCAAGGATAGACATTGTGTAAACATGTCCATGGCTGCTTTACTCATACAATACACTGTTACCTCCGCCATCTGTAAATAAATATATACATCAAAACAACGAATCATTTATAAATGTACAATGCATATGTCAATTACAATTTGGTAAAACTGACCGGCTTTGGGCCACAATTACTCGAAGTATTCACAATATTTCCTGAAAAATAAGATTTAAGTAAATATAATTATAAGAAAATAGTGTATACAAATTATATATGCAATGAAACTAAAAGAAACACATCATCTATTTTTTCTCAAAAGAAAAAGAGATTAAAAACACTTCAGTTGATTTTTTCCGATATTGAAAGTGTATCATTGGTCGCTACATGTATCTACCTAGTATTCTGAGACGTCTAGTCAATCGGTGTCAAAAGTCACACAAGGCGACACATGTCTTGAATTTACTTTACGCTTAACGCAATACTTCATTCAAAGATTAATTTGGCAGAGAGTTTTAAAATTATTTATGTTAAAACAGCCAAAGATGCTCCTAAGCATTGAATCAAGTGATACAGTAGAGAGATGCGTAAAGTTTATATTTCTTATAATAAGGTTATCGATATCCCAGCTCCTAGAGGTCTCAGGCGAACCAAGTCTACTGGAATATCCAAAACTCAGAAGATATTCATGAATTTAAAGAAAACGCATTGAGCTACTATTAGCAAAGTATTTTTATGTGGTCACTTCGAGTTTTTTTTAGAGTTTAAAAAATATGATCTATCGTGATACTTTGTATTACGTCATACCCTGGCATCGTGTACAACATTGAAGCTTTTTTCTGCAAACAAAGAGCCTTGCTTATTACTCGCCAGCCTATACACTGATTTGATAAAAAAATGAAACTGACTTTTCCCCATACGTGATACACTTGTGAAAGGATCATTTTATCACAGAAATCCTCTCAATACCTTTAGACTCCTTTAGATGTGGAATGGCGTCCTTAGATAGAAAGAAATGACACTTGGTGTTGGTGTTCATCAGGGAATTGTAATGTTCTTGTGTAGTTTCATTTGTTTTAGCATAGTGGATTATTCCGGCATTATTTACCTAGGTAAGATCAATGCATTGTACATGTTAGTCAACTGCTGACAAGTCTCTATATAATTTCTAATTTATGAACATAAATTTGATAATTCGTATATTGTTTTTTCAAAGTAATGTTTTTGTAAAATGTTAAAACCCATCAACCTTCTTTCCAAACTCGATAGTTAGTATTTTGTAATTTTTAATAAATTTGTGAGTGATTTCTTAATTCTAATAAATATGTTAGTAAATTTGAGTCCATTTAAGCTATTTCAGGAAATAAATATAAACCTACCAAGACATCCAAACGTTTAAATTTCCCTATTGTATTTTTCAACAGTTCCTTCCTAAATTCTGCAGATGTAAGATCCCCATCTTGAACTAATATCTGCAATGAGAAAACAACAACACAATGTTAGTGTAATACCTTTTTGGACCAGCAGATACAGAGGTACTCAGGAAATTCAATTACACTCGCACCTGCTCCTCCTTCGCACCCTGCTGTTGGCACAGACTGGCCACACGAAACAGTTCCTCTCTATCTTTTCCATTCAATGAAAGTTGCGCCCCCAATGACGCAAAATGCAGAGCTATCCCTTTCCCAATACCACCACAAGCACCTAATTAATTTAAGTAAGGTAGGCTAACATATTTAATCTTACAGCTAATATTGTTTAATACTTATGGTAGACTTACACGTTTAGTCTGACAGCGATTATGGTTTGAATTAATTTTCATGTCAGATAATATGCATATACAAGTAATGTCAGAGAAAAGTCAAAAGAAGGGAAGAAAAAGATTTTTTTTTCACTTTAAATTGGAATATAATGTATTTTATGATATAGGTCTACATATCACAGTTATCCTACCTGTAATTAGGGCTACCTTCTGCTTGATATTTGGCATGTTTGTTGTTTTTCATAGGTCCCATCGCTTTATATTTCGGTAGCAAGGGGTCCAGAGGGGGACTGCAGTTTTTGTTGCTTTGTTGCATTTATTTCAACTTTCAACACGGATACAAAATGTACAGATGGGGATTGTACAATTAAGTTTGCATTATATTTTCTTTTGTCTATGGTATTAACTACCTTTTTTACGTTTTTGCACTTTTTTTTTAAACCACTGCAAAATTGTTTTTTTAAAAAACATTAATTCCATTCTAATTTGCAGACATGTACCCCAGCTTATTTTGAGGTCAACATCTTACTAGTATGTCGACGTTGAGTTCTGTTGTTTCGCTCCAGTTATTTTTCCGACGCAAGTGGTTTTCATAAAAAATAAAAGGGTACGTGCACATATACATATATCTACTGCGCCTTTTGAGTAATGAATATAGGGTATTTGATTATCACGACATGCATTATTCCCAAAGTAAACAGTAATGTGGTATTTTACATGGAGGGTAATCGTGTTAAAAAAAACCACACATATAAACTTGTAAATCCGAATATGTAATCGTGTAGGTGTGTGTCTGAGTATGAATGTATATAATTCTGATTGTGTAACGTAACCAAACACTCTAGAGTTGACCCCGCAGGCTTCCTACAGATGTAATATGTTGTTTGTTATTAAATTTAACATGTAACCTGCCACTATAATACGCATTTTCCATCTGTAGCTCTGATCTCCGTTTTCTGAAATAGCACAGCTGACATGTTACAAAATCGACAAATTTTGACATGACCATATATGGAAACAGTGACGTCACTGGTAGAAAAGGCTAGATGCAGGAAAAGGCATGCCGTAATCGCCGGAATGGGAGTGGAATAAACAAAAAATTATAAGGTATCATCATATTATCTCTGGGTAACAACATTTCTTAGGAAGTATGATTTTTCGGAAAAATAAATAATTAGATCGGTGTTCATTATATCAAGAGAATAGATACAAAAAGATGCAAGTAAATAATTCGCTCGGCATCAGATATATATCTTCTTTATGGTAGCATGTTTCTGCACCCTACATGCAAGATAAATTATGTTAACATGCAAGAAAATTTTTTCAACATGCAAGATAATTATCGACCTGCAAGATAATTATGTTGACATGCAAGTTACAAAGCATTTTAGAGAATTTGATTTTTATATAGGTAAAATGACTTACTACTGCCGTACTCTGACATCATAGATGCAAGATGCAACATAATTATGACAACATGCGACTTATTTATGTTGACATGCGAAATAGTTATGTAGACATGCAACATATTTATGTCGACATGCGACTTATATATGTCAACATGCGAGTTAATTATGTTAACATGCAATATATTTATGTTGACATACGAGTTAATTATGTCGACATGCAACTTATTTATGTTGACATGCGACTTATTTATGTCAACATGCTAGTTAATTATGTTAACAATAACATGCAAGATATTTATGTTTACATGCAAGTTATCTCGCTTGTTGTTATAAATAACTTGCATGTAAACATAATTATCTTAAATGATCAATAAAGGGCGGAATCGCCAAAATAAAGAAGACAATTAAAATACTAGTATAACTTTTTGAATCGAGTTTATCATTCATTAAAAAAAATGTGTTAGTTTACCTTAAATGGGTAAAAAAAAAACCTCTGATGCTTTGTTTTACCTACTGATATGAATTGATGCATTTGTTATGATATAAAGCCTTATTTGTTTTTTTTTAAACATAGTTATCGCAAAGCTTTGATTTAATTAAATCATTTTTTTTATATTTAAAAAATGGTCTGATAAAGAATTTGAAATCACCCAACTTTTTTAACAATATTTATATTGATCATTATTAATTACAATATTTTTATCAGGCTAAGAAGTCTACAAATTATCGGTCAAAACAAACTAAAAAAATCTGGCTTTTAAAGTCAATCTTATTTTAATATGTTCCTGTATTTCTATAAAGTGATCTTTGCAGGAAATCAAAATATCCTTATGGTGGCCGTATACATTTAGTCTTTTTAAGAATGGGCTAGTTCTGTATGTAGTCTTAATGAAGATAAAACAGGTGACATTATTGACAAGATATTCATTATGTTTATTTCACACTGGTCGCCACAGCGGATGACACGCAATGGCGTCCCCCATCCACGAATAATATCTGTCCCGTGATAAATGATGCGTCATCTGACGCTAAAAACGCCACAGCCTGAGCAATGTCCGCCGGAAGTCCAACTCGACCAATTGGGTGCTTTGATTTCTGGATCTCTAAAAACTGCAGAAATTTTGCAAGCATAATTTCTATTATCCTCTTGTTTCACTTACTTATAAAAAAACTGGTAATGGTAGAAATTCCTTCCATTTGAAATTTTTTCTTCAATTTTAATGCATTACCTGTTGGTATTTTCCTTCGTCCTGATACGCGGAGTGATCTCGTCTGACTATTTTACTTACGACCGTACCAGGACTATAGAAAAACAATTGATTTTTATACTCAATAAACTTGTTAATTGTCGCAGTGAAAAGAATATCGATATATTGAATAAGTAAAACTTCATATTATTCATCTAAACTTACTTCACTGCATTCACTCGGACACCAAATGGAGCCAGTTCTGTAAAAGAGTGTATAGACATGTAAAATAATTAGTATGTGGAATCTTTAGGTCAAAAGCAGTCTTTGTATTATCACTAACATGCCCAATAGTTCCGAGTATCCTACAGGTATGTTTGTATGTTATCCTACATTGCCTGTCTTCTTTTAAGTCAATTATCGGTATGTTCATTAAACATTTTCGGGCTTTACAAGATTTGACCACGTGACCAACCAATTTCATATCCCGGTGAACATTTGAACGTGTTGTTTATTTTTTAAATGAATGATATACCTAAAGAGAGGCACTGTGTGGACATATCAAGGGCCGCTTTACTCATACAATACACGGCTACCTCCGCTATCTGTAAATAGTTCATGAGTTTAAAACAATGGATTGGATATTATACACTTTTTTTTTGTTAAAGTCTGCTTCATTTAGTTTTAGATATTATATAATAACCTACCGGCTTTGGGCCACACATACTAGATATATTTACAATGTTGCCTGAAATTAAAAAAAAATTAAAAACAGGTCCATAACATACATTACAAAAGAAAAGAGCAACGAAATCTTAAATATGTTAAAAAATAAAGTAGATTCGCGATTTAAAAAAAGATGTTTAAGAGTAAAATTCAAATTAAAAAAACATGTGTTTTTCCTTTTCTAGATAAAAATTTCGATCAATTTGACAAGGAAAATTCTTAGGCGTAAAGAAAAACCTCTTTAAACATCTACAATCATCTGCAATTTCAACCAACATTTAGTACTGATATGTTCATTGATTTACGCATCTTTAATCCCCACAAACATTAATGAAACCACATTACTGTTTTTTAGATACCTTTAGACTCCTTCAGGTAGGGAACGGCGTCCTTAGACATAAAGAAGTGACTCTTTGTGTTGGTGTCCATCATGGAGTCATATTGTTCTTCTGTAGTTTCAGTGGTTTTAGCATAGTACACTGTTCCAGCATTATTCACCTAGGTAAAATAAGCAATATTTTTGGGAACGGTCTTTGTTTTTTTAAGCCATTTCAGCAATACGAAGCCGTTGGTATTTTTTTCGGACTATTTTTAAAACAAAGTAGTTTATTGTGTTAGGTTATACATGTACATGTATTTGCTGAAAAACGTTATTACCTACATGTATTCTTGATTTTTAATCCCTCCAATCCATGCACCTCCGGAAGTTAAATTTCAATCATTCGTTTCAATCAATTGTACTTACCTACCTACTTATTAATTAAAAGTTGCATTCATATGTTCATAAAGTGAGTTGGTTGCTGTGTGGTATATATAGCGAGGAGAAAGGATGATAACACAGTTGACAACAATTGGTTTCATCCAATATAATATCAAAAAAAAAAAAATCTTAAAGTGTTAACAATCAATCTAATTAAAATTAGATCCTTCACGCTCCCGTATTTGATAGCGACATATCAAATACGGGAGCGTGAAGGATCTAATTTTAATTAGATTGTGTTAACAATTAAAAACATTTCATGTATCCATTTATCAATAAATAGTAATGTTTTCAAATTTTTTCAAATTAAGAAAAACATACCAATACATCCAATCGTTTGAATTTTTCTATGGTATTCAACAACAGCTTCTTTCTAAACTCTGCAGATGTTAGATCCCCATCTTGAATTAATATCTGGTAGGAACATGATAAAAATAAAAATATAATTGTGATTGTTCATATTCGAACGAAACACTGTATTTGAACATGATGCTCTATGTTGAGTACACTCGCACCTGCTCCTCCTTCGCGCCCTGGTGCTGGCAGAGAGTTGACACACGCGACAGTTCCTCTCTATTTCGTCCACTCAATGAAAGCTGGGCACCCAAAGATGCAAAATGAAGAGCTATACCCTCCCCGATTCCAGCACTGGCACCTATTGATAAATAGATAAAACACTTAACACATACTTTTACATCTTCGCAGGCCAAGATTTAACAATTCGATCTCTATATTCTACACCATTTGAGGCTGTACTGTTTGGATTGGAAGTCTTATTTGAAATGTGTCAAGATCCACCCCCAATTACACAATACACACTTCATACACGACCTATATACATGTACTAAGCTTGAATGCAAAGTAAGTTATAGAACGTCGTCTACAAAAAGAGGTTAAGAACCACGATGCTCTTTCATTTGAAATATCTATAAAATAGGCCAAAAACACGGCCTAACCATGCGCGGATCCAGAAAATTTTTCCAGGGGGGGTCCGAAGGATAATTGTGTTTGCCAGGGGGGGGGGGGTCCGAGGCATATTTTCGATAATTTTACTATGTAAATTTGATAAATTTTCATTTTCCAGGGGGGGTCGGGACCCCCCCCGACCCCCCCTCTAGATCCGCGCATGCCAGTAACAGTTACCTGTGATCAGAACAACTTTCTGTTCGAAGTTCGGCATGTCTGTTGTTTATCAAAGGGAAATCACTCTCATTTCTTTTCGACTCTCAGAGTTCAAGATTTGTTTCTTTTCCCTTTTTTTTTTTTCCAGAGGAAATCTTTCTATTATTAATAAACTAACGAAGTAGTGCTTCCTTGGATAAACTTCATGTTCAAATGGTCAAGTTAATAATGATTCCAACAAGGTCTGGTCAACTTTCGGCAAACGTTACATACAGGTTTACCCAGCACAGCCTGCAAACAAAGAATTATTTCAAGTTATGCTAAGAAATTTTTAAAATGACTTTTTCATTTAATTTCCCCCTCCATTTTATTGTTGAAGAATACATATTTGAATATTATAAATATCAATTTTTAATATTATAAAAATCAAATAATTTACATGATTCAATTGTGAGTGGTTTTAAAATCAGATTCTATTTTTCTTTTTCTTTTTTAATGACGACGGACCCAATATTCAAGATTTCGCACCTCTGCGCAGATTCCGCGCATATGCTATGAATATGACTGTCGTAATTACTTATATCAGAATAAGACAAAATATAAAAATTTTCATTCTACTAAACATAATTTCTGATACCAAAATATTTCTAGATTAAGAAAAATTAAGAAAAAAGAATTAGTCCCAATTTCCTCTGTTTGCGACAAGTCCGTTATATTTCTACGGTTTATAAATCATAAAATGCACAAAGGCAGTTTATAGTCTTATAATCTGGTAGATATTGAATTTATACCTTAACCTTACAATATGTTTTTATATAGCAGTTAATGTAACTTCAGGAAATAATTAATTATGTCCTTTATTCGCACCTGCTCCTCCTTCGCACCCAGCTGTTGGCACAGACTGGCCACACGAAACTGTTCCTCTCTATCTTTTCCATTCAATGAAAGTTGCGCCCCCAATGACGCAAAATGCAGAGCTATCCCTTTCCCAATACCACCACAAGCACCTAATTAATTTAAGTAAGGTAGGCTAACATATTAAATCTTACAGCTTACATTGTTTAATTCTTATGGTAGACTTACACGTTTAGTCTGACAGAGATTATGGTTTGAATTAATTTTCATGTCAGATAATATGCATATACAAGTTATGTCAGAGAAAAGTCAAAAGAAGGGAAGAATAAGACTTTTTTTAATGTTAAGATTTTTCACTTCAAATTGGAATATAATGTATTTAATGATATAGGTCTACATATCACAGTTATCCTACCTGTAATTAGGGCTACCTTCTGCTTGATATTTACCATGTTTGTTGTTTTTCATATAGGTCCCATCGCTTTATATTTCGGTAGCAAGGGGTCCAGAGGGGGACTGCAGTTTTTGTTGCTTTGTTGCATTTATTTCAACTTTCAACACGGATACAAAATGTACAGATGGGGATTGTACAATTAAGTCTGCATTATATTTTCTTTTGTCTGGCACTGTACCAGTTATCGGCTAAAATTTAACGTTTTCTTTTCGTATTTCCTTATTTCTTGATATTTTTGAATAAAACTTCACATGCTTTAAATGGTATACTCCTTGTTTATGCACCTATTAGGTTAAATCATTATTTAGAACCCAAAACATCTTTTTGTGTGCTTTTTTAGCACGCCCAGAATTTGCCGAGTTTTTACGATTTACTGTACCAGTTATCGGCTTCGCGATAATAACATAGTAAAATCTCTGTACATGTTGATTTGATACTCTGCAAAATGTAATTTGAATTATGCCCCTTTTGGGGTCAGACTAAAGTTCGTAGGGGTTATGATGCATAAACAAATCTCATAAAATTATTCGTTTGTTATCATACGGTAATACACAAAATCGTAGACTATTCAATGCATAATATTGTGCAGTCAGGCGATCAACTGCGCTATGAATCTCTCAGAATTTAGTGAATTCCTTTTGTTTCTACATGTTATATGTAGTGATATTATATGTCAAATCAAAGAAGGGAAATGATAATGTATCACAAAGGGGTTATATTCTATTTTTAACATATTACGTCACTTCCCCCACTGCTAAAAGTGCAAAGATGTAAATCAGCGGTAAACAATGATCGTTTAGGCTCATGTTTAAAACATATTCAAGAAAGTTTTCAAGCAAACTTGCTTTCCTTTATTCAAAACAGAGGACTGAATTAAAAAATCTCAGATAGTCGCGTGCTATAAACCCGAACTCTCAGTTTAGCCGATAACTGGTCTTAGCCGATAACTATGGCACGCCAAATTCACAAAAATGTGCTAAACATAGTTTCACAGGCGATAAACTAGGTTTATCGGCTGTTAACTATAGTTTACGGACCGTAAATTAAGGTTACCGACGTTAATCTATATTTCACATCTGTAAACTATAGTTAACGCGATAATCTATGTTTCACATCTGTAAACTATAGTTAACACTGAAAACAATCATTTGCGGTTGTTAAACATAGTTTATCTGATAAATAGGGTTTTATGATCAGCAAACTACGGTTCACAAATCTAAAGCACGCCGAATTCACATAAATTCGCAAAACATAGTTTCACAGTTGATAAACTAGGTTTAACGGTTGTAAACTATAGTTTACGGATCGTAAACTATAGTTACCGACGTTAATCTATATTTCACATCTGTAAACTATAGTTAACGCGATAATCTATGTTTTTCTGTCTGGAAATACACGTTAACAATAGATTTTGCTGATAAATATAGATTCACATCTGTAAACTATAATTTACATTCGTCAACTATAGTTTAGAGTTGTTAATCATAGTTTCACAATCGTGAAACTATATTTATCAGATAAATTATGTTTTGCAATCGCAAATGGTTGTTTTCAGTGTTAATTATAGTTTTACACTTTTGAAACATAGTTTATCGCGTTAACTATGGTTTACAGATGTGAAATATAGATTAACGGCGTTAAATATAGTTTCACAGATGATAAACTAGGTTTATCGACTGTTAACTATAGTTTACGGACGTTAAACTATAGTTAACAATAGTTTACTGTTAAATATAGTTTACAAACCGTAAATTATATTTAACGATTCGTTAACTATAATTTTCATCTGCAAAACCATATTTAACGGTTGTAAACTATAGTTTACGAATGATAATCTAAGTTTATCTGTCTTCAAATAACGTTAACGATAGATTTTGCTGATAAATATAGATTCACGTCTGTAAACTATAATTTACATTCGTTAACTATAGTTTAGAGTTGTTAATCATAGTTTCACACTCGTGAAACTATATTTAACAGATAAACTATGTTTTGCAATTGTAAATGATTGTTTTCAGTGTTAACTATAGTTTACAGATGTGAAACATAGATTATCGCGTTAAATATAGTTTACAGATGTGAAATATAGATTAACGCGTTAACTATAGTTTCGGATCCGTAAACTATAGTTAACAGTCGATAAACCTAGTTTATCGACATTTATCGACTGTGAAACTATGTTTAGCTCATTTTCGTGAATTTGTCTGATAAATGTAGTTTCACGATTTGTGAAACTATGATTAACAACTCTTAACTATAGTTTACGATTGTAAATTATAATTAACAAATGTGAATTTATATTTATCAGCAAAATCTATTGTTAACGTTTTTTACAGCTAGATAAACTATGATTATCATAAGTAAACTACAGTAGTTGGCCATGAATGAGTTCGCAAAATGGCGGCGTCGTTTACAAATAATGTCCGCATGGAAAGTTGAAAGTAAAACTTTACCGTAAATCATGAACGTATCAAGCTCAATTTTATCCGAATAAATAGTTTTACAATTTTTGCATTGTTTTATTCTATTTTCTTGATTATTCCCCTTTGGTAAACAATTTATCGTCTGCATAGAAACAATGGCTCCCCACGGAAAAGAATTGACAGAAGAACAAAAAGAAATCATTATATCTTTATCAAATAACGGTTTTTCAAGCTACAAAATCCAGGATTTAACTAATATAAACAGCAGAACAATTCAGAAATTTTTGAAAAGAGTGAACGAGAGAGGAACTACAGAAAACAAGCGGAGAAGTGGGGGTAAGAAAAAAACAACACCTCGAGATGAGCGAGTTTTATTTAGACGTGTGAAAGGCAACAGAAGACAAACATTAAAAGATCTTACAAGTAGGTTTAACAACATTACAGGGTGTAATGTATCTGAAAGAACTATAAGAAGAAGACTTTGTGATGATGGATATAGGAGGCGTGTGGTTTCAAAGCGAATCACTATCTCGCACGTAAATCGAGAGCGACGGAAACGCTTTTGTAGACAGAAATTGACATGGACTGTTCGTGAAAATTGGTCTAGAGTCATCTTTAGTGATGAAACGAAAATTATGTTGGGTAACAACAATAAAATATACGTCTGGAGGAAGCCTGACGAGCGTCTACGACCCGAGTGCCTGGGTGAATTCGGAGACAGGGAGCGCACCTGCCGGGCATCTGTTATGTTTTGGGGATGTATTTCATACCATGGCGTAGGAACCCTTTCACCAGTTGACGGCAACATGAACACCGATAAATATTTTTCTATCCTTGATGATCATTTATGGCCTGTGGTCGCACAACATTTCCCGAACCGATCCTGGACCTTCCAGGAAGACAACGCCCCTTGTCATGTGTCTGCTAGGGCCAATGCTTGGAAGACCACCAACAATATAAACACATTACCATGGCCAGCCCAAAGTCCAGATCTGAACATAATTGAAAATGTCTGGAAAACTTTGAAAACTCGCATACAGCGACGAACATCTGAAATTAAAAACGCCGAAGACTTGAAACGCATTACGCTGGAAACGTGGACTGCATTGCCTCTTCACTACATTCGCAGCTTGTATGACAGCATTCCACGTAGAATTAGAAGTGTAATACGCACAAAAGGACAGATAACAAAATACTAAACAAGAAGGTAAGGGATTTATAATTTTAAGATCAAATATCGGTGTTTGATTTTTAGCAGACGAAGTTTGTTTACATCGACGACGCCGCCATTTTGCGAACTCATTCATGGCCAACTACTGTATAGTTTACATTCGTGAAATATAGTTTCACAGATGTAAACTATAGTTAACGAATCGTTAACTATAGTTTCGGATCCATAAACTATAGTTAACAACCGATAAACCTAGTTTATCGACTGTGAAACTATGTTTAGCTCATTTTTGTGAATTTGGCGTGCCATAGATAACTGGTACAGTACCAGTATGGTATTAACTACATTTTTTACGTTTTTGCACCTTTTTTTTTACATCACTGCAAAATTGTTTTTTAAAAAACATTAATTCCATTCTAATTGGCAGACATGTACCCCAGCTTATTTTGAGGTCAACATCTTACTAGTATGTCGACGTTGAGTTATGTTGTTTCGCTCCAGTTATTTTTCCGACGCAAGTGGTTTTCATAAAAAATAAAAGGGTACGTGCACATAAACATATATTTACTGCGCCTTTTGAGTAATGAATATAGGGTATTTGATTATCACGACATGCATTATTCCCAAAGTAAACAGTAATGTGGTATTTTACATGGAGGGTAATCGTGTTAAAAAAACCACACATATAAACTTGTAAATCCGAATATGTAATCGTGTAGGTGTGTGTCTGAGTATGAATGTATATAATTCTGATTGTCAGTGTAACGTAACCAAACACTCTACTGATAGAGTTGACACCGCAGGCCTTCAATCTAATTCTTCCTACAGATGCACATTTGCAGATGTAGTATGTTGTTTGTTATTAAATTTAACATGTAACCTGCCACTATAATACACATTTTCCATTTGTAGCTCTGATCTCCGTTTTCTGAAATAGCACAGCTGACATAATGTTTGTTGTTGAATTTTGACATGACCATATATGGAAACAGTGACGTCACTGGTAGAAAAGGCTAGCTGCAGAAAAAGGCATGCCGTAATCGCCGGAATGGGAGCGAAATAAACAAACAATTATAAGGTATCATCATATTACAACATTTCTTAGGAAGTATGATTTTTCGGAAAAATAAATAATGAGATCGGTGTACATTATATCAAGAGAATAGATACAAAAAGATGCAAGTAAATAATTCGCTCGGCATCAAATATATCTTCTTTATGGTAGCATGTTTCTGCACCCTACATGGAAGATAAATTATGTTAACATGCAAGAAAATTATGTCAACATGCAAAATAATTATGTAGACCTGCAAGATAATTATGTTGACATGCAAGTTACAAATCTTTTTAGAGAATTTGATTTTTATATAGGTAAAATGACTTACTATGCTGCCTTACTCTGACATCATAGATGCAAGATGTAATATAATTATGACATGCGACTTATTTATGTTGACATGCGAAATAGTTATGTAGACATGCAACATATTTATGTCGACATGCGACTTATTTATGTCAACATGCGAGTTAATTATGTTAACATGCAATATATTTATGTTGACATACGAGTTAATAATGTCGACATGCAACTTATTTATGTCAACATGCTAGTTAATTATGTTAACAATAACATGCAAGATACATGCAAGTTATCTCGCTTGTTGTTATAAATAACTTTCATGTAAACATAATTATCTTAAATGATCAATAAAGGGCGGAATCGCCAAAATAAAGAAGACAATTAAAATATAACTTTTTGAATCGAGTTTATCATTCATTAAAAAAAAATGTTTTAGTTTACCTTAAATGGGTAAAAAAAAACTCTGATGCTTTGTTTTACCTACTGATATGAATCGATGCATTTGTTATGATATAAAGCCTCATTCGTTTTTTTAAATATAGTTATCGCAAAGCTTTGATTTAATTAAATCATTTTTTTTTTATTTCAAAAATGGTCTGATAAAGAATTTGAAATCGTACAACTTTTTAAACAATATTTATATTTATCATTATTAATTACAATACTTTTATCAGGCTAAGAAGTCTACAAATTATCGGTCAAAACAATCTAAAAAAAATCTGGCTTTTAAAGTCAATCTTATTTTAATATGTTCCTGTATTTCTATATAGTGATCTTTGTGGGAAATCAAAATATCCTTATGGTGGCCGTATACATTCAGTCTTTTTAAAGAATGGGCTAGCTCTGTATGTAGTCTTAATGAAGATAAAACAGGTGAAAATATTGACAAGATATTTATTTTGTTTATTTCACACTGGTCGCCACAGCGGATGACACGCAATGGCGTCCCCCATCCACGAATAATATCTGTCCCGTGATAAATGATGCGTCATCTGACGCTAAAAACGCCACAGCCTGGGCAATGTCCGCCGGAAGTCCAACTCGACCAATTGGGTGCTTTGATTTCTGGATCTCTAAAAACTGCAGAAATTTTGCAAGCATAATTTCTATTTCCCTCTTGTTTTACTTACTTATAAAAAACTGGTAATGGTAGAGATTCCTTCCATTTGAAATTTTTTCTTCAATTTAAATGCATTACCTGTTGGTATTTTCCTTCGTCCTGATACGCGGAGTGATCTCGTCTGGCTATTTTACTTACGACCGTACCAGGACTATAGAAAAACAATTGATTTTTATACTCAATAAACTTGTTATCTATAATTGTCGCAGTGAAAAGAATATCGATATATTGAATAGGTAAAACTTCATATTATTCATCTAAACTTACTTCACTGCATTCACTCGGACACCAAATGGAGCCAGTTCTGTAAAAGATTGTATGGACATGTAAAATAATTAGTATGTGGATTTAAAATAAAATCTTTAGGTCAAAAGCAGTCTTTGTATTATC
The DNA here is from genome assembly GCA_020458035.1 of Magallana ariakensis. NCBI lineage: Eukaryota > Metazoa > Mollusca > Bivalvia > Ostreida > Ostreidae > Magallana > Magallana ariakensis. The sequence goes on from CM035815.1 coordinate 58,036,746, forward strand.
ACTAACATGCCCAATAGTTCCGAGTATCCTACGGGTATGTCTGTATGTTATCCTACATTGCCTGTATTCTTTTAAGTCAATTATCGGTATGTTCATTCAAAATTTTCGGGCTTTACAAGATTTGACCACGTGACCAACAAATTTCATTTCCCGGTGAACATTTGGACGTGCTGTTTATTTTTTAAATGAATGATATACCTAAAGAGAGGCACTGTGTGAACATATCAAGGGCTGCTTTACTCATACAATACACGGCTACCTCCGCCATCTGTAAATAGTTCATGAGTTCAAAACAATGGATTATTATACACTTTTTTTTTAAAGCCTGCTTCATTTAGTTTTAGATATTATATAATAACCTACCGGCTTTGGGCCACAGATACTAGATATATTTACAATGTTGCCTGAAATTAAAAAAAAATTAAAAACAGGTCCATAACATATATTACAAAAGAAAAGAGCAACGAAATCTTAAATATGTTAAAAAATAAACTAGATTCACGATTTAAAAAAAAAGATGTTTAAGAGTAAAAATTCAAATAATAAAATATGTGTTTTTCCTTTTCTAGATAAAAATTTCGATCAATTTGACAAGGAAAATTCTTAGGCGTAAAGAAAAACCTCGTTAAACATCTACAATCATCTGCAATTTCAACCAACATTTAGTACTGATATGTTCATTGATTTACGCATCCTTATTCCCCACAAACATTAATGAAACCACTTTACTGTTTTTTAGATACCTTTAGACTCCTTCAGGTAGGGAACGGCGTCCTTAGACAGAAAGAAGTGACTCTTTGTGTTGGTGTCCATCATGGAGTCATATTGTTCCTCTGTGGTTTCAGTGGTTTTAGCATAGTACATTGTTCCAGCATTATTCACCTAGGTAAAATAAGCAATATTTTTGGGAACGGTCTTTGGGTTTTTTTTAAACCCATTTCAGCAATACGAAGCCGTGGGCATTTTTTTCGGACTATTCTTTAAAACATAGTACATGTAGTTTATCGTGTTATGATATACATGTACATGTCTTCGCTGAAAAACGTTATTACCTACACGTATTCTTGATTTTAATCCCTCCAATCCACCCCCAGACGTTAAATTTCAATCATTCGTTTCAATCAATTGTACCTACCTACTTAATAATTAACAATTGCATTCATATAGTCATAAAGTGAGTTGGTTGCTGTGTGGTATAGCGAGGAGAAAATATGATAACACAGTTTGACAACAATATTATTGTTTTCATCTAATATAATATCCAAAAAAAAAATCTTAAAGTGATAACAATTAAAAACATTCAATGTATCCATTTATCAGTAAATAGTAATGTTTTCAGATTTTTTTTCAAATTAAGAAAAACATACCAATACATCCAATCGTTTGAATTTTTCTATGGTATTCAACAACAGTTTCTTTCTAAACTCTGCAGATGTTAGATCCCCATCTTGAATTAATATCTGGTAGGAACATGATAAAAATAAAAATATAATTGTGATTGTTCATATTCTAACGAAACACTGTATTTGAACATGATGCTCTATGTTGCGTACACTCGCACCTGCTCCTTCTTCGAGCCCTGTTCCTGACAGAGAGTTGACACACGCGACAGTTCCTCTTTATTTCGTCCACTCAATGAAAGCTGGGCACCTAAGGATGCAAAATGAAGAGCTATACCCTCCCCGATTCCAGCACTGGCACCTATTGATAAAATAGATAATAATAAACAGTTAACACATACTTTTATATCTTCGCAGGCCAATATTTAACAATTCGATCTCTATATTCTACAGCATTTGGGGCTGTACTGTTTGGATTGGAAATCTTATTTGAAATGTGCCGAGATCCGCCCCCAATTACACAATACACACTTTATACACGACCTCTACTTAGCATACAATGTAGCACTTGAATGCAAAATAAGTTATAGAATGTCGTCTACAAAAAGAGGTTTAGAACCACGATGCTCTTTCATTTGAAGTTTCTATAAAATAGACAAAAACACACGGCCTAACAGTTACCTGTGATAAGAACTACTTTCTGTTCGAAGTTCGGCATGTTGTTTATCAAAGGGAAATCACTCTCATTTCTTTTCGCCTCTCAAACAGTGTTCATGTTGTCGTGGGTTTTTTTTTTTCAGAAGGAAATCTTTCTTTTATTTATGCACTAAATATAAGTAGTTGCGCTACACTGAGTAAATGTCATGTTCAAATGGTCGAATTTTTACCGTTGCTGTCATTAATAATATTGCTGACGTTTCCATTTTTATCCTTTATCAAATGGGTCAGCGGTTAATCCCTCGTTCATTTTACTTTGAAAAATACATGTAGTATAAAAATCAAATAATTTACATGAATCAGTTGTAAATAGTTTTAAATCAATTTCTGTTTTTTTTTTTTAATTTATTGTATATTCAATAAATGTTAATTCCAAACAGACTAACAGGCTAGACTGAAGTGTAGTATATGAAAGGCGAGGAAATATAATGAATCAAGAATTTTCGGTTCTCGAATACAAAAATTTAATAAAATTATTTTTCAGGTTAAATTGATATTGTTTTTAAGTTTAAACGATATTTGAAATTGTATTTGACAGTGGGATTACTTGTAAACATACATGTAAGTTTACAATACAACTGTATAAAGTCTTGGGTTTAATTTAGTGGTTTCGACCCAATTATTTGTTTGCCTCTAGTTGTTTTGCCGTATAGATAGTCGTAAATCATTCTGTGCCCTCAGTTATTCTTCCATTGCACATTTTGCTATTAATTTTTTAAAAATTCTCAAACCACATATATTTTAAAAACATACTACATGTAAATGTTTCTCGTAGCATCATACTTCCCTATAATACAATTGTACACATGCAAGAAATTACTACCTATGGACCTCAGTCGTGGCCTTGCCGGAGGGGCTAGTAGTGCAGCACCCATATAAAGAGCTGCTGTACAGGTAAATACAGGTGTAATTGATAACGGTGAAAAACGCCCACGCCCGCTGGATCCCAAGGAATGTGCGTGAGTTTTGTTTTGTTGGTTTTTTCCCCCTCAAATTTGATGATTTTAAAAAATATTATCCGATCTACAATGAAAAGATTCGTGAATTCTGTTACGTTGTTGTGTACCTTAAACTATTACAAATTTATAAAGAATGAGGAAGCAGTGTAAGTGCTTCAAGATCAACATGTTAATGCGAGGTCTAAAACAATTTTTTGTATTGTGACTTTTTAAAATTCTGATGGTGCTGATTTCTTTGTTAGATGACGTAGAACATGGGACAAAAGCGGGTAGCCCCCGAAGACCTGGAAATACCTCCATGGTTATGGGATCCTGATTTTCTTGAATCGGGGAAAAAGAGACGAAAAGTAAGGAATTAATTTTTGTTTCTCAACGTTTTGCAATGATTTATGTAGATTGTTGTATGATACTTAAAATGTATATCATGAGAGAGAGAGAGAGAAAGAGAGAGAGAGATTTCAATGGTTTTATTGTTAATGATCCATAACATAATAACCTATCTAAGGTTTCCGTAATGTACTTCCGTCATCTTTAAGTGGTTTGACGATGTTTATGCTTTGCGTGATATGTTTACGTATGGCGAGAACATACATTAAATTATAAATGTATTCTAGTGGTTTCCGGGTGCAAGTACGACAAACAGGAATTCCAAATCAGGTAGGAAACCTTCCTCTGGAAACACTGTCCACTCTTCCCTTGCGTTCTTGCTTTAGTTTTTCCTGGGCTTTGTTGACGTTTTTTGTTGATTTTGGTGAGACAGTGGTGTAAAGATCATAAAAAAGTTTCTTCAAGAAACACTATTTCTCTCCCGTTATTTTATTATTACCTTTATAGAGTTTCCGATAATGGAACATTAATAAATAATGGATTTTACCACAAAGTAAACCTCTATCCCTACATCATACGTTTGCCTGTATATCTATTTCTCCTCTCGAAAATTATTCCCCTTTCTACGGTTAGACTTCCCTGTTCTTTTCTTGGAATTGTTTATGATACGTCTTTTTTTCTAAAAATAAAATCTCTTTAGACGCATGTACATGTATGTAGCTTTTGTAATTCATTTTAAGAGAATTGTTATTCGCATTTCATTATAAGAACAAATCTCTACATTGAATTAACAACGATTAATAAAATTGAATATCAAAATAGTACAGTGCTAGCACTCCTGGACAGCTTTTGAGCACCACCTTGCTTCTAAAACTGCTCGTTTTGTTATTCCTTTAAGATTCGAAAGGAAAAGCTAATACATGTATTTAGGACCTTATTATAAAACTTATGACCCCTTTTTTTTAAAGAGAAGCGACCAACAGTTTACTGATGAGGTGATCCGATGTCATAATGACTACAGACAGAAACATGGAGTACAGCCGTTAAGACATTCACCCGAGCTGTCCACGCAGGCGCAGAGATGGGCGGAAGTGCTGGCTCAAACGAACACGTTCAAGCACAGCAGTGCCTCCATCCGAGGAGATAGTCTCGGAGAAAACATCGCCATGAAGTGGTCATCTTGTCCCCAAGACACATACTCGGGTAATTAATTGAGACAACATAATAGTCACTGTATCTCTCCTCTTTTGTCAGTTTCAATTTTAAAGATAAGATTCTCCATTTTACCTAGTTATTGTGGTTTCAATCATCTTAATATCATTATGAAAGAGCCAATTTCAATAAACTTTTGAAACGACACTGAGCCTTCTGTTGCAATGAATAGAACTTCGAACGAGGATCAAGATAAAACGGACAATAAGCTAGATAAAAGTTTCGAAATTGTTTTTTCACATGGTTACTAATGTGTGAGAGAGAGAGAGAGAGAGAGAGAGAGAGAGAGAGAGAGAGAGAGAGAGAGAGAGAGAGATTCCATAAAATTTGCAGTTACATATGCATAAAAGTAACTCTTTTGAATTTTTATAACATGTAGGACAAGAGGTAACTGACCAGTGGTACAGTGAAATAAAGTTGTACAGGTTTGACGGAGAACCCCGGAATCTGTCCGCAGGTAATAACAAACAAAACAAACAATATACACTGTTATAAATAGTGATAGTTTTATAAAACAAAAGAGTAAATATTAAAAAAAAAACAACGAAAAAAACCCAAGGAATAACAATATAAGACGCCTTATGATATTGTTTTTTTTAGTGAAAAGCTATAATTCTAGCATTGCAAAGGATACAAATTGCGTCAGCATGTATGCAATAAAATTTTTAAGTTTTGAAGCCATAAATTCGTTCTAAATCATTTGAAAAATCACTATTTCAATTTAATGCAACTCATAAACGTATCGAGAAAAAAAATCTTGATTATTTTGGAGATGTGGTCAAAATCCGTTGCTAGGTTGTGCGGAAATCAAGCGTTAATGCAAGTTGTGTCTTCTGTAGAGAATCTTATTTTGTTGCTGATTGGGTCATATTGACTTGATCTTTGGTTTAGGGCTAGCATATGGCATTGTTGACATTCATGTCGTTCATTTATGTATCAATACAATATATAACATGACAACTTGGAATGCTTACAAAGATTTCAATGCCTTACACAACATACATACATTATGTATTCAATGTATGTAGAAGTTACACACTACCGCAACAAAGTTTTACGGTTATTTTACACATGCTAGTAAAATCAACCAGATTTTTAATTGACATTATTTCTTTTCAAAAAATTTTGACAGATTTTTAATTTTTTATTGTCTCAAGGACATTTCACACAAGTTGTATGGAAAGGGAGCCGGGAAATCGGAGTAGGAAAAGCGCGTTCGAATGATGGGAAAATCCTGGTGGTGGCCAATTATCGACCGGCTGGAAACGTGATTGGTCGATTCTCAGAAAATGTCCCAGCGCCCTCTGATCGGGGGATTCCACACAGACAGGCGGGTAGTGGTGAGTTAGAGAACGGGTGTTATGAAATGATAATACTTTCCTGGTGATTTGTCATTGCAAATGGTGAAAATCGATCGAAGAGTAAACAGGTGTGCATATTACACGGAACAAGTTAGATACAAATAGATGTTACCTGTTTTGAAAAGTTTACAATCGATATGCCGCTATCTATTTTGGTGTTAGTGAATGAATAATTGTTTGCCAAAGTAGATTTATAAGGCTTCTTCAATTTAAAATGAAACACCAGGCCCCGCCGTCACAAAAATTTTTAAATCACTCGACTCAGTCCTCAACTCGAATCCATAAAGGAAAGTGCATGAATTTGAGGTAAAAACTCAGACTTGAGGCTGAGAAAGTTGGTGACGGCAGGACCAGGAAAGGTTTTATTACTAAGAAATGAAATAAACTTGCAAATGCTCAGACTGAACATCAAACTGGAAAATTCAATGACTAACTAATACGGTCTTAACTATTTAGACCAGTGTTGATAAATATTGAGTAATGGATTAAGTATTGGACGTTATCTGTGGCGATGTCCGGAGAAACTAGACTCTTGTTTGTTTTGCACTGGGCGAGGCATGGTTCAACAATTAGATGAACTTTATTAAATTGGGACACTCGGGAATTACATATCAAGAAAAGATGTAAAAGTTTAAATTTTAGAATTCGTTGCTTTTATGTCGTAAATTTTGACGAATACATTAAGAGATTTAAATCTGAACGTCATTTTTGAGGATCAGCATTGCACACACCGTTGATTCAGTTGAATGCAAAAATTAATAAAGTCATGAATATAATTGATATTTCTTGAGAGAGAGTACATTAAGGTACTTCGTTCAAATTTTATGTATGCTTGACAAATAGACTGTGCAATGAAAGATGATAAAAAGATCTATAAATTGTTCAATTTTAGGAATCTAGCACATCTGTACGGTCTGCCGATAAATCCATAAAGTGTATTGTTTGCTTTTGTCCCAATCATTAAAGCTCTTCTGATGTCGGACGACGTTTTGCTCTACCCGTCCATGTACACGCTCTCCTCTCTTGACCCATTTTGATATCATAAAATATTTGCGTGGGATACCAGGGCGGTGCCTACCCGCCGGCCATTTAAACTCTCTCCCTTTATCTTTTTGGGATCGATTTATTCGGTATTTCGGCCGAGATCACGGAACAATACAAAATAGCAAAACACAAAGGTACGTGATGTTAAGTAAATTTGACTTGTCCGTGTGTTCCTTTACATACAAAATTTTATATGAAGAATTTCTTTTCCCTTTCATATTAATTTTCGATTCATTATAAATTTCAATGCGTTTTGAAATAATAAATAAATAGATATTGATTCACTTTTATTCCATCTGTAAAAAAAAAAACCTTTGTAAACGAATTTGACTGATCATGAAAACATGGAATACTGTATACAAAGACAAAAATATTATATTTAAAAATGTACTGTAACTGATTAAAAATTTAATTAAATCATTTAGCCTCTTCTTAATCGACAAGTGAAGTAAATACTGATAATTATTTAAAGCATACAAGTATATGATTTTAAAATGAAACATTTCAAATTTTTATGGAACACGTTTGATTAACATGTTTGATATTTGTTGTGAGAATATGAGTGTATTAGTACGTGTTGATAGGTTACATGTAGGGGCCAGATAACACTCAGTCAACAACGCTCTGTACACGGATATCTTATATACCTTCCCTCTCCTCACTCTGTGTAAGTTTATCCTGAATAAAATGGTATCCTTTAGAAGTTCCACAGTATTTAAATCGGTTGTAAAGACGCATATTTGTATAAGTTCGTGTTATAGCAATCCGTAGGAGGACTTTTAAGACATTGTAAAGCTGGGTAATAGTGTTTTTAAATTGGTCATCACCATAAACTGACAATGGCATCCGGTACATGACGTAGGATGGGTGTCGATTTCGTTTTTCACATTATGTGTTGATACAAAATAACCAATAGACCACATTACATACAATCATACAGGAAAAATTAACTATTGTTGCAATGTTCCATGCACAAAGGGAACACATAGACAGAGATAATTACTCTGGCAAGTATTAAAATCCCAAAGCGTACAAACACTTCCATGCAAAAATCATTAAATGGACGATTCCACTTGCTTACTATGGGTTATATATTTTCAAGTGTTCACAATGAGCTCCATAAAAAAGCATTCCTATATGACAATTTTTCAGGACCTAGCATTCAAAAGGAAAGAACGCCTCTAACGTTCAATTCACATACATCTGACATTCCAAGAAAAAGAATGGAGTCCAAGTCTACAAGAACGTTCACAGAGACCACCGGAAGTGGTGCCAACAAAGTTACGAAGACCGTCGTAGAGGAAACCATCATCAAAGCAGATGGGTCAAAGGTCACCAACCGGAAAGAAACGATAACTCGTGGTGAACAGGGCGGAGCTAGCGCCTCTGGACCAATGATGTTAGAGAGGGGAAGGGAAAAGGAAAAAGACGACAAAAAGGATAAGGGGAGTGGGATGTTAGGGGTAGGTGCCCGGTCCTAGGATGTTAAGGGTATGTACCCGGTCCTGGGATGTTAGGGGTAGGTACACGGTCCTAGGATGTTAGGATGTTAGGGGTATGTACCCGGTCCTGGGATGTTAGGGGTAGGTACCCGGTCCTGGGATGTTAGGGGTAGGTACCCGGTCCTGGTCCTGGGATGTTAGGGGTAGGTACCCGGTCCTGGTCCTGGGATGTTAGGGGTAGGTACCCGGTCCTGGTCCTGGGATGTTAGGGGTAGGTACCCGGTCCTGGATTCGTTCTGTGGACATTCCCGTTACTTCCTCACATATTCAAGTATTTTAAGTAACTTACAAATAGAAGTTGTATAATCTCGTCTTATTTCCAACATTCTCCGAAAATTCAGTTTAATTAAAAGCAATTGCATTTTCTTTTAAATTATAAATAGAAAGGTACGTAGAATGAGCGAGAGAGATATTTTTTATGGGTAGTGCAAATAGTATACATTTGTCCTTTACTAATGTTCAATCAAAATTTAAAAATTACTACATGACAAATTAAATTTGTCGTTTAATAATTTTTATCTTTTTAGATTAAAAATGAGTAAAGGACATATTTATTGTATTATTTTATGATATAACGTTATAATTATATTTATTGTATGTACTATCATTAGACCAAACAGCTAAAGTCAATTAAATAATTATTCTTTCTTATCGTAGGCAGACTGTATGATCCTGCAGTCCTCTTTTGTATTTTTTTTTTTAAATATGCAGTCATTTTGCATATTATATCGGAATGGACAGTGCTGGCTCAGCAAATATGATAAACTAGAGTTATCGCTCTTGTAATTCTGTATTTTACACTTTTAACCACGAGCTCGAGGTCTTTGAGGGTTTCATCAGTTACAATTGTACAATAACATTATTAATTACAATGAGCATTACATGATGTAATATAAAGATATGGATAAAAAAAACTGAAATGTCAACCATACTGTAGAGTCTATCGCAATGTTTTTTAATGACGAAATTCAACACCTCTCAAACTATGATCCTACTATATGGATGAGAACTTTGAATATGAATCTCAATTAAATTTTAGTTCATACGAGTAACAAGTTTATACTCCTATAAAAAACGCTTGATGAAATTGCACGAAATGCAAAAAAGAAAATAATTCAGGAATAGTTGTGCATAATACATGCTCTGTATATAAACTACACTGTAACTGTTTGAAGAGATCGCTGATTCTAAACATCCCTGATGTTAAAAAACATCTTCCAACGCCAGATGTAATTTGTTTGAATCTTATGAAACAAAAAACCCTTGGACTAGCAAAGATGTTAATAAATAATATTACACCGATTTCTATAACGTTTCCTATTTTTTAACAATAACAGTTCTCAAACAGACGAGCAACAGGTTTCTGTTCGATAAAAAAAATACTGTTGGCAACATATTGTCCGCAATGAAATGTATCGCTAATGAGCTTCAGACGTGATGTTTAACCTAAGTCTCCTCCATAAATCAGGTCTTGTAGGGTTCCTGTTTTCGTTTAATTATGTACATGAGTATATATTTCATTTGAAAGAATAAAGAAAGCACAGGCTTTGCATGACCTGATCTGGTTCGTTGGTTTTAGCATTGAACTGTATTATTATTGTAAGTAATGAAGGTTTGGTGTTTTCAGACATTGATTTTTTTACGGCCAATTTGTAACATATATACGAGGCCACATGTACACCGCCTTCTTTCACTCTATAGACATGAGTCATTATTGAGGGGTTCAGTCAATTCTCTCCTGTTTGATGACAGATACAGCAAATGTTCAAAGTTTCCACGTTAATCAGCGTCTTAAAGATTTCAGATATATCATCCCATCTCTTAGATCTAGTGAGGAATAAAACAATCTATCAGAAACTGAAAGCTTCACACAGCAAGCATCCCTGGCTCCCATTCTCCCTGAACCTTGAGATGCAGCTGACATACTTATATACTTATATAACACTATAAATAAATATACACTCGTCTCTTTGCTTTACTGTGATCGACCGCCCGATGTGTATTACACAGACAACTTGTTTTTATTGACAACATCGTGCTTAGCCTTGCACTTTAGTGAAAGCCCTCAATTTTTTTCTTTTTTCTCCCGAGATTACATTCTGATATCGTACAGCTCGTTTCACATTGCTGATTTAGTGCTCAGACTCAAATTGCATCGTTTTTGAAAAGCAGCAAGATAACTTTTTAAAACTGAGAGTTGCTAAGGATCTAATCATGGGTTGCTGTTGTTCACAGTTTTTTAAGGGCAAGGATAAGAAGAGGGACTCGTCCAGTTCAAGTTCGGGGTCGTCTCAAGAGCGGTCCAAGAAGCCGCAGTCCATCAAAGCGTTCATCGACGAATGTGTCAAGGCCCACAATACGTACAGGAAAAAGCACGGAGTCTCATCTCTCAGCCATGCCAAAGTAAGCTCTTATATTTGATCGGAACCGACTTATCGAAAATTGTTTAATTGAAACTTTTAATTATGATTTTTAAAGCTTGTTTAAGTAAATAAAAATATTTGAAAATTAAAAAAATGCAAGGAAAACACCCTTGTCCGTCGCCTTCACAATATCAAAGCTTTTTGCCACTAGTATATTTTTCACATACATGCATTGCATTTGCGTACAGTTTACAAAAAAAAAACTTTAAATCAGGAAAATAAAATCCGGTAACTGGTTTTTAATTTTTTTTTTAATCACAAAAAACCCAGTTATAATTGAATTTCATTTCTATTAGCAAAACATTTTTAGTTTCAATTCTACTATAGAAGCAGCTTCGATATAAAAAATAACTTTTATGTGAGGTTTAAGTCAATAGCGTGTTGCATAAAGATTCATGTAGTGTATCCATTTTGTAAATACCCCTGAAAAGTGCAACACTGAATGAGCAATAACTAGTGGGCAAAATTGCATCAAATTGAATTCCATATGCAAGTATTTTTTAAAGGAAACCTTTCATCTTATCGGAAGGACTTTATTTTCCAAGACTTGACTCTAAAACTTAAAGCTGAGAATTATGAAATTCTACAAGAAGCATGCATATAAATTTGCAACCCACACTTATCTTTTGATTTTTCAGGATTTGAGTGCATTTGCTCAAAAGTGGGCGGAACATCTTGCAGCCACAAATTCATTTCAACACAGCGACTGCATGCACAAAGGGGACCGTCTGGGGGAGAATATTGCCTGCAAATGGTCCTCCTCAGGGGGAGATTACTCGGGTAAAATACATTACACTAGTCTTATATCCCGTACCTTAAATACTGGGAATCATTAAAAATCGTGGTGTCTTGATTTTCCTTTATTAATTTTGTAGTTCTTCCTCACCAAAAATACTTACATCCTCAAGGAATTATGTAATAAAGTATTAAATAACTAAAATAGAAGCAATTTTCACTGTCCCAATGAATCTAAATAATGGGCAATTCCACGAAAATTGGCCCGACCAATTTTAATGATTTCCACAGTAAATTGAATCGTAAAATATATGTAACCCACTCAAATCTTTTGATGTATCGCATGGTCAGATGACACTCTGCTTATTTAAAGGACACCATTCAAATAATTAAACTTGTTTAAGTTGGTAGATGTATATATAAGCTGTGATTGTGATTATAGGAAAAGAGGTATGCGACCAATGGTACAGCGAGATCAGTAAACATGATTTCAAAAACGAACCAAGATCCACGGGAACAGGTAAGTCGTCAAGATTCTAATTCAATTAAATTTAGATCCGTTTTATACGCTCCAATGTATTGAATCATATGCTATTGCTGTGGATAAATGATTTAATTTCATTCAGATTGTTTAAATTCTAAAATCCGCTATTACGATGATTATGCATGTAACTTTTAAAACCAACCTTCATTGTCGACAAGTTTAAAGCAAATCATTCAATTTTATCAGAGGTAAGATTTCCCTATGAAAGAATCTTTAGCAAATTAATTTTGTACAGGAATACAATAATGTAATTTTGCAATGTTCAGGGCATGGCATCTAGATAGCTTTCCCCAAAGAAATATGACTAACAGAAGTGTATAACCGTTATCCTTTTCGTTATTTAAGTAATAAATCGGATTTCACAATAAACAAACGCTGCTCAAACTGGATTTAAGTGTTTTAAATTGCACTTGTTTTTAGTTGTTTAACGAAAATTACCATTTAACAATAATATTTCACATATAAACTTATTAATAAATTGGTTTAAAATAAAATTATTAATTTAGTTAATTAAGGTTAAGGTTATATAAAATTACGCGAATTGTAGAAAATGTATGATACTAGTATATTTACTTGAAATTGGTTTTATTTTTTTTAACAAGCTAAACATCTGCAGACAGTAACATCGAGTTTGGACGAATGGGTGTAGATCAAACATATAAACACAATTATACATTTCGACATCATTGACTACATGCGATATTATGCTGCAATCTTTTCGAACATGCATCAGCAATTTTGATTCTTTGATTTCAGACTTCAATGACACTAGAATTGATACTTACACTATTTTGTTGTTTACTCGTAAGGTCATTTTACTCAAATGGTATGGAAAGGAAGTAAAGAAATTGGAGTAGGAAAGGCCAAGACCTCTGGGGGTAAGGTGATTGTGGTAGCGAGTTACCGACCCGCGGGGAACCTCGTGGGATCGTACAAGGAAAATGTCAACCCCCCAAAGTAGATTCCATGTATATACAATGTCTTATATTGTGTTATCGTTATATATCGTATACTAATAAAACATGCAACATTCCTTTATTGATGTCGTTGATCTTTTTTGCGATATTTCTTTCTTAATTTATTCTATTATAATTACTCAAATAAAAAAACATTGATAACAGATGATATAAAGAACAAAACGAAACATTTATTGTTTGTAAAACCAGGTTTCATTATAACCAAAATATAAATATTAACACAATTAAATTCAATGTCAATTTTGATAAAATGTCAATGACCGACGTGTGGGTCAATAAAAGCGGTTATCGCTCGTTCTCCAAGCCTCCCAGGTAATAGATGACGCCGGCGTACGCACACCTAAACAGAATCAGACGTATCTATTAGCCTCGCTTCGTTTTTTATTATTTATAAGATGTATTCTGTTGATTGGACAATTATCTGTTCATCAATAAAATTAATGGAAGATTAAACATGCATTTCATTGTCTTTTTAGGAAGGAATATTTTATTAAATGAAAGTTAAATACTTGAAAAATTGAAATATTTCTCAAATTAGAATTGTTCAATAACTACCTTTAACAAAGCATATGTAAGCATATACTTTTTGAATACACATCAAATATTTTGGTGGATGTATGTATATACTTTTATGTTTGTGTACAAATCTGTATTGTCGAGTGTGTGTGTGTGTGTGTGTGTGTGTGTGTGTGTGTGTATGTATATATATATATATATATATATATATATATATATATATATATATATATATATATATATATATATATATACATCGAAGTATGGTTTTAATAATTAAAACTAATACTCTTGATTAACCGAGTCTTCTTTAACTAAACAAGGGTGTCATCTTTTGATTACCTTTGATTACCTTGCATCGAAGTCTGGTTTTAATCCTCTTCCCAGGTCAAGGGTTTCTGATCTTCCCAAGTCATGGGTTTTAATAACTAATACTCTAAGTCTGGTTTTATTAATAACTAAAAGATAGTTTTTAAAACCACGCGTTTTACGATCCAACCAAATTTTGAATTTTGTAGAGGTTGACCTACTGGAGTTCTGCTTGTGTCGTCGCTGATAATTTTTTAGGACGGTTTATAAGTGTTCACAATGTTCGCAAGGCAAACATTTCTATGGAATTATCAATATTCGTTGGGGCTCAATCTTCGTTGATTTGGTGTGTACATAACCTCATTGAATTTAAAACCTGTTATTTATTCATAATAGTGATTTCACGTAATTTCGTTTCCATTCTTGTAAAAAAAAAATGCGACGTTACCATGTAAAAGAAACATGTAAGGAGATGACACCCTGGTTTTGTTAAGGTAGAATCAGTTAAAGGGGCATGGTCACGATTTTGGTCATATTATATTTTTCTGTTTTTATTATTTACAATGTTTCAGAAATGCCTTTCTAATGATCAACCAAAATTTGAGAGTTAGAGTTATTAGCAAGATACATGACTCACAATACAAGGTACGTGTCCTGTTTTTCTTTACATAGGTTCAATATGCCTGTAAAATCTTTTTAAAGATGATTTGCCTATTTCTTATTCATTTTAAGCATAACTAAACTGTTCCTAACGCTTAAAACATTCATTTTAGGTCTAAAACTGGAATTCTCACTTCAGCATTCAAATTGTTAACAAAAAGTTGTTTACATAGCAAAGAATTGTAAGTTCTGTAATTCACTTAGAACTTCACGAATGACTCTTAAATTTTGGTTGCCTAATATATCTGTCTTACTGAAGCATTGTAAACATTAAGATCGGAAAAATAATTTTTGACCAAAATCGTGACCATTCTAGAATGCAAGAAAGGAATGGGAAGAAATAATAGAACCAAAGAATCAGATGTGGACAAGAACAACATCAGAGGGATCTTACTGGAAAAATCAAATGCTTATACATGTAGTTGATAAAAATGATTGATTTCATGATAAAGAAGACGACTGTTTCCTCAAGGAACTAATTTTCAGGAAGTCTACAAAGTCTTCATCATCAAAAGGAACAGAAGAAAGATCCAGAAGTTCAATGTATGTTACATAGAGGAAACTTTGGCGAGTTGAAAGCAACTATGGAACTTTAAAACAAAGACCATGAAAAGAATAGTGGCAACGAAACTGTTTAGAAGACGGAAAGTAGATCATAAAATTAAGATTAAAGGAGGAGTTTGTCTTTCAAATCTGAATTATTACATGTGCATATTTAAAATTGATGGACAATTTATTTGTTCTGCAAGATTAGGAAACTTTTCAATGTTTAATTAGAACCAAGAAATATTAAGGGATATTTGGTTGTTTGTAATTTCATTAAAAGCCAATTTCCAAGAACACACACAAGAGAGGACTTGGAAAACTTACAATAAAGTATGGTAGCTGGATTGCCTTGCAACGAGAGATTGCCATATATCGATAACTAATTTGGTAGTTTTTAAAGGCAACCAATAATCTGCAATATAGAAGCCGACCAGAAAATAGTACGGATAGTCTATTAAAGTTGAAGTAGATCTAAAGGTTTGCTTGTGTTTATTAGGAAAAGTATACGTCCATAATCGGAGGTAATCCACTGTCCATCCAGCACAAGGTATCTTATTCTGAAGTCTGACCACATGTGTAGGCTGGGGCGTACTTCACTTCCCGCCTGAATAAGGTATAAATTGTGTTCAACTAGTCTGTGATAATAAGTGTGTTGCAATTCAGACCAGACGTCGTTTGTTATTTCCCATTTCTAAGGAAAAAGCCATGGAGTTATTTTACAGGCCAATAATTGGAAACAGTCTTGAAAAAAAACTTATTTATGCAATATTTTTTTATCAACTCACGACCCTAGAATTGATAGACAGGAACCCTCGACACGTTACATTTGTTAACAACAGCAATCATACTTACGAGCTGGTTCTACGTAGGAAATTTTTATTGGTTCTCTTCTGAAACCAGAAAAGCAAAATTAGTATTAAATAATTATTTTCTGAATATAGTTTGATGATTCAAAAAGGCTCCCGTTACAAACCTTATTTTTGAGTGACGTTTTCCTCTACATTGCCTGGCTAATTCATCACACAGTCTTTTCATCCAGGAGAAGTTACCATAGCGGACGATGATAAATGAGATCAGTATAAAAAGACCCAATAGAACAGACATACATATAACGAACCACGCCACATTCCGAGTGTCCTCGAAAAAAGTCATGTATCTGTCGGTGGTTGTAGAAACAGTGGTAGTCGGAACACCCGGGATCACAATGGTAACCGTGGTGGTAGCTGTTAGGCCGCCGCCATCAGTGGCGGTTATAATGATGTCTTTTGTGGCCCCCGCACTGAAAGTGGATAAATCTGACGCCACATACAACCCCCCGTTAGAGTTCATTCTGAAGTATGTTCCCCCGGTTGAAGTTTGGTCGATGGAATACGTAATCTCACCTAGAAAAAGGGTGTCACTAGATCAGCATCTGTTGTTTAACTGGTTTTTGCAAATTTCACAATATAAAAGGAATTTAATTGAAAGATATCACAACATACTGAGTTAAATATTAGAGAGATAAAAAAAAAGGGTCAGTATATACACATGGTTAGTTACCAAATGCGCCTATATCCCCATCTGTCGCCGGAATATCAGCTATAACTGTACCAACAGTGGAATCGGGAGTGACGTAAAACGAGTAGGTTGTTCTGAAGAAGGTCGGCGTGTTATCGTTGATGTTGTTAATGTTGACCACGAGAGTAGCGGTGTTGGTCAGACTTCCGTCGGACACCGTCACCCCACAGGATACAGTAGTAGCGAGGCCAGCGTCAACGTCGTAGTCGCTAGTGAACGTCAGAACCCCGGAAATCGGGTTAAGTGTGAACTCTGCGCAGTCGAGTGAATAAGTTGTAGCGTCTCTCTCCGGGTCCGTGACGGCAAACGCCGGCGTCCCGATAGTGGCACCAGCCTAGAAATAAAGTCATCGTGATATAAATGTTATAAAACCAGTCAATTTCGGTATGTTATGGCAACTAAATACTCACTGCTCCCTCGTTTCCGGTCACGGAGTACGTAGTCTTGGAAAAAGACGGCGCCTCGTTTACATTAGACACGTCAATAGTAAGCGTCCCGCTCGCCGACGCCTGTCCGTCAGATACGTAGGCCGTCACGTAGAACGTCTTGGGGGTGATGGTCTCGTAATTGATTGGAGTGGTAGTTGTCTTCACGTTACCAGCTGGCAAAAAAAAAATCATTACCATACATGTTAACCTCCAGTGATGAAAAATAGGTAGATTTTGAACCAAAAAGCGGTAGCATCGCGCGCGTGGCCGTTTTTGCGTATATTTCAAAGCACAAAATTTTTTGTGTACTACATATGTAGTAAGGGTTTCTGATTTGTAATTAATGATATCAACTAAAATATAAAAGACTTTTGAAATTTACTAATATCAACACAAGCAATAAAAATGTTTGCATGCATTTACCATATATTGATTACCTGTAAGTTTATTTTTTTTTTAGGAAAAAATATTTGAGTGCAGAGACTTTAACAATTTTTGCCTTTGTTCAGAAAAATAGGTTAAGTTGCCAAAATTTAACATAAAAGAGAAGTAAGAACTAGTAGGAAATCGTATATTCTTTTTCAACATCAAAACGATGTTTATTTACATGCTTATTACAAATCATGCAGCATTCAATAAACTGCAAGTGAAGTTTACTGTTATGGCAAAGTTAAAAGATATATTCAGTCATCGTTAAAACCACGTGTGGAATTGCAAAGCTTCTTTTTCCTTTGCGAGGATAATATCGACATGTCTTGTAACTAATGTAATCACGGGAAGTGGCTTCTTTCATCGTTCAATGTAAAACACATACTTGAAAACTTGTCATTCAAGCGACTTAATAAAAGCGTTTGTGTGCCTCCGATTCAAAGTCACGCGCTAATTTCAAACCCGACGAGATTTTTTGACCACAATGGCTTCCAAAATGGCTATCAAAACAAGGAACGTATTTTGAAGAAAAGCGGTAGATTTTTTAATAAAATCGGTAGGCGGGAGACAGAGCTAAAAAGTGGTAGACTTCCGCGTAAATC
Organism: Magallana ariakensis; assembly: GCA_020458035.1. Classification (NCBI taxonomy): domain Eukaryota; kingdom Metazoa; phylum Mollusca; class Bivalvia; order Ostreida; family Ostreidae; genus Magallana; species Magallana ariakensis. Next base: position 58,054,934 of record CM035815.1, read on the forward strand.
GGTAGAGTTAACATGTATGTCATTACTAAGTAACTTTTATCAACGTCCATAATACATGTTTTTAAAGAAAAATCGGGTTTTATTTAAAGATTTTAAAGTTAATAGATAAAATACGTAGGCCTACAGCTATCCACGGTGAAGTACAGGGAGCCCTCTGAGCTGATGGAGTAGGTCCACGTGTGCGTGTCCAGACTGTTGACGTCAGTCTTCTCCAGGGTGTACACAGTGATGAAGGGGGCACTGTTTTCTGGCACAACTATACCCGAGGGTAGGTTTGTGATGTTTGGAGCCGTGTTGATATCTGAAACGAACCACATTGTCTGTCATTCTTCATCTAATGCTATTGGTAGTTTCCCATTCAGAAGGATTGGTGGTCAATTAATTACCCTTTAGATGTTTCTGAGCTTTAAACTTGTATTTGGGGGAAAAAATTGGATTTCAGCTTTTAAATCGAAATATTGTGTTATATTTTATATCTTTATATAGAGCTCTTGCTATGCATTATTATTTTTTGCACAATGCCACAATTATCCGGCATTCTTAATGCAGCTACGTGCAAGTGTGGTAATTTTTATTAGAGTGATTATCTAATAATGAATACCTGATATTTTGACGGTCAAACTCCTGGGCCCGACCAGCGTGCTGCCGTCATAGACGTACACAAACAGGTCGTACGCTGTTGACGTCAGACCAGACAAACTTTTATCTACCAGTATGGCCCCGGCTTAAACACAACGTGAACATATCATTTACAGAGGAATTTCTTTGAACATCACAAAACGCTACAAAACAAATCGTTCCCCTTTCAACTTAAAAAAAACCTAAAACTGAGACTAATGATGGTATTTAATTTCAGTTCTTTTACTGATCGAGATGAAACATTATAAAACTTTAACAGTACAACAAGTTTTACGTGATTTTTTTAAATTTCCCGTCAAATAAGTGACATTCACGCGTGTAATTTTGATGTTGGATTAAGCTTAAAAACATTTATGGTAAACCACAATATATTCTAAACTTTTCTACACATACAATCGTATATCTTAAAAGGACATGATGGGATACAGGTCATGTTGTAATGAAGCTGGTCATTCTCTGGGTCAGTTGTGGTCACGGTGAATATTTTGGTTCCAATTGGTGTGGTGGATCCAGCAATTTCTATTGAGTTGGAACCTATGGAGTAATTAAAATCAACATTTTGATTAGATTTATTTTCATTCATTATACCCTATTTCTTCCACAAGCTCATCTGGTAGTTGCTGTTTGTTTTGCAAACAACAACAGAAACCCTGACGTTGATTGGTGTGGTTGAATTATCAGAATTCTGTTGAGAGGTCTATATTTCGTTGATTTTGTTTAAACCGTATACTTTTGTATATTTTGTATATTTTTGTATATACACATTAAAATCTTTGAATAATATCTAGACACAAATTATATGTCCCTTTTTTGAATCAACAAAATGTCAACTTGGATAGTTTTAGCATATGGCAAGAGAAACCGCGGTTATGATGACTTGGCTTTCATCCTTTTAACTAATTTGTATTGTTCTGAGCTTGAATGCAACTCTTTTTGACCAACACTTCAATCCATAGCACTTTTCGAGTATTTTGACGATATTCTGTATCTTTTAATAAAACAAAAATAAGCAAACACCTGTGATACTTTCTCAAATACATTCATGCTTTCAAAAAGTGCTTTAGCTTTTTTCTTCTGACAAGTCACCGCAATTTTTTGTGCATGACAAAAACTGTACATAAGGGCCACTGAAGGTATTAATAGCGGTTCGTCTGAGTTTCCCTAATATAGCTCAGAGGATGTAATATTGATGGTTGTTGATTTACTAACAAGTGGATATATTCAGTATTTTGAGTTGATGTTGACCTATTTACCGGGGGTATATTTGTTATTGCCGACTGTTGGTTAACTTCACAGCGGGAAGATTAGTTATCGTCGGCTGATGGTCAGCTTACCGGCGGGTAGAACAACTATTGTCGGCTGTGGGTTAACTTATCGGTGGTAGATAATTAATTGTCCGATGTGCGTTAACTTACCGGCGGGTAGATTATTTATTGTCGGCTGTGGGTAACTAACCGGCGGGTAGAATGATAATTGTCGGCTATGGGTTAACTTGCCGGCTGGTAGATTAATTATTGTCGGCTGTGGGTTAACTAACCGGCGGGTAGATTATTTATTGTCGGCTTTGGGTTAACTTATCGGCGGGTAGACTAATTATTGTCGGCTGTTGTTTAACTTACCGGCAGGTAGATTAGTTATTTTGGATGTTGGTTAACTTACCGGCGGGAAGATTAGTGATCGTCGGTTGTCGGTTTACTTACCGGCGGGTAGATTAGTGATTGTCGGTTGTTGGTTTACTTACCGGCGGGCTGATTAGTGATTGTAGGTTGTTGGTTTACATACCGGCGGGTAGATTAGTGATTGTAGGTTGTTGGTTTACTTACCGGCGGGTAGATTAGTTATTGTTGGGTGTGGGTTTACTTACCGGCGGGTAGATTAGTTATTGTTGGTTGTTGGTTTACTTACCGGCGGGTAGATTAGTTATCGTCGGTTGTTGGTTTACTTACCGGCGGGTAGATTAGTTATTGTAGGTTGTTGGTTTACTTACCGGCAGGTAGATTAGTTACTGTTGGCTGTGGGTTAAATTACCGGCGGGTAGATTAGCTAATGTTGGCTGTTGGTTTACTTACCGGCGGATAGATTAGTGATTGTCGGTTGTTGGTTAACTTACCGGCGGGTAGATTAGTTTTTGTCGGTTGTTGGTTTACTTACCGGCGGGTAGGTTAGTGATTGTCGGTTTTGTTTACTTACCGGCGGGTAGATTATTTATTGTCGGTTGTTGGTTCCTAAGAATGTACACTGTGTATGTTTCCTGAACAGTAACTTTGGAGTCCGTGCAGTCGATAGTTATAACATACTGGCGCTGTGCGTCGTAGTCTAAATTATTGTCAGCTCTCAAATAAACGGCATAATCTGCCAGAAGATGAAACATATTTACAGTAGCAGTTTTAATGAAAATTGTTATCTATATGCTATAGTTGTTAATTAATTGAAACAGATTGTATCTACAATTACAGTTTCTTTACCTGCTGTTCCGGAAGCATATCGTAGATACAGATCAGTGGTCGTTGGATTAATGTTGTTGATAGAACACGTGACCGTGTCAGCCAATGAGGCATCAGTAACCGTCAGGATTTTTAGCTGAGTCTCTTCATTAATGTCTTCACTGATAGACGTTGTATCGGGAAGGTTTTGAAAAACGGGAGGCTGTCAAGAAGGGATATTTTAATTATCAGATAAATCTATTTTTAAAAATGCCGCTACTTTTATATAAAATCTTACATATTATAAAAAAGTGGCAAACAATTGTTTTCTTACATAATTTGTAACAGTCAACGAGTACACGTGTGTATCTTTGTTGCCACAGTTATCTGTTGAGGTGAAGGTCAGTTGTGTTGTTCCGACAGGAAGTTGGTTTGTTGTCGATAAAGCACCTGTTAATGAAATACCAGTAAAACAATTGTTAAATATGGAAATAATTAAAGTACATACAATATCAAAGTAGCTTTCGACCTTAGATGAACTACCTTCTCTGTTTACAACATGTGGCACTGTCAGTTAAACAAGTAAGTAAAAGGGAGGATCATGGTGTTGCAAATCAGATATTAATCAATATTTTTTTTATATTAGATACAACAACTTCATGATGTCCTTTACGATATATGTAAGTTACATGTTCATTGTCCCTTTCTTGCCTTGCAACATCTCTGATTGATATGAAAAAAAAAATACAATTTAAAATTCGAAGTCCAGAATAAAAGAGGTTTTTACATTAGTATTTATTATTATTTCCTGAATCATTATTTGTTATAAGAACCTAATTTGTAATATATTCGTACAAAAGCATCGTAAAAAATATCATCATATCTAACTTTTTCTCGGATCTTTTTCTTAAAGGTCCAAAATTTAGGGAACCGCGATCTTTCAACTGGCATTCTAATTTCATACATATGAATTCTGTAGAGGAATACACCAGACGATGGGCAAAACCTTTGACACGTCAGAATGGACTAAAAGTGTTTGATGGACCTAAAATCTCGTATTAAGCGATTAAAGCGCAGTATGAAAACCATCTATCCTTCCTTCTATATTTGATAATTTAGAAGTGAAAAAGAATTAGATAGATTACACGATCAGTTTGTACTGATCCCTGCATGCTGACAACGTAGGGAACATTGTCTTTATTTGTTAGGCTCATTATATAAATTGTATACTGTGGAATCGAGATTTCGTGGTGGCTCAATGTTCGTGTTATTTGTGGGTAGCCCCCCCCCCACGAATTTACATCCTCAACGAAAACAAATTTAGAAAGAGTTATCTTTATTACAGAAATTGAAAACCGACGCATCCACGAAATTACATCTTTACGAATAACCAAAAAAACCACAATCCACGAAAATTGGTCCCACGAATTTAAATGATTCCACAGTATTGGACAAGCTTACTAGATTTAATTCCGCAAGTTGAAATACAACATATACTCATAGCTCTCTTTCCAAGGAAGAAATTCTTCAAAATCATATGTCAGTTTTGAACATTTTCAATATTCCCAACAATCAAAATCAATTTGAATTACCTTACCTTTATTGGATACCTTAACTTCATAAAAATTCTTATAAATAAAGATATATAGCGGGTTCCAGTAAATGTTCTACCAAGCCTCTTCCTTTACTCCTTACCAAAATATTAACAGCAGTAAAGAAGAAATTTCAAGAGTACTGTGCCACAGTATATGCAAGAAGCGGTGTAAATCAGATGTGGATACTTAAGAACTCCAAGGAAGTTTAGAAAACTTGAAATCTTAAAATTTTACCGAAATCAATAGGATCAAAACTTACGACTTTTTTTTTTAATTTTCACTTTATATAACCATTCCCCACGATAAATTAAAGTCCCGTCTTTTTTACATCATTGATAGCTGGGTGGTTTTTTTTGTTGTAAAAATGGATCACGTAAATTTACTTACCTTGTCATCGGTCATTTGCAAAATTATTTTGTTAAAAGCCATTCAGATTGTGCACACAAGTACTCTGTAGTTTACGTTAAAAAGATGCGTGCGTTTCTGATAGACAACATATATGTAGTTTTTGGAAATCAGGCCTTCCAACAATCTGTTGGAATTCCCTTGGGTACCAACTGTGCCCCATTGTTAGCAGACCTATTTTTGTACTCATATGAAGCAAATTTTATTTAAAAAAAAAAACATTGTGCGTGAAACATTAGCGACGTATCATCAATTACCAATTGTTACTTCCATATCTACGTTGACTCGATATATCCAAGTGAACTTGAAATAAAAGATACCACAGAGTCTGTGTCATCTGTTTTATATTTGGATATTTTACTGGAAATGGACATTGATGGTAACCTAACAACAAAACTTTATGATAAACGTGATGACTTCAATTTTTTATAGTCAACTTTCCTTACTTATGTAGCAATATACCTTCATCACCTGCGTATGGTGTTTTTGTCTTTCAGTTAATTCGATACGCAAGGGCAAGCTCTTCGTATGGACAGTTTCTAAGGCGAGGTAAGCTACTTACAAACAAGTTGATTAAACAGGACTATCAACAGTCTCGTTTGAAGTCATCTTTTCGCAAGTTCTATAGTCGATACAACAACCTTGTCAGCAATTATAATCTTCCATTGGCTCGTATGCTGTCTGGCGTTTTTCATACTAATTGTTAGACCATAATTAATCACCTAATTGTGTACGGACTTTTCCGTTTTTCCTGATTACGACAAAGAGCACACGGCGGGTGTGACCGGTCAGCAGAGGATGCTGACTCCTCCATTGCATCTGATTCTACCTCTATTTTTTAAGAGGTCCGTATTTTTTCTCTGCTCCTGTTTTGTAATTTTCCTTTGGACTTTTGATTTTGAACAATGTTCATTATCACCACATGTCATGATTATAGACAAGACAAGCAGTTTTTCTGACCAATCCAATTCAAGCTTTTTATTTTTGCATCTTTTAAAAAAAAATTACATATCAAAGCTCTAAATATTCATATGCTATGTAAAATACCAAGTTTCCCTACAAGTTATGTTCTTTTACTTTTCATTAAATGTCACAAATAAATATGCGTTAATCAACCTAAAACGTTTCTGAGTCTAACTATAATTTACATTACAAGGCTTTTAAGACTGAAAATTGTTTTCAATGAATTATTTAGGAAGAAAAGAAAAAAATTGACACTGATGGCATATAAGTGGACTTTTATAGATATTTGACGAAATTGATATTCCATGACCATTTCCTTTATGGAGAATCTTTTTATATAACAAAGCTTGTGTTACCTGTGGCAGTATTGTAACTGAACACTGCCGAGTTGGCGGCGGGGGAGGTCGCCGTCCATTGGGTGTTTAGTGTGTCCAGGGTGTCGGCATCTGTAGCGGTTACCGTGGCAATCAGGGTCCCCACACTAGTGTCGTCTGTCACAGAGCTGCTCGTGGGTGATGCCCCGAATGTAGGTGCGTTACCTTGGAAACATATACAAATTAACTTTATTTTGCAAAAAATAGCGAATACTGTAGCATCAATGATTTTACACACTATCAAATTATCATGACTGTTTTATCGCACTCCTTCGCTACATATCTTGTTATATATTATAATGATTGAGGAGGCTGGATGGTCAACAAATTACCGTCAGATTTACTTAAAATTTAAAAAATATTATTTGTTTAGCTCTAAGCTATTATTTAGTATAGAATTAATTTTAATTTTCAAATTTGGAAATTTCCTATATATTTATATAGAAATCTTTCTCTAAATGAGATCAATACAGTCTAAAAATGGCCACGACCATCGACCCTTTTTAACATAAACAGAAAAAGTATTGCGTGCAGCTAACCCGGTGATAGTCTGGCCTCGATGCTGAACTCTATGTTGGTGTCAGTGTAAGCTATAAAGGAGGAGTCGGTAGCCCCGGGGCTGGAGGTGGCCGAGTCCGAATATATGACGTTCTCGTCGCCACTACCCCACCCCCAGTTAGTCTTGCGATACATGGGTATTGTGGCTGCAGTAGACTTACTGGAACAAAAACAAAGTGCGTTAGACCGAAATATTGTCTTAGTGCAGTAGAAAAGGGAAGATTACAGTCCAATCCACACTTTGCAAAAGTTGTTTCCCTTTGTGGGGTCAACCAAAAGGTCAAAGGGAAAAAAAACAACTTTCCCCTTCTTTATGCTACCAAATAATTGGGCCTCCTGTGATGAAATCTCTTTGAATTTAATTTACGCCTTCGATCTGTGGGTTACCCCTTCCTGGGGCAATCAAAATACACAACAGAAACGAACTTTTAACGTCAAATGACAGAGTAACAAAACTCTAAACTACAAAGGCTACTATGAGAAATCTGTGGGGTTTTTCCCCAAAAATGGCGATCAAGGAACATAACTTTTGTAAAGTATGGATTGGTCAGTGCTGAGATAACTGATCTTACAATCCGACGTAGTCTCCTGGACGTACGGGAATTTGCTCGTCGGTAGGTATTGGTTCAATTTTTTCTTTGTTTTGGTCCGCCGCTATAAAACATCTCACATATATAATACAAAACAATCTTATTAAGCATAAATTGATAACCATCATTGATGGTTTGTGATGGTTTGTTGATAGATTGAGAAGAGACAGTTTTATAACATTTATCTTAGTTGTTGATGACGGAGTATATTTTTAATACCGTATTGAAAAGACCACACCTTGAAATAGTTCCTAAAATCAGCATGTAAGTCAAATAGGCGAAAAAAAGCAATTTTTAATAAGAAAAAATTATGACTTCAAAAACTTGATTCACTAAATAAAAACAAAAGCCCCAGGTGGAGCTCGTGATTTACAATCCAAATACTTTTACCACTGAGCTCTGATGATATTCAACCAAACAATTTAACAAAATCGCCATCTTGTGACGTAGTGTCTTAAAAACTATAAGTTTTAGTGAAGTGAGGTACCTTAATTAAATAGTCGTTTTATTATGTTACACATTATTATATATACACAAATTATATGTTTAATATTGCAAAATGTTTTGCAATATTGCAAAAGAATTTTCACTTATAGTTGTTTAATTTTGTTTGCATTTATAACTATTTTTTAGGAAAATGTATTATAAAATTAAAAAAAAAAACCCTGTGTACAGCTATTGTGTAACAGTATCAACATACACGTACTCGTTGTTACAATAGCATTTAATCGTGAACTTTTTTGCGATAGCTTTTCGTTACATCCAAATGGTTAGTTTCATATACAGTGTATATTCTAAGTCATATATATATAGCTCATTTCCGTTACAGTAAGGTTTCTTTACCTTAATAAACACAAGTAATGTGACACTGTTTTGTTACGATTGATTTCATAGAAGTTTTGTGTAACTACTAAATTTCGTGCTACAATTAATATTATACTAGTTTGTTGACACTATGGTGTTACCACTGATAATACACATGTTTTGTGACATTGCTTCTTTAATGTTATTTTGCATTGTTTTGTGATAATTGATTACATATTCTAGTTGCGATAACATACTGGTGACTGTAATTGCGTTCTGGTTCACCAGTTGCCAGTCTGCCCCTGACGGTCGCCAGATCTGAGCATACAACGTCCCTGTGCTGGCTCCCACATAAAACGTCCAAGAAGACACAAAGCCACAACAGTTGACCCTATAGTTGTTGTCTGTAGAAGACATGATAAATGTCCTCGCTGAAATAGAAAAAGACATGTGTATATGTAAGTAGTCTTCCCTGTATGACTTATATATAAGTACTGTTTCACAACTTTAGATAACCGTTTTGGGATAAGAGAGATTCCAGTTAAAAACGATTCCAGTATTTTTATTTTGTGGGAAAAATTAAGGTACAGAAGGAAACAAAAAGAATAAAACAAAAATATCAACTACTCTTCACCAGATTCAGGTATTATCACTTTTCGATAATTTTTTTTATTTGAAATTAAATATTAAATTTCATGTAAATTCACCCCTCCATTCATCCACCTCCTCTCTTTTCTCTTGATGTATCATAAACCTCAGTCTCATTGCCAGATACGTGTGTATGCAAAATATATGTGTATATGTATGCATTTTTTGTTTATGTATGGATTTTAGAGTGTATATATTTTTAATATAATAATTTGATCAATATGGGGAAAAGTGGGGGAAAAAAATAATTATGTACATCTATCTAGTATGCTTATACATGTATGTGCAGTAAAGAATCTTCACACAAATATTTTTTTTAAATATTGAATCTTCAACTTCAAAAGAAACTAGCTGTTATATATCAACAACAAAAAGTTTTTAAAATATATTTTCAAAAAAAATTGCAACACTGATCGTTGACCAAATAAATTACCGGTACGTTATATCAAATGTCATTTGCTTTTCATTATATCAAAACAGTCTTTTTTCTTCAGCTTAAAAACTTATTAAAGGCAATTGTTGTAACTAGTTTTTTTTATGAGAGAATGAAAAAGCAAATTAAGCGCCATTTTCAGAGGATTGGGATAAAAAGTTTATTATTCGTAAATGGCTATTTAGAGGTTATTAAACATGAAATATAAATGTATATTAATAAACAAATGCATAATAAAAGCAGTTAAAGAGCTGGAATTTATTGATCTCGACCTGCAACTCCCTCGTAATATTTATGTATGATGTCTGATGACGTTTGGTCTTAAGTTATGTCATTATGCCATTTGTTTCTTGCTCAAAAACTAAAATATCTTGAAAATTTAAAAAATCAATGAAATTGGGAATTAACAAATCAAACCACTCTATTTGATCTTTAGGTGAGACAAACGAACTAGTAAAAGTTTGGAGTTTCTGGATCTGACAAAAATTGTTTCAAATGACAAGAAAACAAGCATAATCATTGCAATTTGTTGTTGTCAGTTAGATCATATACTTTTATTGTAGTTTTTGCTAACATATGTATGACCAAAACTCACTTTGTCAATAATCAAATCCTTTACATGGTATGTGGTGCACTGTTGAACTTTTTTATTATTTATATATCTTCAATTAGAATGTTTTACGTCATTTTTGTATATCCATGATCGAAATATTTTACATGATGAAAGTACAAAACATCGAAAACATGAACTACTGGTGGATATAAATGGCTACTTTTGCACTTGGATAATTATTTGGCACAGTTCAATGTTTGCTGTAGATTACTTATTAAACGCAATAAAATAATGTCCGCGTCAACTCGCAAAAAGCATTACTCGCATATTTCAAAATCTCCACATTAGATATCTTATAGTTATGAACCATATGGAATTATTATATAAAATTGGCGTCCGCAATTTCTAATTCTCACAATTCGATACAAAACGGTGGAATCGTGGAATGAAATCGCGTTATTAAGAAATATTCTCTAGTATTTAAGGATGTTTAATTACAATCAGATGTTTTACAATATGGTCTAACTGGTAAATTACATTGAAAACATTATATTTTATATGTATCAATAATCCATCACTAACCTGTACCGCCGTCAGTTCTATCCACTAAAGGGGTTTTTCCGGCATTGCTAAATCCTGCGACACACTGACCCACTACAAGAACAAAAGAACCAAGGGAAAAACTGACAGTCCAACAAAAATGTGTATCAATGCAAATATTGGGTATTTCTTATCATTTTTAAAGGACATATCCATGCTTGCACCAACATATTTTTAACGATATGCAAAACAAAATATGAACAATAATATATTAATCGTAATGTTAAATATGAAGATCATATAATGATTTTGAGATAAGATGAAAATGGCCCAATTTAGCGACGTCATAAAGACAGGACTCTGAGAAATCACTAGTAATTAAGTAATAGATACACACGATATCTGTGTTTTTAGTATTAATTTGTTCCTCCGTTAATTGACATTGCATTTTGCGATTGTATCCAGTAAATACATCATGCATTGGGTCAGTGTGGTTCTATCAATGAGATCTATTAAACTCGAATGAATTCTTATAATTAATGTTTTAAATTCTTATTTCACAGGGGAAACATTAACTCAAATGATTAAAAACTTACTTTTATATACCTCACATGATACATTTAGATAATATTTGTAATTTGAAAAATTCAAACTAGTAAGCACAAATTTTGCTAATAGGAAAGCATGCATACAACAATTTATTAACTCATCATTTCATTTTATGTCGACATATACGTACGTGTAAAACAATTTAGATATTTATCAGTTTAAGACTAAGTTTACTTAATATGCTTTTGCATTGACTGAAATAAAATACACTTATTGCAAACTTGAAGTAGTATCGGCTGCAATTTTCATGGTTTGTTAAATTGTAAATGAAAATAAATATCAAATTTTTTATAATACTTTTGACAGAAAACCATTTAAATGATCTTTTGAAATAAATCTATATTTTTATTTTTATGTTAAAAAAAATACATGTAATAAATTTTTCCTGAAACTGAATTTTTTACAGTATAAGAAGGTATAAAAATAAAAATTAATTTCTTCAGAAATATCGGAAGTTATGCTTTGTAGATGTATAAATGTAGAGGTTAAAGTTATGTGCAAAAAATAAAATAAAGCACGTTATTATAACGAAATAAAATTCTTAGAATAATGTCAAATTATTTGAAAATGTATATGCTTTTTGTAACTTTTACAGCGCTATCTTCCTTTAAACAAATTTCAACTTTTTCTTTCTTGCTCCTATCTCCCTATCTCTGTTCTCTCATTCCAAGAAAAATTATATATGTATATTATTTTGTATCAGGACATTCATTACTTTTCCATCCTAGAGCCGACTATGTAAAATTTACCTATTTCTTTGACACTCCAGGTCAGAACAAGAACCAAAGTAACTGACGTTTTATACATTATCATCTCACAGAATCTGACTCTTTTTAGTAGCAACACTTAAAATCCAGTCAAGCATTAGTTAAACACCACTTCTTATACAAACTTATACGGGTAAGAGAAATAGCTAAAAATATTCAATATTCGGGAATTCATTTCCCGTGTCCTCAGAGAGGAATACAGAAGTTATTGTATTACTTCGATGTCGTGTCCTTAAAAAAATATTGCCATCCGTTTGTGAACGTTTATTTCTTTTGAGATGTTCGTCATTCTTCAACACTGTTGAGAAAATGTAATAAATGATTGGTTTTAAGAATTTCAAATAAGTCCCTATTCATTGCACAAAGACATTAAATAAAAGTGCATTGCTTTTATATTTCAATATAATGCTGTAATGACATCATTTGTTCATAAAGATAGCTAAAATTGATGGTGTACTGTAGACATAAAAAAAATTGTGAATATTTAGAATCAGTTTTAGTATCTTCCTTTTGTATCAAATAGTGAATGTATTTATCATGCTGGTGTGATTGGAATAGATAAAACTGGGGTTTACTTGATATTAGTCTGGGTGGGATTTGTTTGTATATGTATTTGTTTTGGTGGAGGGATTCACCCGTCTCAATATACAATTGCATAACAATATACAAGCTGTATTCTCTGTTTATTTAACATTGTCTAAGGATTTTAAAGCAATGAAAACAGCAATTTTCGTACGGGGAAATTTTGTTATAAATTTTCAATTTAAATGATTAAATAATTTAAAAATAAGGTTTATGAATATTGATCTGCTGTTCACATTACTCTAGTAAAAAGCCTTATATAATTTTAATTTCTGTTTGCCAATGGTTATTGCTAATCGAATATCATCATATATGCATTGTATGCTTTTGCCAGACCTTTGGTATCATTTTTGTTCAATTTTATTTTGATATTAGAAACACAACTCGAATTGTATGGAATAGATTCAATAGCTACCAAATGTTGCGACTGGGTTCCAACAATTTCCGCTTTTATATGCATGAAAATATTTTTTGCGGTTTATAAACTTGCTTGAATTGACCAAACTTTTGTTGATTTTTAAGAAATTGTCAGTGGACAGACATCAGACAATGTTGACATGAAACCAATGTAATGAGATGGTACTGGAGGGAAGCGGCTACAAAACATGAGACACAGGTAAAGTAATAGCTCACTTTGTTGTTGATTATTTTTATAAATACAGAAAAAATTAGCCATAATTAAAATTATTATATCTATTGTTTGAATATGGTATATAGTATATTTAGATGAATTAAGTATTTAAGTATTTTTTCCACTCTTTCTTAAGAGATTTCATTGTGTTTCATATACATGTTGCCTGTTTAAAGGGCTTAATTATTCCTACTTTGTCACATCCTGATCGACAATTACCATAATATACGTATTTATGTGTGTTTTTTTCTGCAATGTCGCTACTTTCATATCCCGCATGAATCACCAAAAGAAAGCATTTTATTGTTTAAATACGTATTTTCACTCACTTGATGTGAATAATTGAAATCAAGATTGAAAGATATATGTGAATATAAACAAGGAATAACTTTCTCTTTTATTTTATAATGGCTATAAAGGTAACGATTATTGCAGGAAAATGTACATTAACTCCTAACGCGGGTTGATATGTATATTCTTTCTGCAATGTTCGATACCTTAATACCCGTATGGCAGACCAAAGAAAGCATATCATTATTTAAATAAAATGTTACTTTCAGGAACTCATATTATGAGATACACACAGGTTACATCTTTTCTGGCCAATTGGATTTTGACAAGAACATTTTAAAAGATTTTTCTCTATTTATTCCTATGTAAAAATTTGAATTCCAATTGTAGTCCCACCCCTGGAAATCATGATTTGAACAATTTAACAAACTTGAATCGACCCTACCTGAGAATGCTTAACACAAGGTACAGCTCTTCTGGCCTACATGTATTATTTTTGGACAGAAGATTTTTAAAAATTACCAACAATTTTTCAATAATTCTTAATTGTCTCCCTTTGAAAAAGGCCGTAGTCCCTTATTTTGACAAACTTGAATCCCCATCACCAATGATGCTTTGTGCCAATTTTGGTTGAAATTGGCCTATGTTCTGGAGAAGTGAAAAATGCAAAAACTTTACAGACAAATAGACCCCGGACAAAAAGTAATCAGAAGAGCTAATTTGAGCTTTCACCTCAGATGGGCTTAAAATGTTTTGATCAGTCATAGAAATGCATACATGACACATGTGAAATTTTATTCCGCATAGCTAGCCTGGTTTACAGTTTTTTGTGTCTGTGTCCAAACTCATTAATGTACTTATGGTTATGGGGCACGTAAATTTTAGACTCTTATCATCATCCTAATCAAACATTATGTATCCGTCACTGCCTTCGAACCATCATTTCTTTCTTTTTACTTTTCTTGAGATGCCAAATATGAAATCACTCATGTAGCGTGCAGTTGAGTTGGTGTGTGTACAAATATCTAGGCTCTCATTGAGATGGCATAAAGAATACATTTAAAACTTTTCTTGAGTTGAGATCGGTTTTCTTTAAAAGTCAAAACTATAAAAGGGACTGGCCCTTTTTATACTTGCAGTTTTGGGATGCCGAATTTAAGACTTTAATTTGTACTTTTCATGAGAATCAAATGTAAAATTACTTATTAATGACATTATAAGTTATGAGATCTATTTCCAAAGAGCCAACTATGGCCTGATTTCAGAAGACGCCTAATTCATCAGTTTCATAAATACATTGGTGAACTGAGAAATGTTTTTTCGCAAAGGGTAACACTCTTTCAAATCGTAATTTCATAAGTTGATTGCATTCCGCTTCTTTGGCCATTTCTATAAGGCTGTGAAATAGATAATGGAAAATGTGCCAGCTACATTTAATTTTTAGCAATCATTTTTTTAGAAAAGTCCGACAATATCCATGTACGTTCTTTCCTGTACAAATGCCAAAAACAGATGCTGTAATCATGATCAGGACACTCTCTCGAGATAATCTAATTCTAAAGGTACAATACAACCAACTTGGTATCCAGGGTTGTTGCTTCTTCTTGACCCCCCCCCCCCCGACCCCAAACGATTCTGTGTGCATTGCTAGTTCGAGGATCCAAACATTTAATGCAACCAACCAACTTGGTATCCAGCAGCTGGGGTTGTTGCCTCTTCTTGACACCCTAAAGATTTTGTGTGCATTGCTGGTTTGAGGATCAAAACATTTAATACAACCGTCGGTAAAATTGACACAGATGATAGGGTCATCATTTCAATTATATGCCAAACTGATCTTATTTTGAAAAAATTCGGTCGGAAAATATAAATTATTAACATTAATTTGAGATGTGTTGTTTGTGGGATTTTTCGGTTGTTGTACTTTGGTGTTTTTTTATTTCTTTACTAGATGATATCCCGCGCAAGCGCGGGAATTAACACTTTACACATTAATGACACTGCTAAAATGTTCAACCATATTTTTTTTCATTTCGTATATACTGTGTCCAATTTTTTTCTTAGTTGCTTTCTTATCCTATTCTTCATATCTTTAGGTCAAATTTCACTACAATTTTTATTACTGTCTTAATGAAAATTTCTGATAAAAGACTGATTTGAAAAAAAAAACCAGCGCAATTTAACTTCATACATTTTTTATTCATATAGACTTAGAAATAATGTCTAAGGTTTACTACCAATCTGTCGTGGTATAAAACAAGTGTGAAATTTAAAATACGCTAGTGTATGCATATTAATTTTTAAACCGAAGTTGTCATATCCAAAGTATTTGCCCGATGGCTAACTCGCCCTACACTTTCCTCCATGGTGTAAATTAGTCAAACCGCTTTCCTGGGCACCCCGTTGTGTAAAATAAATTCTTTTTATCAAAACTAAAATCGCATCAAATTGTTCCATTTTATTTATTAACTTGTTTGTATTAACCAAAGATGTTTCGTCCAAGGTATGAATATCTGCCCGCGATACGTGATGAACCCCTCCTACACTTTTCGCCATGACGTTAATTAGTTAAACCGCGTTCTTGGTTACCCCGTTCTGGAAATTTCTATTCCATATCAAAACTAAAATCGCGCATTCAAAAAACGAATTGCCATATTTTATTTATTCAGCATTTGTCAAATCTTAACTTCTATGTATAATCCAAGTAAGTTCCTAATAAATATATTCACTGTTTACGTAATCATTTGATATTATTTCATTGCAAGGATATATTTAAAAGTTAACACCCATTGACTTGGGTCCGCCAAAGCGTGTCCACCACCTTACTCTCATTTTTGCTATTTCGAGCTGGTTTATCGAATTTTTAATTTATTTCTCAAAAATTACTTATCAGGTAAAATTTAATTAAAGCTTACGGACATCAACTCACATGTGTTGAATTACCAAAGGTATAGGCAGTTACTCTGGTGCAGGCGTTTCTTAGTTTATTGGCAAAATGTCTTAATTTATAAGTATAGATTTTTAGGAGACACGTAATTCACAGTCATGTAATTTAAAAACGTTGGAAAGAAATATTCAAAATACATGCACAAACAAAACTAAACATTTATTAATGTTTGTACATTCAGATGCTTCATAACAATACGTAAACAATAACAAAAACATTTAAGTTTAAATATTCGACCTCTGGTCAATTAAAGGTGTGATCGTTCGATTTCCATGCATTCCAGGTAGTTAACGACGCCGGTGTACGCACACCTGAAAAGAAACAGAAGTTTTATTGGTCAGGGTGACGTCATTCATCATAATTCATTATTGATAGATATACTGTACATATAAGGATTAAGCTTCTGAATTGAGCAAATATGATGTTGTGATCTCATTAATAAAAGAATACCAATACCTGGATAAATCTGAATGAAATTTGCTAACCCCATAAAGAATGATTATTTTCATGTACAATACATTTAATATACCTAAGTTATCAGCTATTTCAATAAATATCTTTGTTGAATGAATAAAGAACATTAATATTTCAGTAGATTTTTTATATACGCATCAATACTAGTATCTTTAGAGGTTGCTCATAGATATAGTACATGTACTTTTTACGTTAGTTTTTACAGGTTTTTTTTTACAAAACAGAAGAACTTACGTGATGGTTCTACGTAGGATATTTCTGTTGGTTCTCTTCTGAAATCCATATAAGCAACAATTAAAACAAAATACCACGATAAAAATGATATTCTCGATATAGAATTTGTTAATCAAGTTGGCTACTTTTACAAACCTTATTTTAAATCGGCGCTTTCTTCTGCATTTCCTGGCTAATTCATCACACAGTCTTTTTATCCAGGAGAAGTCTCCATATCGAACAATAAAGGCCGAGATCAGAATCACAAGTCCCGTGAGGAGAGCCATACATGCCACAAACCAGGCCACATTCCGAGTGTCCTCGAAAAAAGTCATGTATCTGTCGGTGGTTGTGGAGGTGGTGGTAGTGGTGACGCCTGGGATCACTATGGTAACCGTGGTGGTGTCCGTTAGGCCGCCGCCATCAGTGGCGGTTATTATGATGTCTTTTGTGGCCCCCGCACTGAAAGTGGATAAATCTGACGCCACATACAACCCACCGTTAGAGTTCATTCTGAAATACGTTCCCCCGGTTGAAGTTTGGTCGATGGAATACGTAATCTCACCTATTGTATAACAGTAAGAAACATTTTAAAATCTTGACATTTTTTCTTAATTTTCTAAAATTAGTTTAAAGTTATATTTATTCAAGTGAACGTTTTTAATTACAACATGCCCTAGCCTAAACAAGATTTATTACTACCGAATGTGCCTATATCCCCATCTGTCGCCGGAATATCAGCTATAACTGTACCAACAGTGGAATCGGGAGTGACGTAAAACGAGTAGGTACTTCTGAAGAAGGTCGGGGTGTTATCGTTGATGTTGTTAATGTTGACCACGAGAGTAGCGGTGTCGGTCAGACTTCCGTCGGACACCGTCACCCCACAGGATACAGTGGTAGCGAGGCCAGCGTCAACGTCGTAGTCGCTAGTGAACGTCAAAACCCCGGAAGTCAGTGTGAACTCTGGGCAGGCCAGTGAATACGTTGTAGTGTCTCCTTCCGGATCGGTGACGACAAACGGCGGCGTCCCGATAGTGGCACCAGCCTAGAAATAAAGCGATGGTGGAGTAAATGTATTATGGCTTCGCCCCTAAGTACGCAATTTCAACTTGTCCCGGACAAAGAATACTTACCGCTCCCTCGTTTCCGGTGACGGAGTACGTCGTCTTTGAGAAAGATGGCGCCTCATTTACGTTAGACACGTCAATAGTAAGCGTCCCGCTCGCCGACGCCTGTCCGTCAGATACGTAGGCCGTCACATAGAACGTCTTGGGGGTGATGGTCTCGTAATTGATTGGAGTGGTAGTTGTCTTCACGACACCAGCTGGTGCAAAATTTAAACAAAGCTCATTACGAAGTTCCAACAATGCTACATATTATTTCAAACAAAAGAAAATTAACAAAATATATGTGAGCCAATGCTCACTACTAATACCGTTATACCCCGCTCTGATATGAATATGCAAAATAAGCAAAGTCGACATTTAACAAGAAGTTGGCTTCTGATTGGTACAAAGATATATCCCACGATAGATATGGCATGCCTAAACAAATAGTGTGTTAAATGTTCAAGCATCTGCAATAAATAGTTGCTGAGAAATCTTTGACGAAAATTTGTTTGAAAATTTAGGCTAAAAATAAACAAAGTCGTCATTTAACAGGAAGTTGACGTCCGATTGGTACAAAAATAAATCCCATGATATGGCATGCCTAAACAAATAGTATATTAAAATTTCAAGCATCTGCGATGAATAGTTGCTGAGAAATCTTTGACGAAAATTTGTTTGAAAATTTAGGCTAAAAATTATCAAAGTCATCATTTAACAGGAAGTTGACGTCCGATTGGAACAAAAATATATCCCACGATATGGCGTCCCTAAACAAATAGTATGTTAAAATTTCAAGCATCTGCAATGAATATTTGCTGAGAAAAATGCGACAGAAACTTTGTTACGAACAGACAGACGGACGGACAGACAGACGGGCAGACGGACACACAAGGGTAAAACGGTATACCCCCTTCTCCTTCGGAGCGGGGGTATAACAACAAGGGGAAATGTCAAATCTTATCAACGAGCTTGATGACATAGATTTTGCTGATATTAGAAATTTAGTTCTACACTTCTGTTAAAATGCATGAAAAAAAAACAACATATTAATTCTGCAGCAAAAGTAGGGTTTCGAATAAACAAAAAACTCAGAACTTGTGAAAATAAGATATGAACAATGAACAACATCAACAATTTAAAAATTGAAAATACACTTCTTCAAATTATATAACATCATTTACATATATAGTAAGTGTTTTAACCATCTTGGTACTACTTATGCTGATGTAAAATCAAGATTCGCAAATATTTACACTGCACTGGGCATGCTTTGAAAAGAATTCCAATAATATAACATCTATAACCAAAACATCAGAATATATAGAAGCAAGTTGCTTCTATAGCTACGTGGATTTAGCATTGCTTTATGGATTAAAACACGGAATCTTACAGTGGTTAAATGAAAAATATCAAATCATTTTTAAACAGATGTATGAGAAACATCCTTTAGGTATTTTGGGCAAACAAAATTACAAATGAAAACCTTTGGCAGAGAACAAACCAAATACTTACTATACAACATATAAAGAAAAGAAATGAAAATGGAAAGGACAGATCTTATGAAAAGACAAAACTTGCATCACTTGACAAGCCCTTTATGGACACCACCAGGTAAAAGAACAAGAGGCTTAAGGGCCAAATCGCTCACCTGAGCGCCAATAGCCATAACTCTAATCAAATCAACTTCATGGCAATTAAGTAAAGTATATCTTGTTTAAAAAGATCTTTTTTCTGCACACATTCTATGTTAAATATCAAACCCCTTTTGTTCTTTTAGTTTTTGAGAAGAAGATTTTCAAAGATTTCTATATTATCCTATGTTAAAATTCAACGAACTCTCCCAATGGTGGCCCCTCCCTATAATCTTTGGGATCATGATTTGAACAAACTTCAAGTCTAAAATATCTGAGGACTTTTTCATACAGGTTTCAGCCTTTTCTGGCCACATGGTTTCTGAGAATAAGAAGATAAAACTTAAGATTGTTCACTATTTATTCCTATGTAAAAGTTCAAACCCTATTTTGGCCCTACCTTGCCTCGGGGATCATGATTTGAATAAACTTAAATCTATACTACCTGAAGATGCTTTTCTGGTCAACTAGTCTTTAAGAAGGAGATTTTAAAGGATTTTTTCACTACTTATTCCTATGTTAAAGTTCAACCCCCTTTTGTGGCATCACCCTACCCCATGTGATCATTATTTGAACAAACTTTAATCTACACTACCTGACTTGTGTCCTACTTTTGAATGCAGATATAATTAGGTGGCAAAATACCCCAAGTAACAAAGTTTATTGATCATAGGCCTAATAGTTTCAAAGTTCATAGATTTGACTGTTAAACAAAATAACAAGAGGCCCATGGGCCACATCGCTCACCTGAGGAACAATGGGTATGATAAAATCAGCTTAATGGAGTCATAATAAAAACTATCTGGACAATGTAGTATAATACATGTAGATCCTGTATAAATAAAAATCAATTTTTTCCACTGGATATTCTTATGTTTATTATCATTTGTCCCTTTTCTAACAGGATGATTTTATAGTAATATCAAATGTTGAGCATTGCAGCTCTCAAAAAGATCCTAAACAATTGTTTATAAATGGGATATAAACCTACATCAAACTCTGAACCCCTTGTGAGACCCAATTGTCCAGGAATCATCCAGAAGCCAAAATCTAAACAATATTAAATAATCACCTGGCTGATTAGTTTCTAAGAAGAAGATTTTTAAAGATTTACTCTATATATTCCTATGTAGATATTTGATCCCCAATTGTGGCTCCACTCTACCCCTGGGGGTAATGATTTTCACAACTTTAAATATACA
Organism: Magallana ariakensis; assembly: GCA_020458035.1. Taxonomy (NCBI): domain Eukaryota; kingdom Metazoa; phylum Mollusca; class Bivalvia; order Ostreida; family Ostreidae; genus Magallana; species Magallana ariakensis. The sequence goes on from CM035815.1 coordinate 58,075,918, forward strand.
CTACCTGAGAATGCTTCCACACAAGTTTCAGCTATCCTAGCTGATTAGTTTCTGAGAAGAAGATTTTTAAAGATTTACTCTATATATATTCCTATGTAAAAAGTTGACCCCCCCCCAATTGTGGCCCCACCCTACCATCGGGAGTCATGATTTTCACAACTCTGAATCTACACTACCTTAGGATGCTTCCACACAAGTTTCAGCTTTCCTGGCCTAATGGTTCTTGAGAAGAAGATTTTAAAAGATTTACTCTATATATTTCTATGTTAAAAATAGACCCTCCGTTGTAGCCCCACCCTACCCCCGGGGGTCATGATTTTCACAACTTCAAATCTACACTACCTGAGGATGCTTCCACATAAGTTTCAGCTTTTCTGGCCAAATGGTTCTTGAGAAGAAGATTATTAAAGATTTACTCTATATATTCCTATGTAAAAATTCGACCCCCCCATTTTGGCCCCACCCTACCCCATCGGGGTCATGATTTTCACAACTTTGAATCTACACTACCTGAGGATGCTTCCACATAAGATTCAACTTTCCTGGCCAAATGATTCTTGAGAAGAAGATTTTTAAAGATTTACTCTATTTATATTCCTATGTAAAAAGTTGAAATCCCCATTTTGGCCCCACCCTACCCCAGGGGGTCATGATTTTCACAACTTTGAATCTACACTACCTGAGGATGCTTCCACACAAGTTTCAGCTTTTCTGGCCAAATGGTTTTTTAGAAGAAGATTTTTAAAGATTTACTCTATATTTCCTATGTAAAAATTCGACCCCCCCATTGTGGCCCCACCCTACCCCAGGGGGTCATGATTTTCACAACTTTGAATCTACACTACCTGAGGATGCTTCCACATTAGTTTCAGCTTTCCTGGCCTAACGGTTTTTGAGAAGAAGACTTTTAAAGATTTACTCTATATTTGCTATGTAAAAAGTCGACCCCCCATTATGGCCCCATCCTACCCCCGGGGGTCATGATTTTCACAACTTTGAATCTACACTACCTGAGGATGCTTCCACATAAGTTTCAGCTTTCCTGGCCAAATGGTTCTTGAGAAGAAGATTTTTGAAAATTTCTCGAAAATTTTTATTAATTCCTAATTATCTCCCCTTGTAAGAGGGCTTGGTCCTTAATTTTCACAACTTTGAGTCCCCTTAGGCTAAGGATGCTATGTGCCAAGTTTGGTTGAAATTGGCCCAGTGGTTCTTGAGAAGATGTTGAAAATATGAAAAGTTTACAGACAGACAGACAGACAGACGGACGGACGGACGGACGACAGACAAAATGTGATCAGAATAGCTCACTTGAGCTTTCAGCTCAGGTGAGCTAAAAAGGAAACAAGGTTACTGAAGCCTTGATATGAGGATATGATATTAAGTTTCTTCCATAGTACTATCGCTAAATGTAGCATTGTATTTCTTGAAGATATTTTTATACAATTTTCTTATATATTTCAATGTTAAACTTTGCCGGCTTCGGAACCCCTTAGGACCCCAGTATTAGTCATAGGGTCAAAGTTTTAATAATTTAGAATCTACACTATCTGGGGATGCTTGCAAAGAAATATCATAAATTGTAGCCGTGTAGTTGTTGCGAAGAATATATTTAAGCATTTTCCTTACATAATTTAATGTTGAATATTAAACCCCTCTTGGGGCCCCATTATTGGCTCAAGGGTTGTGGTTTTACAAATTTAGAATCTACAATATCGTGGACCTTGAGAAGAAAAATTTTAAGACACACATCCTTTTTTCACTGTTTCGTGATTATCTCCCCTAGGGTAAGGCGCTTTTTCATCAATCAAGAATTCTCTTTCCATAAGGATGCTTAGTAACAAGTTTAGTTAAATTTGGCCCAGTGGTTCTGGAAAAGAAGTAAAAAAAATGTGAAAAGTTTACAGACGGACGGACAGACAGACAGACGGACGCCGGACAACAGGTGATCAAGAAAAGCTCATTTGATCCATCGGTTCAGGTGAGCTAAATAGGGAATGATGAAGACTGACTTACACAATATATTGCTGAGAAGAGACACAACTAGAGTACCATACACCATCTATCAAAGGAGAGTGGGAAATGTAAAAGATTGTTGGTAGTCTATGCTCCAAAGGGGAGTGAAAAGGTGAAAAGGTTTTGCATCAATCGCTATGTGTATTATTACAAAATAATATTAACCTTTTTAAAATCCAATGATTATAAAGTAAACATTATTACGTACAGCTATCCACGGTGAAATACACGGAGCCCCCTGAGCTGATGGAGTAGGTCCACGTGTGCGTGTCCAGACTGTTGACGTCAGTCTTCTCCAGGGTGTACAAAGTGATGGAGGGGGCACTGTTTTCTGGCACGACTATCCCCGAGGGTAGGTTTGTGATGTTTGGAGCCGTGTTGATATCTGAAACAAACCACATATAACGTTCCACAAGCCTTGGTTTGACCAAAAACAAGACTCTAACGAACTTTCAGATCTTTAGGTTACTAACCAACCTCTACCGATAAAGCAATAAGGTATACCCACGTGCTAGTGGTAACGTGGCAATATTTGAGCGAATGTCAGACACTCATCATACATGCAATTAAACGTTATAGGCTATCGATGGGCATGAATAACATTTAAGTTAAATTTTAAATGACGTTACATTCTATTTACGTTCGCCAAACGCAATTACACTTAATGGTTTCAACGTTATGATCCAATTATGAATACAAATGTACCTGATATTTTGACGGTCAAACTCCTGGGCCCGACCAGCGTGCTGCCGTCATAGACGTACACAAACAGGTCGTACGCTGTTGACGTCAGACCAGCCAAACTGCTGTCCACCTGTATGGCCCCGGCTAAAAAACACATGCATTTCTACATAATAGTGTACGGATGCTTAGGAACTAATTATTCACTTTTCCGTTTTTAAAACACTTAAAGTTCCCTGCAAACATTTTAAAAAGTTCAAATACTTAAAGGGGCATGGTCACGATTAAGGTCAAACTTTATTTTTTTTTTTTTTTTTTATTGTTTACAATGTTTTAGTAATGCATTTCTAATGATCAATCAACATTTGAGTGTCAGTCGTATAGTTATAAGCAAGACACAAAGCTCTACAATTCTTTGTAATGTAAACAAGGCACGTGCCTTCTTTTTGTTTACATTGGTTCAATGTACCGGTAAAAGCTCTTTTTAAGCTGATTTTTCTATCTGCTAATTCGTTTTGAACATAAATAAACAGTTCCTAGCGTTTGTTACATTCATTTTTGGTCTAAACTTGGAATTCTCTTATCAACATTCAAAATGTAAACAAAAACTTTGTTTACATAACAAAGAATTGTGAGTTCTGTATCTCGCTTATAGCTCAACCACTGACACTCAAATTTGGGTTTACTATTAGAAATGCCTTACTGCAGCATTGTAAACATTAAAAACTGACATATAAATTTTGACCAAAATCGTGACCATGCCCCTTTAATAAAATGTTATATCTGAAGTCTACTGAAAACAATATGAGCTGTAATTTTTATGTCGTAGATTTGTATTGTGAAAAAGTCATTTAATACTAAACTAACCAAAAAAGGCCATGCTTATAAACTCTTATTTTTGGAGGGAAAACTTATTTAAGCAAAATTACATTATAGTCGTGCTGAACTAAAAATTGTTTGCATTATATTCTCTAGTAGGGAAATCTTTCATCTTATAAATGACTCTCTTTAATATTATTTATTGTGTAGGTTTAAGTCATACGCAGATTTTTAATTATAACGTTAACATGCTTTGTAGCAAAATAAAATTCTAAAAAATACAGTTCATATTGCTTTAAGTTGTTAAGGGAGATTAGTATCATTTATTTCTTCAAAATTACCATGGTAATCCAAGGAAATCGTTTGTCTATCCTTAAAGTTTACTTTCGTGCAATGAAATATTACTATTATATAAAATAAATTAATCATTTCAATGTTTTAGAACGACTAATTTTTCACATGTTTAATTATGTACTAGTATTATTAACAAGGACCACACCAAGTTTGTGTTCTGACAAATATTAATTTCATGAGCATCAACAGGAATTTAATGGCTAACGGTATTTCCATTAAACATTAAATATTGCATAATGAGTCTAGTTGTTTTGATACATATTCCATATGCATATTATAGAAGTTTAATTGGTTCAACATTCATTATACAATTATGGTTATACACCTACAGTCGTATATCTTAAAAGGACATGCTGGGATACAGGTCATGTTGTAATGAAGCTGGTCATTCTCCGGGTCAGTTGAGGTCACGGTGAATATGTTGGTTCCAATTGGTGTGGTGGATCCAGCAATTTCTATAGAGTTGGAACCTAAGAACAGAGAGCAACGTTGTAAGCATGCATGACATTTGAAAATTTATTTAAAATTTTTGATTTAATATTTCACTACACTAATTTTTGTTCTTCCTTATACTGATCTGATTTGATTGTCATAAAAAGTGGTCTAAGTGACTTGAAACTATGGACTGTTGTTGTTGTTTTTATATATTTGTGTTCATTTCACATGACGGTAATTTTTATGTGAATGTTGACCTTTTCATATGAAGGTGTTTTTTCATATGAAGGTGATTTCATTTTATAAAAAGCTATGTTCATGTGTAGCATGTCATTTGAAACTCATATTTTACTTCATCTTAGGCGGGTTAATTAGTATTTGTCATTCATTCATTCATTCATTCATACTTTATTTCCCTCATATGATGATTATTTCAGAACATACAATTATACATACATGCAACACATATAATTATAAGACAAAGCATAAGTATTTACATACACACACACACACACACACACACACACACACACAAAAAACAAAACAACAAAACACAAAAAAGGGGGGGGGGTCCTACACGGGGGAGGGGGCACGAACAAACACAGTTTATGTTGCTAACATTTGGTTAGGTTGAGTTTTGAGGGTCCGGTTGTAGCGTGCAGCAGTGTCTCGGATGTATCGAAAATTAATTATACGAACTGTACGTAGGTCTTTTTCTGACAACCATGTGAAATATTTCCCACCTAGAAGGAAGAAGAATATGTCATCATCAGTCATGGCACACAGGTCCGCGGAGAGGTGAATATCGAAGGAGTTGGTGATCTGATCCCACCAGTATGTACGTAAGTCAGTAGTCGAGGGGCAGGAACAAGCGATATGTTGAAAAATGTCTACAAACACGGTGTCGCATAGTCTGCAGATAAAAGGAGTCTGTTCCGGAGGGCAAGCTATAAGCTTGCAGATAAATTTACAAAAAGAGATTTCATATGAGTTGGACGGAATAGACCAGATGAAACTTGGGTTTTGGTTTTGGATAATGGATTTGAAACTGTAAAAATTATTGTCATATATCATCCTAATGTTACGGTTTGTTTGGTGTAGCTTAGATACAGCAGATCTCACTATTTTTTTCTAAGTCTGTTTCGGTGGAAATGAGCAATCATGGAGCCACGTTTGTAGGTATTCAGTAAGACTGTAAGTGGACAAAATATTGATGACATCCGGAATAAATCCTCGTTGTTTATTGGAAATGTTCTCCAGGAATGAAAATAAGCGTGTTGAGAATATCCTCTTTGAAAGAGACTGGTGATCCATGAGACAGAGTCGGCCTAGAAATAAGAGTTTGCGGATATCTATTTCTGATTTGATAGGTAGAACGTTGAAAACACTTTCACAGATATCGGATCTTGTTTTGGTCGGAAGATTTTGTGCATTTTTGCAAACAAAGTGTTGAAAATTTAACAAGAGCTTGGACTTTGGGTAGTACGTGACAAACTCCAATTTGACGAAGGCGGAGTCTACTCATGGTTAACTGTCCAGTCATTGGCTAATAGATATGAATGCATTGAACGCAATGACACTCGTCTGACTTCATCCAGGGATGTATATTTCGTTGAAACAGCGTCAATTTCACACAGCAGGGCAGATTCTTTGCAAACAACTTTCCGGTTTTGACAGTCTATGAATATAAATGAGCGTCTCTGAGCGAATTAGAAGAAAGGAGGTCAATATTTGAAAGCTTGTTTTGATAAGCAAACTAGATAGTAACATCCCACCGAAAGTCCAAGCTCTTGTTAAAACGGTTCTAGGCGTTGAAGATCGTTGGTAGATAGATTGCTCCATAATTCACAACCGTAGAGGACTGTGAGAAGAACGATCGTTTTATAGAGGTGTGACAAAGTAAGCGGGTTAAGATAGTTTGAGCCTATATCGTTGAGAGCATAATATGATTTTTGTCCTTTTCTACAAGCTGTTATAATCCTATCTGAGAGTGTAAGTTTGTTGTTGATAATAATGCCTAGGTGATTATAGTTGTCAGCACATGGAATTATTGTATCACCAAGTTTCCATATATAATCAAAATCTAGTTTGAAGCCTTTGGAGCGGACTTGTAAAATGCACGATTTTTGGGCATTGAAGGAAAAACGCCACTTCCTGGAATATTCGTAAGAGACATCAAGCATGCGTTGTAACGCCGTTGGTGTTACCGGCGGGTAAATTAGTTATTTTAGGCTGTTGGCTTACTTACCGGCGGGTAGATTAGTTATTGTTGGTTACTTTACCGGCGGGTAGATTAGTTATTGTCGGTTGTTAGTGTACTACAGGTGGGTAGGTTAGTAATTGTCAGCTGTTGGTTTACTTACCGGCGGGTAGATTAGTGATTGTCGGTTGTTGGTTCCTCAGAATGTACACTGTGTACGTTTCCTGAACAGTTACTTTGGAGTCTGTGCAGTCGATCGTCATAACATACTGGCGCTGTGTGTCGTAGTCCAAAGTATTGACACCTCTCAAATACACTGAATAATCTATCAAGAGACGAAACATATTTACAGTTTTACTTAAATGTCTTTATTTTTATGGTGGTTCCTTTGTGGCACGCTTGCTGTCAGTCTTTAGGCAATTTCGGTATAATTATGATAACGATAGCAACGAATGTTTTTGTAAGAACCAAACTAATCTTCTTTACCTGATGTTCCAGGAGCATATCGTAGATAGAGGTCTGTGGTCGTGGGGTTGATGTTGTTGACAGAACACGTGACCGTATCAGCCAATGAGGCATCAGTAACCGTTAGGACTTTAAGCTGAGTCTCTACAGCAATGTCCTCACTGATAGACGTTGTATCGGGAAGGTTTTGAAAAACGGGAGGCTGTAGATATAAAAAAAAATAATACATTATCTTATCAACAAGTAACGAAGTAGTTTTAGAAATGGCCAACGGTTGACAAGAGTACTTACGTAGTTTGTTACGGTAAGAGAATAAACGTGTGTGACGGTGTTTCCACAGTTGTCTATTGAGGTGAAGGTCAATTGTGTTGTTCCAATAGGAAGTTGGTTTGTGGTCGTTATAGCACCTTTGAAATTGTTTAAGACATGTTATATTCTCCCTCACTACGTTCGTCCGAATATAAAATAATAAAGTGCTAAACGAATAAAAACAACAAGTGTTACATAGGTACGCTGCTCGCTAGCGTTAATTTATTTTACACAAAAAACTCATATTAACAACCATCTGTCAGCCCAAAATCAACACTTTCCATGTCATCAGCCATTTTACCCTTAAATCGCAACTAGCGAGCGAGCTTAGAGTGCCACGCCACCGCATGGTCCTACTATTTATATTACCTGATCACGTGACCCGAAACCTATTCGAGTACGTATGAAAACCCATAACGCACATAATTTTAATGATTTGATTTAAACAAAATAGTTTCACAGATTATATGTTAAAAGGGTTTTATCAAATTGATAATGCCTTAAAACTGTGAAAAGCCATCCGTTAGACCGTTACCTGTAACGTTGTTGTAGTTGAACACTCCAGAGTTGCCGGCGGGAGAGGTCGCCGTCCATTGGGTGTTTAGTGTGTCCAGGGCGTCGGCGTCTGTAGCGGTTACCGTGGCAATCGGGGTCCCCACAGCGGTGTCGTCTGTCACGGAGCTGCTCGTGGGGGAGGCCCCGAACGTAGGTATGTTACCTAAGAAACAAACACAAAAAGTGTCATTTAAAGAAACATTTTTTCCAAATGCCATAAGATTTTCTACCGCTATGACACGCGTGGTAGTAAGATATCATTGTGTTTGTTCCATCAACTCCCTGATCTCTCAAACAAATTATAAATTTTCGTTGATAAGAAAGATTTTGACAAAGAGCAGTGTCATTGAACGGCGCCTACCCGGTGCTAAGTTGGCCTTCAAGCTAAACTCAATGTTGGTGACACTGTAGGGTGTGAATGATGAGTCGGTGGAGCCGGGAGTAGTTGTGGCCGAGTCTGAATGTATGATGTCCTCATTGTTGCTCCCTGTCCCCATGTTGGTCCGATGGTACATCGGTATAGTGGCGGCAGTCGACTTACTGAAACAGGGACGTCAAAAAGTCAGTTTTGGGGATAATGTTAAATGGGTCCTATTTTTACAATATTTATATAAATAATCTTACAATCCAATGAAATCTCCTGATTTGACGGGAATTTGTTGTGCGGCCAAAATTGTCTCGGTTTTAAGTGCATTTTGGTCTCCCGCTAAAAGTAAATCACAAAACAAATGAAAAAAATATTATCATTATATATACTGAAAGATTATTATTATTTTTATTATTATTATCAATAAAGTCCTCCCTCTGTCAGGTCTTATTATATTATTATTTCTGAAAAACTCGAACTGTCATCGAAAAGTTAAAACCATTTTAAAGGTATATGTGGCGTATTTGGAGTAAAATTTTTGATGAGTTTGAGTAAAAATATACATCATACTCCTTATAATTAGACGTTTCACAAACTCTAGGCCCATAAAACATGTTCTGTCTTTAGTTATTTGTCTCTAAACTTTGCTACACGTCTGATGAATATTAATGTAATCCGCTATTTCTAATGCCACTGCGCATGAGTGCGGGATAACCTAGCATTAAAAACACGATGGAAGAACAGTTTGTTTACAAATTAGAATCACGTTTTTCATTTCTTCAATTAGATAATTCTTATATCAGATGATACTCGAAGCATTATTATTCCGATATTCATTAATGTAGAACGATATAAATTGTTAAATATGTGTAATAAAGATGAAACACGATTTTATCATCATCGACACGGTAAACGGAGTAAATACCCCTCTCCCTGAGGGATGAATGTACTGAGAGTGTTTATTTTTCTTTATTCAAATATTCCTCTAAGCGAAAATCCACTTGTGGTGTATAACTTATAAAGAAAAGACACAGAACACATGGAGCACGAACCTGACCATAGCAAAACCCCTACAACTTCATGATGGAAACTTAAGTTTAATTCGGCTTTAATTCCTATTCCATCAATCTATATGGTCTCCAATGACAATCTTCCCTTTGTTCCTATCCCTGTCAGCCTGTCTCTTTTTCTTTCATTGCCAAAATCTATCAACCTTAACGGTATACCTATTTTTCTCGTCGTCGCCATTGTTGTTGATAGACCAAGATGGATGTCACGTGACCCATTTAAGGCGGGGTTATTCAAATCTTTTGTATTTTTTACCGTGCCGGTAAAAAATAAAAAATATTTTTTTGATTTATTGTATCTTTGTTATGCGATTGACTTATAAAGCGTAATTTGTGTGAAAGTCCTATCTTTAAGTAAAGAAATGAAGCAAATAATCAGATCTTATTATTGTTATTCACTAAAAATACGCCACATATACCTTTAACCGATTTGCTCAGAAACATATACATGTACGCACAATTTGCAAAATAATGCAAAAATTTAAGAACATCTCTTCTGCTTAAGAGTTATTCATCTTTTTGCAAATGTTTATATGACAGATAGTTTACATGTCGCGTTATACAAGATAGTCATCGATTAAATCATTAAACCAAAGATCTACATACTACTTGTGTGACAGTTTTGGTTACTTCGACTAGTTTTATAAAAATGTCGTATTACAACTCATTGCATGCTAGTTTTGTGACACTGCAATGTTACAATTCATTACAAACTAGTTTTGTGACACTGGTGTGTTACACTTGATTACATACTGGTGACTGTGATGGCGTTCTGGCCCACCAGTTGCCAGTCTGCCCCTGACGGTCGCCAGACCTGAGCATACAACGTCCCCGTGGCGGTTCCCACATAAAACGTCCAAGTAGACACAAAGCCACAACAGTTGATCTTGTAGTCGTTATCATTGGAATTAAAGATGAACGTCCTCGCTAAATTAAAAAAGAAAACGACATAGCACGTCACTTTGTTTGCTTACCTTATCAAAGTTATACATGTATCCTCGAAAATCCACGGTCAGTCTCGCATACGCGTACTGAGTATGCGAAAATTGCCGAGTATTTCCGGTGATGTATCAAATTTATTAAACCCTTCTGGATAGAATTTCTGAAGCAAGCGATTACTTTGAACTACATTTATCATTTGTATATATAAGCAATTACATCAAGACTTAGTATGCAGAATACGCAAAATAATGATGAATATTTGTGTATAGTCTATACGTAGTGTTTTAGACATTAATTAAGAATAAAACGTAAAAATGATCAAAACTCTTATCATATCAATGATAAAAACTAAAAATGAAGACCTTTGATATTACATTTTAATTGTGCATTGATGATCAATACATTTCACGCGATATTTTTTTTTTTTTTTTTTTTGCATCATAAAAATTAAAACTTTTAACATCATTTTTTTCTTCTGTCTAGACAAATCAGATGACGAGTTTTATATTATACATGTAATTGAAACGAAGCATATTGAGATATTTATTGACAACTTTTAACATGATTTTTTATTGTTTAAAGGGACATGGTCATGATTTGAGCTGAAATTTTTTGAAAATTTCAAGTTTATTTTTCAATTTTTGTCGTTTACAATGCCTCATAAAGGTATTTCTAATGTTTAACCAACATTTTTACGTCGGCATGTTTTATCGTGTATCAATGATCAAAACGTTTTGCGTGTTATTTTACTGTATATCAATTTTGTGTATCAATGATCAAAAGATTGAACGAGATATATAATCATGTTTCAATGATTAAAACTTTTCAAATGATATATATTTTTCTTAATCTCAAAATTTTTTTAATACATTTTTTTTTCATTGCAATCCCGACAACTTTTTGCGTTTGTGTCTATACTTTTCCTGAAAAATCTCGAACTTGTTCTTATACATGTAGTAAATTACTAATAATACACTTTTCGAACTGTTGACTGAGTCTTAAGATCAAAACTTAGATCCATATGTTATACTAGTAAATTAACAAATATTTATTTCATTACAGACAATTGATCAGCCTTATACCCGTGTTAATATGAAAAGCAACACAGGGTTTGTTCAGTGTACACGCAGTTATGGTAAGCATATATATCCTACAGGTTCGGAGGAAAAAAATATTACCTCCAAAATCGGATGTTGCCTGGTAAAGGGGAAAGTAAATTACCATAGTAATATAAAATTGCAAAAACAGGCAATAAATGTGTTTGTTTCACTTTTTGTTGTAATCGTCAACTTTATTCCTAGACAATTACACACGATGTATAAAATATGGCTTAAGAAATACTGCAACTAATGAATTATTAATATAAAAAAATATAGTCAATAGTCTGATTTTTTTAGAATGTATTTTCTTGATTCTTTGGTATCTGTTGGTGTGTGTTTTGTTTTGTTTCCTTTTTAGCTCACCTGAGCTGAAAGCTCAAGTGAGCTTTTCTGATCACAATCTGTCTGTCTGTCTGTCCGTCCGTCCGTCTGTCCGTCTGTAAACTTTTCACATTTTCAACATCTTCTCCAGAACTACTTTCAACCAAACTTGGCACAAAGCATCCTTAATCAAAGGGGATTCAAAGTTTTTGTGGAAATTAAGGACCATGCCCTATTTCAAGGGGAGATTATTAGAAATTATTAAAAACATCTGAGAAATTTTCAAAAAGCTGAAACTTACGTGGAAGCATCCTCAGGTAGTATAGATTCAAAGTTGTGAAAATCATGACCCCCGTGGATTAGGGTGGGCCACAATGGGGGGGGGGTGGAACTTTTACAAAGGAATATATAGAGAAAAATCTTTAAAACTTTTCTGCTCAGAAACTAATCAGCCAGGAAAGCTGGAATTTATTTTGAAGCAATCTCAGGTAGTGTAGATTCAAAATTGTGAAAATCATGACACCCGGGGGTAGTGTGGGGCCACAATGGGGGTGGAACTTTTACATAGGAATATGTATCTTTAAAAATAAATCATAGAAAATCACATTTTCAGAACTTATCAGCCAGAAAAGGTGAAACTTGTGTGGAAGCATCCTGAGGTAGTGTAAATTCAAAGTTGGGAAAATCATAACCCTCGGGGGTAGGGTGGGGCCACAATGGGGATGAAAATTTTACAGAGGATATATATAGAGTAAATATTTTTTAATCGTATTCTCAGAAACTAATCAGCCTGGAAAGCTGACACTTGGGTGGAAGTAGTAGAAGTATACTCAGGTAGTGTAGATTCAAAGTTGTAAAAATCGTGATCCCCGGGGTTAGGGTTGGGCCACAATGGGGGATTGAATTTTTACATAGGAATATTAAGAGTTAATCTTTTAAAATCGTAATCTCAGAAACTAATTAGCCTGGAAAGCTGAAACTTGTGTGGAAGCATCCTCAGGTTGGGTAGATTCAAGTTTGTTGTAATCATGATCCCCGGGGGTAGGATGGAGTCACAATGTGCGGGGGGGCCAAAAATTTACATAGGATTATATAGAGAAAAATCTTTAAAAATCTTCTTCCAAAAAACCATTTGCCTGGAAAATCTGTTACTTTCGTGAAAGCAACCTCAGATAATGTAGATTCAAATTCGTTCAAATCAAAATCTTGATATTTAGGATGGGGCCATATTGGGGATCCAATTTTACAAAGGAAAACATTTTAATTATTCAAAAAACTAAAATGTTATGATATATGCAAGCATTTTGACATATTGTTGATTCTTTAACATTGTTTAGACTTTGGCCCCTAGACGATTTTTGTGGTTCAGAAGGGGTTCAAAGTTTGATGTAGGTTTATATCCCATATATAAACAATTGTTTAGGGTCTTTCTGAGAACTGCAATGCTCAACATGTAATATGACTACAAAATCATCTGTTATAAAAGGGACTTGATTATCAACATAAGAATATCCAGGGCTCCACATGTAATATACTACAACAAAACCTGAAAATAACGAACACGCTCATAACGAATTTATGGCTATAACGAATTATTATGAATGTCCCAGCAAAGTTCTTATATAAACCTATAGGAAATTGCAGTATATACCGAACACGGTTACAGCGAATTTACAGCTATAACGAAGTAATTTTCAGACTCCCAACGGCAAAATTTTAACGTATTTCATTTTTTATATAAAGAATATTTTCCATTAACTGAAGATGCATGAAACCTTAAGATGCATTTAAGAAAACTCATATATCATATATATTTTTTTTTAATTAAAGAGAAGAGATTATATTGATATTTTTTGTAAATTACATTAATATTGATTTTATAACTTACGATAGTTTGAAGGTAATTATTTTATAATGAATTCGCGATAAGATTTCTTACGAGTTCGCTATAACTACGGCTATAACGCAGTTTTTTCTATGGGCCCTTGAAATTTGCTATTAACGAGTTTTGCTGTACATTGTCCATATACATGTAGTTTGTATTATGACTCCATTAAGCTGATTATATCATGCCTATTGTTCCTCGGGTGAGCGATGTGGCGTCTTGTTCGATTTTTAAAATAATTTTTTGGTTCCTTTATATTTGTTAATTTGATGTTATGAAGTTAAAGAAAAAAAACACAAAGTGTATACCGGTATCTAATAAAACTTTTTCTGTAAATTACAATTAATATTACAATATCAAATATGAGGAATTAAATCTAACTGTACTAGATAAAACCCTCAGACCCCCTGCTTACAAACATCTGTTTTGTAATACTTTCTCACAGTTTATTTCATACAAAGTTACTTATTCAATTTGTGATTGACACTTCTCGGACTCTATGTTTGTGATTTCTAAGAGACAGGGTGTCATGTCTCAAGGACTGCTAATCTTTTAAAACATTACAACAAATCAAAACCGCACGAACGTTTTTCGTGACATATTTATCGTGTTTCAATGATCAGAACTTTTAACACGATATATTTATCGTAACAATGATTAAAACTTTTACATGGTATATTTATCGGGTTTCAATGATCAGAACTTTTATCATGATATATTTATCGTGTATCAGTGATCAGAACTTTTTCATGATATATTTATCGTGGATCAATGATCAGAACTTTTAACATGATATATTTATCGTGTATCAATGATCAGAACTTATTGTGTATCAATGATCAGAACTTTTAACATAATATATTTGCCTTGTATCAATGATCAGAACTTTTACATGATACAATGATCAGAACTTTTAACATGATATATTTATCGTGTATCAATGATCAATCACTAACCTGTGCCGGCGTCTGTCGTACCCACGGTGGGGTTTTTTCCGGCATTGTCGGTTCCAGCGACACACTGACCGACTAAAACAAAAAATAACAATTATGTTACAAACTTTTTATTTAATATGTAAGTATAAATAAAAAAGTAAGTAAATAGTTTATTATAGTGACATGTGTATATAATTAATTACAAAATTCATTTTACATGTGCAGATATAATGTCAATACACCCAAAATACAATACAAGTTACAAAGTGAATAAAATTTGCATATTTTAGGAGTAAGATGGCTTTGTCAAATGTTTCTGTCGTAAGTTGTATAATTCATTTTAAAAAATGGGTAGGGGTAGTTACATATTAGATCAGTGACAAGAGCAATATAATCGGTAATATTTTGATTCATATTTAAATTATATCCAATTTTATGAAATAAGTGACTTCTCTGCTTATTGAAGAATGGGCAATGTAATAAAAAAATGCTTTTCGGTTTCAATTTCATTCAAGTCACATAGGTTACATATTCTGCCCTCTATCGGTTCTCCTCTATAGCGACCTGTTTCAATCCTTAGGGGAATTACACCACATCTAAACATTGCCAATTTAATCTGATGGGTTTTGGGAGATATGAATATGAATAAAAATGTTACACAATATAAATAAATATATTACACAATATAAATAAACGTGTTTCACAATATTTTTTAGAATTTGTTCCTACTTATTGATATATTGTAACCAGGAGAAAGAAAAATTACCTACTTTTATGATATATTGAACAATGTATTATGCTTCCACGATATTTCAAATGTAGAGAAAACATGGAATGGATTATATTTGAATTATTTTTGGTTTACAAAAAAGTATGAAAATTAAATGTTTCTGAACCCCTCTGTTTTGATATATATAAATTTTTCGCCATTAACAAAAACATTTAATGAAGTAGCTAAAATATACCTATTTCATTGATATTCCATGTAAGAATAAGAACAATAAACGTCGATTTATACATCGTCAGTCTCTGGAAACGTAGAAGAAAGCACTGTATCATTAGCCGGGTACAACAGAATTGTATACATCCAGTTTTTTTCCTAATTCACATGACATCACTTTCTATAAGTCATCACATACAGGAGTAAGCACTACAAATAGCCGGAGGTTTCATGCCGGGTTGTAATGGCCGCGGCGAATAGGTTACAGAATTCATTGTCACTCTTCTCTTTTCTTCTCAAGTCGAACTCGATTCGTCTGTGTTTTCTTTCATCTGAAATGCTCACCATTCAGAACATTGTTGACATTTTAACATCCAAGCATTGGTTGGATTTTTTTTTTTGTCAGTTAACAAAAATAGGCCCAAAAACTGTCTCAATTCATTGCACACAGATTGAACAGATCTAGAAATGTAAGGGTTTGCATTGCATTATATTCTTTTAGATTAGAAGCGTTTACTCAATTTTACTGGCACTATATAAAAATGTTTTAGCAAACTACTGTTTTCTAGTCTCACGGTTGTTTGAGTCTTAAAGGTTCGTTTTTTTCACATTAAGTAAGTTGAGTCTTAATGGTTTGAATTTTTTTTCACATTAAGTTAGTAAGGACAAGCCTGGTAGAATAGTAAATGTGCTTTTCTTTCACTAATTTTAATGTGCTGATTTGCATTGATTAAATGTTCTCAAGATGTGTCGATTTTTTGATACTAGTACTTTGTTTCGCCAGGTAACTATTTTACTCGGATATGTAAAAAGAGATGTTAAAAAGACGAAAGATAACCACCCACCACCACCCCCCCCCCAAAATAAAGTGTGCTTCACCAACTATAGTAAATTGAAAATGCGACCATTCGTCTTTTCCTCCTTTATTCTAATCCTTTACACTGGTTTTTAATTTTTTCTCATAATAGATCTCAATTTGTTTTCCTACCGATCGCTGGAATCAAGTATTTCGTTTTCGTTTGAAACGGTTCATGCGTTGAGATCATTTTTCAAACAATTAATTAAAGCGAGCGTTGGTACTTGCTCAGTCTGTTGCATGCGGAACTAAGACTTTATGCGTCGTTCTTAACGTAAATGTGAAATCACTTTTGATTAAAAGGTTATATAGTATAATTGTTAAATAATAGTAAAGCTTATGGGAACCAATTCCTAACCGCAAACTTTGGTCTGATTTCCTGAGAAACATGGGCTATATTTATTCAGAATTGCATCTGTAAACATCTTAATTTTATTTTGACTGAATATACCTATTGAAAAATGTTGTCCTCAAAGAAGGGCCCTCTTTTGTAATGAGCCAAGTTGTGATTTCACTGAGTACACCCATATAAAACTTCTGTATAGCTCTCATTGATTGAGTTTCGCAAAACTGCCAATTGCTGACAATCTTTACATTTTTGTTTGAGTAAATAAAGAATCATATCCATGTAGATTCCTTCCTGTGATAATGTAAACACTTCGCTCAGACCATGGCTGTGTCATTGACACCATTTTTCCTAGCCTGCAAAATCGTCTGGAAATAAATCTGAATTTTTTAAAACTAAAATTTATTGTATACAAGCAATCTATTAACACGTTTCATATTACCTATTATGAACAATTTTTTCAATCTTTCTATCAAATTGCAAAGGGAGAAGCCTCAAGGTCATGACCTTCCCCATAGAGAGCCGAATTCCCAGGGTGTGGTGGTTAACGTACACGACACTCACCTAGACACGTGGGGTCAATTCTTCAATCCTGTCCCTTAGATCGACCAGCGTGACATATTACATAAAATCCTCAAAATATTAGGAACCTATCGTCATTAAAAGAAGTAAACATCGCATATAATGATATCATTAACTGCGTGTATTTTAAGATATCAAACAGTTTATTGAATTTCTCTCTCTATATTTTTTTTCAAATTGAGTAATAGCATGCATTAACAAAAAATGTCAAAATTAAATTTAATGTTTTTAATTCTTCAGTGAGTAAGGAATGTGCAGGGTAGATATCTTTCAATACTTGAACATATCGTAAAATAATTACAAATAGTGAGATATTTATTCTAGGGAATTTTTTCAGTTGGTCTCTTTATAATGTTGATGAATGGATAAATGTCATTTACTTAAGGAAAAAGGACTCATTCTTTAAGTATTATGAGGTGATTAAATACGGTCGGGGAGATCAAATCCAATAAAAATAAAGCCCGAAGGGCATTATGATAGATTTGATCACGCCCGACCGTATATGATCACCTCCAAATATTCAAAGAATGATTCCTTATATCTATATATATATATTCCAGTAATTGTACGATTAAATATTAAAATAGTCATTGATGAATTGTATTGCATTATACATTACAAACTCGATTCGAAGTACTATCACAGACAAAGACACTGGGAAATGTCTTATGTATATCAGGACTAGGCTTTACTTTTACCAGAATCATTCCGTGTTAACATTATAATTCACTGTACATTTACTTGTTTCAAAAGAATCTACTAATTACGATTTTTTTCAATTAGCGTGATTTTAATGCTTCCCCAAAATTTAATAAATGATATATAATTCTTTCCAAATTAGCAGGATTTTGCTCCGTACCCAAAATCATGTTAAAGTAAATACATGTAATAGTCTAAAGAATAAGAATATGTTTGTGTAAATTATGTTTTGATTTTTCTTTTTTTTTAAATTAATTAAAAAAGAGAAATATTTCGCTCGTCGATTGAAAACCAAAATCTGACGCAAGGCTAATTTTGGAGACTAGGTTAACTCGATCGAACTTGGTGACAATAGGGTCAAAAATAAAACTGCACTGGATACAATTATAGAAAAGAAAAATATTATGAACAGGTACGCTGTCTGTCTTTTCACAAGTTAGTGGATGTAAAGGGGGCTGTGAACTAAATCGATAAAATTTCGCTGCTCAGTGAAATATTTCTTTTTTTCAATCACGAAGTTTAAATATTAACATTTGCCGTAACTTTCAAACAAAGAAACTGAATAAACAGATTGATAAAAAGCAGTAAATGCAATGATTGTGAGATACTATACCTTTAATTGTTATGATTAAAAACATGGGTATTTAAATTGTGTATTGTACCCATTTTTTTTTTTATTATTTTGAGCAACAGCAATGTAGAATGACAAACACTATCTATCTGAAGTAAGTTTACATTTATATTGATGACGTGCAGTTGTTCAAGTGTATGTAAATAAATCGAGGGCATTTATGTAAGAATTCTAATTCTCTTTTTTATTTCAAGATTGGATCGGAATAGATAGAAAGACCAACAATATCGTAAGACGATCAGTGCAGGCAACTGGTTTTACCGTCGGGCCTTTTTGTGGGACTTTTTTTTTTAAAATATGCTAATAAAAGAATTAATTGTTTTTCTCTTAAGTGTATAACCATCCATCGTCACAAATCACAGGCTCCATCATAGAGAGCATTGATGTGAATCAAACTTGAGTTCCCGACGATGGCACATGTAACTACCACACTGTACTATATCAAACGTGTGAATAGGTTTATTATTTACTGCGTGTGCATTCATTTCCTGATTTCATGTTAATGCCATTAAATAACATGTTCTTTAAAATGCCTTGACTTCTTAAAGTTTGCTCTTAATTTCTTCACAATTTGTTATAAACACGATTTATACATGTATATTATTATTTTATATGAGAGCCCATGCGTTTTTATAAAATGTTTATATCAAAAAGGAAACAATTGAATAATATATGAATAGTTTATTAAGTAAATATAACATTTTTTTCAATTCAACTATACAAAACAAAGACTTTAAATCCAGACAGATGGTTTTTCAAAGAATATGCAACAGCATATAAATGCCCAAGACAAAACATGATTTTATGTGGTAGAGTTATCTTCCTTGCATATGTGGTGCAAGAGAAACAACTCGAATTAATATTCAATGCACAAGAAAAATTAATGCGTGCCATTTTGGTGTCACTATGTGTAAATCAATGCTGTTATAAGCGCATTGAAATCTCTAACACTTGGCCAGGGCTCTTTCTGTCTCCTTCACAGAGATTTTGGCAGTGTGGCTCTAACATTTTAGATGAACACATATATTTATTATGAAATCAAATGTATTGTCCTCAAGATTATGCTATCTAGAGAAAACAAGTTGAACCTTCTCCAATGATTTTTTGACTTGACCAAGAAAGCCCTCAACACTAGATCCCTGGTAAGAAGTTTCTTGTGGCATCCACTCTGATCCACTTACGTGTATAATTAGATTAGAACATAACAAGAAATGTATTTATAAGACAGACACAGCAACCCCCCCTAAAAAAAAATAAATAAATAAAAGCTCTCTGACAACCAAATTAAACAGACAATTGCATATAATATTAAAGTTACTATAAAAAAAAATGAAATCATTCAAATATGTGTTAAGATTTTCTCATATTTTGCATTAGTTTAATCATATAATATGTGTGGGAATTTTTCCTGTAAATCAATTGCTGAGAATTTTCCCCAGTTCAAATGCAAAACATGTTTTAATTGATACTCTTTGTTTTGCCTTTGTTTTTTTCACAATCTCCATGTTTGTTTTGATGTTTATTTTTTTTGTTATGATGCCATGTCTGCTCTTTACTGGTTCTCTTTCCTATGTCTTCAGCCACTCCAAGACCTGCGGCGTAAAGTAAGAGATGATGATGTCAGCCCCAGCCCGCCGCATGCTACACAGCACCTCCATAAGAGTCATCTTCAAATCAAACGCTCCTGCTTTGGCTCCATGATACAACATGGCGTACTCTCCAGACACTTGATAAATAGCCAGTGGGTGTGTTGGATACTGTAAGAAAGAATTAAACAAACATTTTGAGAATTGCACACAGACAGTAGTTGAACCAAAAACAAATGATGTTATAATGAGATCCTACATGATATTCAGAGAATAAACAAAGTAGAGACAAAAATGTCTACTAGACTATGCCAGTTACAAGATGAATTTATCATAATAAGAAAATATAAATAGTATTACATTGTAATATTTGATCTTGTGACTGATCACCCTATTCCAATCTACCGGTACATGAATATGCATCAATGCTATCCTCCTATTATACCAGGAGGGGATATACATAGGCTATGCCTGTCGTCCAATCCTATTGAATTTATTGAATAAAATATGTTTAAATTAAATCAATGTTATCTGAATTTCCCCCCACCTTTTCCTTGGTTGTTTTGACGATGTCGAGGTAAGCAAGACCAGGCTTAACCATCAGCATGTCCGCACCTTCTTTGACATCTCGATCAACAGCTCGCTCGGCCAAACCGCTGGATCCATAGGGCAGCTGGTAAGCTTTCCTGTCTCCAAATGAGGGAGCTGACTTTGCAGCATCTCTAAAAACCAAAGCCATAAAAAAAACAATCAAAATCAGCTGGATTTTTGATAAAAAAGTAATGAACACAGTAAAAGTTGTATAAATGACATTTTTCATACAAAACACTGACAAAAAATCATGAAACTATAGCAATTCTATGCTGAATCTAATAATTGGAAATGGAATTGCTCAGGTGTCTCTGTTTAACAATAATAATCAGTTCTCTCTTTAATACTTCTTGATAAAAATGATAAACATCATTTAAATATGGTAGAGAGCAGAAACACAGTAAAATTTGTACAAATTATAGAGACATTACAACATAGTGTCTTGAGCAAGGCTGAATTGAAAACTTTGTGTTCCCCATACAACTATATCATGCTTATGGTTGAGCCTACCTGAATGGTCCGTAGAATGAGGAGGCAAACTTGGCGCTGTAGCTCATAATGGCCACCCTGTTCCCATACCCCGCCTCTGACAGGGCAGCTTTAATAGAACCGATCCTACCATCCATCATGTCTGAGGGAGCGATAATCTGGCAACCTGAAAAAGCAAGTGTACAGGTAACAAGCTATCACAATCCAACTAAACTGATACATGCACTACTGTTTCTATATGCACTCCATCTTAACATACCTGCTTTGGCATAAGTCACTGATATCTCTGCTAGTCTTTTGATGCTGGCAACATTATCTATGCTTCCATCTTCACGTAGAATTCCTACAAAACAAACCATAAATCTATAAAGTTCAATGCTATGTGTGTATGATGTAACAATTTGCAAAACTCTTGAATTAGACAATTCAAATTCAATGTTTTAACTCCAAATATTCTTCATACTTTTTATCATTTCATAGTTTACATGTACTTTCATTGTTTTCTTCAGCACGTACCACAATGTCCATGACATGTATATGGACAGAGGCAAACATCACAGGCCACCAGTAAATTGGGGAACCAGCTTCTCAGCATTTTGATGGCCAGGATGGCTGGGGTGTCGGGGGTGTCAGCTGCTGTACCATTGTTGTCCTGGGGGAGAGAGAGAATATAGGTATACATGGACAATTAAAGTAGTAATGATACAAGAATTCTGAAATCAATGTGTACCATTCATAGATAAAATTTTGATACCATAAGAGATAACTCAGCATAATAACTGAATATATAAAAATGTTGTTTTCATTTTATTACTGATTTAATCAACACTTTATTGATTATATTAAAAACATTTTGAAATACAGATCTCTGCATTCTAAATTTAAAAAAAATCAATTACAGAATTAATGAAAACTTATATATTACTAGACAATATACACTGTAACTTAAGCACATGTGTATACACATTTAATCATAAACCTTTTAAAGGAACTGGCTGCTCACCTTTGGTAGTTTACTGGGGACACCAAATATAAGGACACACTTCAGGCCGTTCTGTACCATGGGTTCCAGGGCCTGGCGTAGTTTGTTGATGCCGTACCTGGCCACACCTGGCATACTGGCCACCTCTTGTATGTCATCCTCACTGTCTCTGTAAACAACAGGAAGCAACAACTCAGTCTCCCTTATCTTGATCAAGAACAGAGAAATAATGCAGTGCATGCGCGAATCCAGAAAATTTTTCCAGAGGGGGGGTCTGAAGGATAATTGTGTTTGCCAGGGGGAGTCCGAGGCATATTTGCGAAATTTTACTATGCGAAATTTTACTATGTAAATTTCATAAACTTTCATTTTCCAGGGGAGGGGGGGGGGGGTCGGGACCCCCCCCCCCCCCCCCACTAGATCCATGCATGCAGGGGCACATCATCACGTGATTCACATTGCTTTCAACTAATGGCCCCGGGCACTGTATACTATTTCAAAGATAGCCATAAGCTTCATGTTTTGACTACCAAAAAATGTGTTGATAATGTACATGATGTAAAGGGCATGTGACTTTTTTTTATGTCATAGAGAAAAGTCCTTAAATCCATGTACCAGGCATAATGTATGTTCTTTCCTAAAGCAAATGCCTTCTTTTCACCTAACCCTATGAGAGTCATGAGACAGTACCAAGGTTGTTCTCCAATCCACATGACCAAGAATGGTGACCTTCAGGAATATCTCGTGTTCTTCACATAAGATTGAGCCTTTCAATGTTTGTAATGGTTTTACCGGTACATGCAATTTAAAAATACAAACAATACAGATTGCTGTAAGAGAAGGAATAAAAACCATCAAAAAAGCCTTCCTCAGTTTGTGCTCAAGATTCACAGCAAATCTTAGATGCATTGCTCTGCAAGTATTATATATATTATTTTCTCATCATAAATAAAATGTATAGGTATCCCGTTCTTATGCTGCCCATTCTTATTATGATTCTGACCCATGGTAAAGCTTATTAACTTGCAATCATTACTTTTCAAAAAGTAGGTTTGTAGGGTTAAATTATTTTATTTCAAAGCCATCTGCTATTAAGTAACAATTAAGAGCTGTTGAATTACGGTCAACATAACAATGTCCGGTGTGCAGTCAAAAGACTTTCATTTACCCAATATATATATATATATATATATATATATATATATATATATATATATATATATATATATATATATATATATATATATATATATATATATATGTCTTGCACAAATCTATTTGAAACCCCCAGAAATTATCAGTGCGCTAGAAGTCTCGAATCGTGATACCAGTTCTTGCTGTCACCTTTTTGTAGGAGAGCTTATCAAACCTAACTTAGTACTAGTAAAACGAACCAAGGTCATATTGTTAAAATGAAAATTATAAAAAATGATAGCATGTATGTTGACATCTGCACAGAAATGTAAAATATCATTTTTTTCACTAAAATAAGAATTTATGTCTTGAATGGTCTTCTTACATATATACATGTAATAATCTACATATATCCCAGTAATACATGTATACAACATAAACAGTGGCCTGATTTTCCATTCCATGAAATGTAGAGATAAGAATTACTGACAGGTTTATACAGCCTATCCAAGATGTCTGACATACATGTCCTACATGTAGTGATGGTATAATGTCTCCTAAAGGGGCATGGTCACGATTTTGGTCAAATTCTATTTTTCTGTTTTTCTTAGTTATGTACAATGCTTTAGGAATGCATTTCTTATTTCTAATGATCAAATGAAACTTGAGAGTCAGTCGTAGAGTTATAAGCAAGATACAGGGCTCACAATTCTTTGTCATGTAAACAAGGCTCATACCCTGTTTTGGTTTACATAGGTACAATATACCAGTAAAATATCTTTTTCAAGCTGATTTGTCTATCTTCTTATTAATTTTAAGTATAAATAAACAATTCCTAAAATTTAACACATTCATTTTAGATCTAAAACTACATACAGAATTTTCACTTCAGCATTCAAAATGTAAACAAAATTTTGGTTGCCTATTAAAAATGTCTTACTGAAGCATTGTAAACATTAAAATGGGAAAAATAATTTTTGACCAAAATCGTGACCATGCCCCTATAAAAACCTGTCGTAACCATATCACCATATTCAGCATAAAATGAACATTGCTAATTTAGTGCAAATATATATTAAACCAATTACATACACTAATTAACAACTGATTGAGAAGATTATGCAAGCAGGAATTAATCATGGTCTTGGGGGAAACTACCCTCTTTGGAGAAACTGCTGGGGGTCCTGAGGGTCAAAGCCTTCCCGAAATTGAATGACCATTTTGAGTACTTATAATGTTCACACAATTCAAAAAATACTCATATATTTTACATATTTAACCTCATTTGGGGTAGCTCTAAGCACAATAAAAAGAAAGAAAAAAAATTGAGCTTTTTATTATAATCGACTTTAGGGGAGTTTTCACTCATCAAAAGGGAAAATGGGATATTCAGGGGAAATTTTCTTTGGGGGAAAATTACCGAATATCGGTAGTATAAATATGCCCTAGATTGATTCGAGGCAAGTGATCAGTCATGTTATGAGTACATTATTTAAACTCGCTATTTTCCCTCACATAAACTGACAGTATCAGAATATCTTATTTTAAGTTTACAGATGTTGTTTGCATGAGTGCTGAAGTGTATAAAAATACTGATTAGCATACTAGTCTAGTATATGCAGTGAGCTATCGGATAGAACAATAAATCATCTATAGTTTGATTTATATAGATACTAACTGTAGATTATACATGGCATTTATTGATTTGTGTGGCTACACCTTGATATTTTCTACACCAGAATATTTCATTAACTTAACCTTTTAAATGATAAAGTAGTACTGCATAAAAATGTTGATTTATCGAAATGAAATAAATATGAAAGCTTGGGATATCCATATGTCAATTTATCTTTATAATGTATATGCTAGCACACAGATTTGATGAATTAATCAAATAGTTTTGTCATTTCTTTACTTTTACCTTTAAGATAATGATCATAAACCAAAAGGTAGTTGCCAAACGACAAATACATTAAACATGTTTAAAAATAACCAACATGAATTGAATGTACTGGCTTTTGTTTGAACAAAACGAGGAAGTGTTGAACAAGAGATTTTTGTTGTCAAATTCCTTGAAATGTAATGAGTTTTTTTCTTTTTTCTCTGCTACATTGTCTAATCTATGTCTCGATCCACTAAACCAACATTGCACAGGCTATGAATATCCTATGGTAACTATAAATGAGAAATAGCCTGAAGTGGATATAAGCACCAAACTATAATTATGATGGAAGAGTCCAAAATCTCTTCTCTCTTCTTTGATAACTTAACAATTCTAATTTCATTTTAGATCTAAAAGCTAAACTACATAGTAGACTACATGTAGAAATCTTTCCTATTTTTTTTTAATACAAATTGAAATTGTAGAGAAGTGTAACGTTAACATATGTTTAATTAAGTTAATTTGTACCTTGGCCAAAGGGAAAATTTATAACCTTGTTTATAAATGTTTCAAAACCTCGTGTCTTGGTGCTAAAACAATGAGCTTCAAGTGTCTTAACTCTAAATCCTGAAAAGTTATTTTATCAGCTGAGTGAGACGTCCCAAAAGTCTATCGCCTTATCTTACGAAATAGGAAATGTCAGACATTTGTAAAAGCACTTTACTTACGTTATAAATATTGGATATATTAGATTCTCTGCCCTGATTTGTGTATTCGTAGTTTGCCATGAACGTAAAACAGGGTGATGGATCCCACTTTGAAGAGTCGCATGTTCACACATTGTCCCTATCGGTATAGAACCATGCGAACTAGATCACTGATACAAGCCAAGTTTGTTGACATCCGGTTGTGCGGCTTACTTGATTCGCAAATTGACCTTGACGTGACGTTCGATAGATCAGTTTGACGTGAGCGTCATACAGTTTTACTACTTTTGGGAAAGGCACATGACAAAGTTTATTCTAGGGACAGAATTTATACAAAAAGACATCTGCCTGTTGTGTCTGGTTATTTTTTTTTTATTGTTATCATCTGTAGAGGAGGCCTAACAGTACAGTAACGTTATGCAAGAATTAATTATTCATCATTTTAAAGTTTAACGTTAAAGTTTGATATTAAGTTATAAGGCCTATAATCAGATTGAAAGTTTGCATCCGTTCTTTACTTGTTTATTTTAATTGAGGCAATTTTGATAGCATCACATTGGAGGATTTTTTTCGGGGGGGGGCGTAATTTTGCTTCGCCACCCGGACGTTTCGTACCCACCAACGATAATATACACATTAAAACTTTCCATTTATATCAAGACTGTATGATAATTATACTACTAGTATATGTTTACATGAATTTTAATGAATTTGTACAATATTCGTTTACCATTCAACCCACCACCACCAGTCCACCACGGGCGGATCTAGAGGGAGACATGTGGGTCTGGACCCTCCCCCCCGGAAAATTCAAATTGCTTATGTTGTGGAATTACCGACAATAGCCCTCGGACGCCCGTTGGAAACATAGATTTCCTTCGGACCCCCTGGAACATTTTTCTGTATCCGCTCATGACCATGCATCTCAGTTTTTTTTAAACTGGAAAGAAAAATAAATGGAATTATATAACGCTTGCAGAATCTTATGATTAATAATTGTATCTTGCAAATAAAGTTGTCACAATAATAAAACTAATTTTGTTAAATACAAATTTTTTATTGGCACAAACACAATTAAGTTATATGTACAATAATTACCGGGCAAAGGCCCAACATAAGCATACTAGTATATAAACAGCAGTATTATTATTATTTTAATTTTTACACACCAGTATAAAGATACATCATTATATTTCACATTCACATAGGAGGAAAAAATTCTACATTTTAGGTTTAAAGATAATGCACCGTTTCTGTATGATGTACATTTATTGTTTAAAACAGAACTTAGCCTTATAAGGATAATTATCTGACATATTTGAAAAGTTATTTCTATGAAAACATGTTTATTTTATTTAGAAAATTGCCCTCAAATGAATATATCTAGAACAGTTGAATAAAGAATGAAATTAATCTAGTGATACAATAATTACAAAGACTTTATGCATTGGAATAGACAAGTGTCTACCTTTTTCTATGGCAAGATTGTGTGAACTTAATTTTAAACTATTGAAAACTGATCTCTCTTCTTTCCGTTTAAATGCATAAAAAAAATAATCAAAATTTAAGAAAACTCTTTGCTGCGAGAAAAAGCCCCCACCTCCCCCACCCCCGATGCTAACTAGGTTTCTGAAACATGAAACATGTACCACATCCATATATATTTTTATGCTACATTACATTATTCTACAAATAAGTGTATTATTTAATTTGTCATTTATATTTTGCACTTTGTATGTATTATCTTGCACCTTATGGAGAAGGCTTACATAGGCATTGTCTGCTGCCTAATCCATTTATGTAAATTTATATTTACATAATAAAATATGTTCAAAATAAAAACCACATCCATGCAAGCGTACAAAACCCAGCGTACGTGTGACTATCATGCACTCTCATTTGACTCTTTCTGATCCAAAAACATGTGACACACACGTTGTGTATAAATATATGTGTTTAACTTTTTCTTGAACTATATTGGGATCTAGGAATACACTTTAAGAGGTGGTTAAATTGTGACCGTAAAATATATGTGGTCCCGTGACGCGGCATCAAACTTGTACACTCGTGGAAGTGAATAAACTTTAAAAGTATGAGACAGGGCAAAATTTATCGATAACAATATCAATATCACTCAAGTTTTTGCTTTTAATACTAAATATTCAATAAAAAATTAACATCCCCCACCCCTTGGAAAAAAAAAACAAATTAAACTTAGGCCTATGCATTTTTTATTACTGGATATTTCTTTTGGTCTGTCTATTATTCATGAGCGGGTAAGTAATAATGGTTTATTGTCGTCTTTGCAAGCCAAGGACTTTCGTCTACCGAAAATCTAATAAAACAGCAAACAGGATTTTCAGACTGAAAATAGTCCTTGACGTTGTAGTGTTAAGTAATTTTTCACAAATGAAAATCATTTGAAATTAGACATGAAATGTCTAGGATAAAAACAGGTTGGTAAAAAAAAAGAAGAAGAGAAAGAAATCAAATCGGTGCGAAACTACCATATATTTAATATCCTGAACGAAACCACTCGTAACCGTTTGTACTACAGATATACTTCCGGTCGAGTTATGCCCCTTTCATCGTGGCAACTGGTAAACAACGATCGAAACTCGGGCATCAAGTGATGTGAATGCAATATGAAGAAAGGTATCTCCATTGCATGGTTAGTACAAGTAGCGTCAGGCCTTATCCTATTTTTCATATAGTCACATTTTTGTCCTTGCATATGCATGCAACTTATCGACCAGAGAGAGGTGTATATTCGTTTTCAGTTGCTTTTAATAAATATCAGTTAATCTCATGTTTACTAAGGTGGCACGGGACAGTTTTTTTATACAATTCATTGTAGCCAGGGGATGCGTGTCTTCGGAACTCTGTAACTAGAATTTCCTCAGTTCCCATACAGCACATATACCTTTAATTCACTCTTTATAAGGCCAATCACCAATTTCTGAAGAAAATTACTATAGTCTGTCCCATTAAGATATTTATGCTGCACATTTGGACGATTTTTAATAAAAATACACATACCTGTGAAAGAAGTGCAATTGAAATCGATGATAGGGAAAATTTCCAAGAAAACTTCATTCATACATTATCATTTTTCCCTCGTAAAAATTCACAGGAACGAAAACAGATTTCTTACGGAGATTTATAAGGGGGAATGTTGACATCTTTTCTCCATTCGGAAGTACTCGGTACACCTCGCGCAATATTTCAACGTTATCATCCGGGCGTCTTCATCTCCCTAGCAATGGAAAAACCCTGTAGACTTTTTATTTTTAGTCGTGTATTAATTGATACCTGACAAGCTAGAGGGGGCGTTTCAAAGGGGAAATCTTGGGATTTTTTCATACTATTGAATGGACATCGTCTGAACCAATAGGTATTTATAAATATCGAATAATTTAAGAAAATATGCGGCAAAAATATCTTGGGACAGACTATAGTCAAAACCTGTAAAATTTTCTACATATTGGTTTTTATGAGATTTTGACCCTTTCACATTTTGCTAATATTTCATGATTTCTCAGCTTTTTAGACCTCCCCCAGCTAATTCCCTGCAAAGGGTTGACCTTCCGTACCGTGTGCATGTTGCACCTGCATCACGTCAGAAACTTACCGGTGTATAGGTTACAATGTCCCATCCACCTACTTTTCGTGTTATTTTACCTCCCGTCTGTAACTTGCAATTTCACTGTGTAAAGTCAACACAACAGTCATATTAGCCGCAGGTTTCGCATTTTACTTCTGATTCTCATGTACCTAACATATGGGGCCTACATATTGCATTTTCAATTTCAACAAGAGACATCCCTCGAACTAATGATAATCATTAAAAATCATATCATGAATTTTAGCAACACTCATAAGCCTTAATTCAAGTACAGCAATTCTCAATTTTACAAAAATATTGACGGGTACTTTATCCGAAACTGTCCCTTGCTACCTAAGTTGAGTGTGAGGCTCATAAGTATTTGCAGGAATTTGAGATAGACATATGCAGTGTTGACACCCCAAAAAACAACTTGTTCGACTCAATTTGTAGTAAATATGTTAAAGGTATATGTGGCGTATTTGGAGTAAAATTTTTGACATGAGTTTGAGTAAAAATATACATCATACTTCTTAAAATTAGACGTTTCACAAACTCTAGGCCCATAAAACATGTTCTGTCTTTAGTTATTTGTCTTTAAACTTTGCTACACGTCTGATGAATATTAATGTAATCCGCCATTTATATCGCCACTGCGCATGAGTGCGGGAAAACCTAGCATTGAAAACACGATGGAAGAAGAGTTTGTGTACAAATTAGAATCACGTTTTTCATGTCTTAAATTAAATAATTTATATATCAGATGATACTCGAAGCATTATTATTCCGATATTCATTAATGTAGAACGATATAAATTGTTTATTAAGTGTAATAAATACGAAGCACGATTTTAGCATCATCGACACGGTAAACGGAGTAAATACCCCTCTCCCTGAGGGATGCATGTACTGAGAGTGTTTATTTATTCTTTATTCAAAAATTCGTCTAAACGAAAATCCACTTGTGGTTTAAAACTTATAAAGTAAAGACACGGGACAAATGGAGCACGAACCTGACTAGCAAAACCCCTACAACTTCATCATGGAAACTTAAGTTTAATTTGGCTTTAATTCCTGTTCTATCAATCTACATGGTCTCCGATGACAATCTTCCCTTTGTTCCTATCCTTGTCAGTCTGTCTCTTTTTTCTTTCATTGCCAAATCTGTCAAACTTAACGGTATACCTATCATTTTCGTCGTCGCCACTCTTGTTGATAGACCAAGATGGATATCACGTGACCCATTTAAGGCGGGGTTATTCAAATCTTTTGTATTTTTTACCGTAAAAAATAAAAAATATTTTTTTGATTTCTTGTATCTTTGTTATGCGATTGAATTATAAAGCGTTATTTGTGTGAAAGTCCTATCTTTAAGTAAAGAAATGAAGCAAATAATCAGATCTTATTATTGTTATTCACTAAAAATACGCCACATATACCTTTAAAGTCTTGTACTTTGTTCCATGCATATTTTAATGTCCAATTTATACAGGATTTCTCATGATTTGCAATGTTATATGATTTTTATCCAATGATTTGTGTGTTTTCTATCCCCAAGCCTTGGCGAGTTGGATAAAAATCACATAATATACCATCGCAAATCGCGAGAAATTCTTTTTATCACATTTGTAATAGAAGAGGAGGAATGACCTATAATCTGTCCCAATTGAGTTATTGCTTCTATTACTTTTTGATGATTTTTACTTAAAATACTCATACCCGTGAAAGAAATACAGTTGAAATTGAAATAAAGGAAAATATCCAAGATATCTTCATTGATACATTATCATTTTTTTCGCTCATAAAAGTTCACAGGAACGAAAACAAATTTCATATGGTTCAAGATTTATAATGGGAAATTTTTACATCTTTTTTTTCGCCATTCGGAACTCACTCAGAATACCTCACATTATTTTTCAATGTTATCATCCAGGCAATTTCATGGCTGATGCAATGCAGAATCCCTGTAGACTTTCTATTTTGGGTTGTGTATTGAAACCTGAAGAGGTAGAGGGGTGTTTCGTAACAAATAATCTAGACTTTTTTTTTTAGTACCAGTAGTTGAACGTAGTATAGACACAAATGGTACTTATGATTATCAAAATATCAAGCAAAAAGATGTGAAAGCAAAAACTTGGGACAGAGTATAGGCTCAAACTGGGGACCCCTCAGTTTAAAAACCAACCCTCTACCAACTGAGCAAAAGGGTTAACCCACTTGCTAGTGTTAGTAGGAGCGTGGCAGTACTGAGCCTATAGATACACACTATTACACTCTTACCCCTTATCTTTTGAGATCTCTATCCATTAGAAATCTCACACGAGACTCTCTAAACCACTCCACGTGGGTTATTTTGTTGGGTGCCAACGTAATAGAAGAGGAGGAATGACCACAACTATAGGCTTGAACTCGGGACCTTTAACCTTTAGCTCAGTTGGTAGAGCATTGGTTTTTAAATTGAAAGGTCCCAAGTTGTTAACCTTTAGCTCAGTTGGTAGAGGGTTGGTTTTTAAACTGAAGGGTCCCGAGTTTGAGCCTAGGTCATTCCTCCTCTTCCCTACCTTGAGTGTCAATGTAGGAGAAGAATAGGAATGACCTAGGCTCAAACTTGGGACCCTTCAGTTTAAAAACCAACCCTCTACCAACTGAGCTAAAGGGTTAACCCACTAGCTAGTGCTTAAGAAGGAGCATTGCAGTACTGAGCCTTTAAGGAGGAACAGGACAGGTATCACGTGACTTTCAATGCAATGATGCAATGATGTGGGGGCAGAAATTAGAACTTATGGAATTGATGTGCTAACTCTATTATGACGTCATAATTGATTTGACTGTATGATGCTATGATGTCATTTATCCATTATGACGTCAAACATGATTTGATAGAGATCTTTTTCCTGTACTATAGGGCTCTAAAGTAGTCATTTTCACAACATGAGTTGGGAAAAATTGAACATTTTCAATTTTAGAAATGAAAATGTGCAAATCAAATCATAAGCGGTTAAGATAATCATATATATATTCTGATTATTATTCTGTTCGTGATAATCAATAAATCTAAAGAATGTATTACTTTTTTGATGGTTCAAAACAGAAATGGTCACAAAAAGTCATAATTCAAGAACAAGGGGTAGGGGTGATTCCTATTGTAGTATATCCCTTAAATGCCAATTAGAAAGTGGCCATGAAAATTTTATAAGTTATAAAGCAGATGTTAAGGTTGAAATATGATTATTTTTTTTTTAAATTCATTGAGAAGTTTTTATGTGCGATCCCATTTTGTTAAAATTTAGAATCAAAAACTACAAAACTTGTAGTGCTGGTTTTAGCAATATTTTGATAAAATTATGATATTGCTATTGTAAGAAATCCAATGATGTAAATAATTTTGAAATTTGTTTTCATTCTTAAAATTAATGAATATACTTTGCAAATAAATTCCATCAAATAAATTAATTATTGCAGAAAATTGAAATGTCAAAAAAATTCATAATGCCAGAAAAGGGGGACAATTCCTATCAAAATATCTCCCTTGCAAGGTAAGAAAGTAGTCAAGAAAATGATCTATGCTGTAGAGGACATCTTAATGTTAATGTGTTTAAAAAAGCAAAAAAATTTATTGACAAATAATTTTACACTGCAACGTCCTGTTCCCCCTTAAATACACACTATTACACAATCATGTTTTACCACTTCTTTTGTTAAACCTCCATCTTTTCTGTAAAAATTATAATTATTAGCAGCAGAACACATAAAACTACTACAAGACGTACTCAACAACTTCACAAAAAAAAGTTCCTTGAAGATTAACAAACATTTAATTTATGTACCCCGGTAATGTTTTAATTATTATAATGTCATGTTGGGTAAGAATACACAGTGTAATATAAAAATTTATTACACGAGTGATATCCACCGAATATTAATATTATAATGTACTTCAAAGATACAGTGTTTTGTTATAATACTGAATTCTACTACATTAATATCTTTAAATACAGATAAACGAGACTCCAAAAACATACATTCACACATGGAATCAAAGAAGGGAAAAGTCAAACCTTCAAAGGACATGGAAGACTACTCAAAGAAAATCAAAATGAAGAAGAAAAAAAGTAAAGTAACTGGAAACCATGATGAGATGCCAGATTTTCGAATGTTTGACCAAGCCATGAAGGAGGCTCAGATGAGTCCTGACTTTAAGCCTGAGAAACAGAGAATTGACATGGTTCTGATCCACCAAAGAGATAATAAGAGTGATCAAGCCTCCAGAGAGATCCGCAAATGCTTTGAGGACAAGCTCAGGAGAAGATATAACTTTGTGATTAAGAAAGAAACAATTGGAGATTTGGACTACAAGCTCCTCCATTGTCCATTTAGAAGTCTCTGTGAAATGGCTCAATTTGTCAATCTGGAAATACCCCTAAATGAGGTAAAGCAGAATATTGTGTGATACATTTACATATATTTTTTTTATTTTCATTTTTTATGCTAATTAATACATGTAGCATGTATTTCATGAATTGTTGTATGAAGAAGTATTTTTATCTGCAGTTTGTAAAGAAAAAATATGCTAAGACTTAATTTCATTTTGATCTCATTGCTGATTCAAGAAGACTGCTTTAAATTTTGAACCAACTTAATTGTTCTTCTTCATCTTCTTGAGAGCGATATAAAGTTAAAGGTAATTTACCAGTGTTAGTGGGAATTAAACATACATTTGAATGGTATGATATTGTTGTAATATAGTTAATTGACATATTTGATTAGGTTAGTAATGCAAACAGAAGGTTATCTCTTTTGTAAACACTCTGTGTCATGCCAGTAGACAACATAATTGAAAATTAAAAAAGTCCTTGAATCTTTAAAACACCTAATTTTATTCATCAATACACTTAATTTTCTGAAACCATCCAATAATTAAGTATCTCTTTCATAGTGCAATAACCTTAGCTATAAGAGTTCAAGACTTAAATGTGGGAAGTTGATTGAATGCTACATAAAAAAAAAGATCAAAGGACAATGTGCAGCCAGATAAAGTGCTTTTATGCCCCAAAATTCAAAGTTATGAATAGAGCTTTAGAAATTTGCTTAAAGATAGATTAAAAGAAATCTAATTCAAGGTTGTGAAGATAAATTAATTGTCTGATCAATATCATAATAGAAATGTGATATGTTAATTATGACCTTATTTCACAAAAAGCATGTTTTTTATAGTCTGTCCCAAGATATTTATGCAGCACATTTGGCTGATTTTTACTAAAAATACACATACCTGTGAATGAAGTGCAATTGAAATGGATGATAGGGGAAATTCCAAGATATCTTCATTGACACATTATCATTTTTCACTCGAAAAAATTCCCAGGAACGAAAACAGATTTCTTACGGAGATTTATAATGGGGAATGTTTACATCTTTTCTCCATTCGGAAGTACACGGAATACCTCACGCAATTTTTCAAAGTTATCATCCGGGCTTACTGCAATACAAAATCCCCGTAGACATCACATTTTTTTGCCGTGTATTGAAACCTGATAAGCTAACGGGGGCGTTTTAACTGAGAAATCTTGGAAATTTTTCATACTTTTGAATGAACATGGTTTGAACCCTGAGGTATTTATAAATATTAATTAATTAAGCAAAATGTGAATCCAGGATATCTTGGGACAGAGTATAGCCAAAAATAGGGTATTTCGAATGTATCAGTTTTTTGAAAAGGAAACATTGAGCGCATGCTTGCTCCAACACCATATTTAATATGATATGCAATAATATGAACAATTATGTGAAAATGGTTTTGGAGCAACATTGCATTCTATACTTCCTAATGTTCAATATGAAGAAAAACTGATGGTTTTTTCATATGCTTTTGAGAAATTGCGGGAAATGGCCCATTTACGTGATGTCATAGAAGCATGAGGAATGATCGATGTTGTTAAACTTTTAGATTTCTGTAATTAACATATTCAGTTTTATATTTTATTGAAATTTCTATATGATATGATGCTTTTTAAAATTTGTAAAAAATGGGGGCAGAAATTAGACCTTATTGAATATGGTTCTTTAATTTAATTATTGATTATCTGAAGAAATTTTAGTTGAAACTCATTCAATTTATCATCAGTAGATGGTTTTAATCAATACTCAAAGTTCCTCACATGCAATTATGTTTAAAGCCTAGAATCAAGTAATTTAAAGTCTGCATTATTTGCGTTCAGCTTTAATCATCTAATAGCTAATAAATATGTCACACCTTATCAA
The DNA here is from genome assembly GCA_020458035.1 of Magallana ariakensis. Lineage (NCBI taxonomy): Eukaryota > Metazoa > Mollusca > Bivalvia > Ostreida > Ostreidae > Magallana > Magallana ariakensis. The sequence continues at coordinate 58,111,659 of CM035815.1, forward strand.
AGATATATTATTATACTTTCATGTTAAATACTGAAATCTGATTGGTTTAGACGCAGTTGACAATCCGTTCCCTTACCCTCAGCGTTAGCAATACGCTTGGCAACGGGCCGATAGAACGAATTGTTACATGCGCGTAAATTATGCGCGTACGGTTCGCCGTTAAATTCACGTCATTTCTATATAAAAGCAGTAAAATTTTCTCTAAAATTAAGACATTCAGTATAATAAAATAAATAGTGCCTGTTTGGGAGGGTAACCGTTGAAATTGACACCCCTTGAAAACCATTGTCAACCTCCGCTTCGCGTCGGTTGACAATGGTTTTCTCGGGGTGTCAATTTCAACGATTACCCTCCCAAACAGGCACTATTTATATAACGGTATATCAAATTTACATACTTATTGTAATAACCATGCATTTCTGGAGAAGTCTTTAAAATGCATTTCATGTTTATTTCTCATTTAAGATCCCTTTACATGTTCATTCACATGAAGTATAAAAGAGTTTGTTAAAACCAACACACTATCATGGTAAAATATTCATGTTTCTATTGTTATTGTAGCCACCAGATGAAAAACCTAATGATACTGCAGGCTGTTGTACATGGCTGAGCAGTTTTGTCAATAACCACTTCTTTGATGATGAAACAGGTAATAAAATATATTTTCAAAATGAATGTTTCTGAATGTTTATATATATGTTTGTGACATCAGAATTTTTCCTTAAAAATTATTTAAATTTCCTAGTTACATAGACCAAGTCAACATAAATCTTCAGAAATTGGAAATTAACCTAGGTACAGCTTATTTGATGCATATTACTAGTATATTCAACTATATACATGTAAATCATAGATGATCCAATATGTGGAAACCACGACCAACAATTGCTTTTTTTTCTGTTATTTTAGAGGATGACTACACCTGCCTGTTTGATATGGACAGATTGGTTTTGTACAAAAACTACAACAACCCCACCGAGTTCTTCCGCCCTGCCACCCGCTCATTTTTGGTCAGCTTACAGAAGTCATAAATTGTACTTCGGAAATAAACAGCAAGTTAAAAAGTTCACTGGGATGTGAACTGGTCACATGATCAAATTCTGTGAAGCCTGAAGGGCTTCTCAGGAGATTTGATCACGTACAACCAAGTTCATACCCCGGTGAACATTTTAACATTGCATGCTGTTTATTACTGGTACCTGGGTACTTATATTTACGTTTGAGAAAGGCAAATCATGCCGAATTATTAACATAACCATATTTTAGGTTTGCAATATTTAATGCTACAGTCAAACGATAAGCTCGTGGGGTAATCATTGTGACGTCATGAAAAAATGCACATTTAGAATTGAACATTTTCGTTATTCTATAGGACCATATAAGGAAGCATATTTGCAAATGTAAATATAGCAGATTGAGAGCTTGTACATCACACCCCATCATAGGATTAAACCCCAAAATTAATATTGCTTAATTTTCTCTCCATCTCCTTGATGAAGAGAGGAATGAAGCATAATTAACTGTGGGTTTCTGATGATGATCTTAAAATCTGTTCAGACTATGGACACATTTAAAGCTTGTAAATTTTAGCCATTAAAAATGATTGCATGGCTTAATGTAAAAGTCATCAAATACATGTGTATACAAATTGTAAAATCTGGGTTATGTACATGTATGTATATTTTTCCTGTTTATAGATTGAGTTGGTTAAATCTTCATTTATAACCATACCTGTACAAAGCTTGGAAATGATCGACATCTAAATTTACAGCAGGTCATCAATGTACTGCATAATAACTATACATGTGAGCATATATTTAGTCTTTCATTTTAACAGGTGCACAAAATCCTGATCAATATGGACATCTCAAAGGACCTGAAAGACTATAGTGTGTTTGATTCATTGGAGGAGGATGGTAAGGGCTGAAGTTGTCTTAATACATTTACTGGCTAGTAAGACTAAAGATGATATGTTTTTGTCAGTTCTAGCCCCTCTGAATTGACATGGGTGTAAAGATGTATAATAACATTGTGTAGTTTGGTCATCAGCTGCTGGTAATCTGTTGCTTACGAAAAATTGTTGGCACAATGTTTCGAAAGATAATTTTTTAATCAGTCATAGGTTTATAGCCCCTTTTTATGACTCGTACAATATAGAAGTTAGTGTTTTTGGTCTGTTTGTACCGTACCTTATATATATCTAGGTCAATATGAGACTCGATGTCTGCCAGAAATGCAGCAGAAAAGTCGTTGTTGGTCAATGTAGTTACTGCATGAAGCAGGTCACCCACAGATCACTTATTACTGGATTTTATCACAGGCAAAATTTGTTTCACAAATGCATCTAGTTCTTTATTCATCTTGTTTGCATGCATAACCTTGGCAGTTATATGAATGAATTGCATTTAGTGTATAACCCACAGTGTTCAATATACCGGTACACAAATTTATTTGAGTGGCCTGCATGATGTTCTTGAATTTTTTGCAAATATTATATATTTTCAAATAAGTTGTATTGCTTAAAAAATCATTTAGATTAAATGTATTTCACTTTCATTAATAATTTTTTTTTTAGTTCCAACTACTGCACAGGTTTTATTCACTATAATGAATCTTGGTAATGATAATTATTTTTCAGAAAATTGCTGTTCCTGTGGCCGTGCTAAAACCCTGAAAGAGTTGAGGCAAGCTGAAAATGATCAGGAACTTCAGAAAATCAGTAAGAACTGATTGCCTATGCAAATTTAAATTCTTGATCATACTTGTATCAACTTTAATCATGTCAATTTAAAAGAAATCTGTTGAAATATGATGTTTTCATTCTTCTCAAAGTTGACACTGTGATTTCATTAATGCAGGCATGATCAAATATGATATGTCAATACAAAACTCCTGCACCAAAGCAAATCATTTTAGACAGATTTTATGAATATCTTAAGGCTGTGTGTCCTTAAAATTACTGGAACTATAATTCCCCTTCTTTTTTAAATGCATATGTCAATCCATTTTTTCTTTAGAAAAATTGTTTGTTAAAAACTTTGCTGATTTTTTAAAAAATTGTTTATAAACTAATTAGATTTAATTGAGAGTAAATAAAATCTTCTTGTAATCTTTCGATTAGATCTTCCATTTTTAATCATGAAGAAAGTCTACAAGGAGTCCGTAGTGCTGCACGAAGCATCAGATGTCGGCAAAATCAATGACGAAGACTCGGTAGATGAGGAAGAAGAGGACCCCAAGGAACTGGAGCAAAAGGCCCTCGACCCCCGGGCTAAGCTCAACCGCTCCTGGACCAAACTGTTCAAGGTGGGCACCTGAGGGGTCGAAATATTTAACTCCTGTCCATATTTTGTCAAGGGAAGAAATTTATATTAGATCGATGTGCAAGAAAATTTTTTTAAAGTTTAAATAGACATTTTTATATTACAGAACAGGAGTATTGAGGGAATATTGTTGATATTACGGAAGAGTGAATAAGATATTTTATTTCCTATGTAGCTTGTAACGCGAGATTTGATTGGCTAACAAGCCGGGTGTTAATTTCCGTGTCCCCTGCTGAAGCCGGGTGTAAATAAAACGTGACGTCACAATGCAATTCTTGTTTACATCCTTGCGCAAAATGTAACATTAAAAGAGGTAAATGAATATTATATTAAATAATTTGTCAAAATCCCTATTTCTTAATATTCTAGCTATTGGTTTGGATAAATGATTTTCAGTACGATTTCAATTAATATTAATTTTTGGTTCTTTGCATTGAACTTATTTCACTGGTAAATTAATATAATTATAAAAGTATAACATAGGAAATAAATTCATTATCCAGGTCCAACCAAGGGTGTACGGGGATTTATCCCGGGTTGTATCCCATACACCCTTCGGCATGCAGCCTCAGGGTGTATGGAATACAACCCGGGATAAATCCCCGTACACCCTTGGTTGGACCTGGATAACTAAAAGTATACAGGGTTTTTTTTGCCCTTATTCACTTACAAATGGTTTCACCCTGTCTTGAATTTGCCCAAAGTTGTGTTAAATTAAAGAGAGATTATTTGTGACATATGAATTTGCTCAATCTTGAATTTGCCAGCTGACATACAACATGGGCAAAAGGGGCAAAAACAAAATGGGGCGAATATTTCCCTGTGTACAATAAATATTCTCCCATTTTTTTCCTACATTTTCTCTTGGTTTATTAATCAGTGCGCTGATGTAAGGCTGACTTTGTTTACCAGTTTCAGCCATTATGGAGGATAAGGAACTACTTTGGGGAAAAGATTGCCCTGTACTTTGCTTGGTCCGGACACTTGATAACATCTCTCTGGCTCCCTATGCTGTTTGGGTTGGCCATCTTTATTTACGGACTTTTCAAAAGGTACACCTACCGGAACATTAAATATAGGGCAAAATTACCACAGGTTTATCATTTTTCACTGTATTGTTTCTATAGCAGGTCAATCATTCCCTATATCTTTTGATATAAATTGATTATATTCATGAATATTGTCTTGCTTTGTACTTCAGCATCAAAACTAGAATTCAGTATGAAGACAAAAACCTTAATGCTACTAGGTAAGAGAAACAGACTTAGGTTTTTTTGAAAAATGACACATGTAGATTAACACTATGAAGCTCAATTAACAATGAAAAATGACTGTCAGAAATAAAATTTGAAATTTTAAGTACCGCTATTAAAATTCAGTCAAATGCCTGATTCTAAAACATCTTTCAAATTGTTTTCAAAATAATCTCTTTGATATTAAAAAAATATAATGCTTTAATTTCAGTCTATTGGACACCATTAAGCAGTCCTTTGATAATGAAGTGACTCCATATTTTGCCATGGTCATCTGTATTTGGGGTAAGGTTACATACTACATGTATAAGCAAATTCTTTTTGTCAGGCCTTGCTTTGCAAGGACTCAATAGTGATATGTCTAGCCATTTTTCCATCTATCTGTCTACCAGTATCAATTGTTCAGAGTATTTTCCCTCTTGAACCAATCTTGCTTATACATCACCAACAGTGCTTTTAGAAATAAGATGTGAAATGACCTGGAACCAGTTTATTGGTCAAAGGTCAATGTCATAGCGGAAATCTGTGTAAAATCCTTGTCTGAACTATATTTTTTTCTCTCTTTTACCCAATCTGGCTTACACTTTATTCACAGAGCTCCTTTTGGAAAAAGGTGTTGTAGTACCTTAAACCAACATTTGAAGTTTGTGAAGGTCAAGTTTGTAGCAGATCTCCATGTAAAAAAAAACCCAAGAAAATATTTTCTATCTCTTTGACCCAATCTAGCTAGTATAATACTGTGCATCATTCAAAGAAAGCTTGTTGGTAAAGGATAAACAGTGACCCTGAAGGAGTACCTAGGTCAAAACTTCTGGTCATACCCTATCTCAGCAAATTGCTGATACAGAGTGTTACATCTCTTCCCTTAGTTCTGATTGCCTTATACATGTATGTCACTCAGAGAATGCTTGTGAGGAAACAAAATCAAACTTTAAGGTCAAAGCATAATCCTTCAGAATAAGTAAAAGTTGTTTAAAATGTTTCAGGCACTATATTTTTGGAGTTTTGGAAGAGAACGGAGAGCAGGTGGGCTTTTCTGTGGGACGTGACAGATTACGAGGTCAATGAGCCCGACAGACCAGAGTTCTATGGCACCACAACAGAAATGGTAAGGAGAAGAAAAACACTACTTTTCTTTGGTGAACTCTACAACTACTGCTATTTACATTCCCAAAACGTTTTAAATGCCTCCAAGTCACTAAAAAATTGTTGCTAAAAATTTGTTTTCGGTGATGATATTGACACAGCATAGCATTGTTCTGACTAGATTTTACAAATGTCAGCTTTACCACTTGGTAGTAGCATTAACTTCAGCCTTAAACGGAAAATTTCTACTGATGCTCAATTTAAGCACTATGATAAGTAACCACCTTGATCTTTTTGCTCTCATATGGAATTACATGACCCTGTTTTTTCATGTAACTTTAGGATCCTGTAGATGGCTTCAAGATCCTGAAGTACCCAATGAGGTACCAGTTCATGAAGTACCTGACCTCTGTGATCACCCTCCTGTTCATGGTACTGGTGGTGATGGCGAGTGTGACAGCGGTCATCATCTACCGCGTCCTAGTGACGGTCGACTTCTGCGGCTCGGCCAGCGCCGAGCTCTGTCTGATCACCACGACCGTTGTTCCCTCCATTCTCAACGCATTCTCCATCTTTGTGCTGGGAAGGGTTCGTAAAATTTTTTAACTTGTTACAGTATAAGTGTAGATTTCTAATTAAAAGCGATATAATAATTGGCATAAAATCGCCATAGTTACTGTTTTTAGATTTTAGATTATTTCAGTGTCTGTCAAAAAACTCTTTCCAACACCATGAACTTAGCACAGTCTGAAAACATGATATCTCATAAAACACAATAGCTCTATTTTTCAAGACAAAACATCAAAGCTTAAAGTTTTATAAGTTAACATTGGTACTTGTTAGACTATATACTTCTCGAAGAATTTTGTAAACAGTAAAGGGTCTTCCTGACTGATAATTTCTCTGTATCTATAATTCTATATGTGTTAAAAATCAATTGCCTCAGACTTCTGTAACATCATTCTGTGTTCTACTTCTATTTTATTTCAGTTTTATGACTTTTTGGCTGTCAAATTAACTGACTGGGGTAAGTTAAAGAGAAAATGAATGAAAGCAAGGAAGTGAGAAAAAAAAGTCCAGATCTTATATAAGCCAGATAGACAACATGCATGTTTCATTTTCCTTACAGAAAACCACAGGACCCAAACTAAATATGACGATTCCTTGATCATTAAACTTTTTGCCTTCCAATTTGTGAATAATTACTCTTCCTGTTTCTACATTGCATTTTTCCGAGGGGTAGGTTTTTTGTTGTATAAACTTTAACATAGTTACCGTAAAGTCGCATGTATAACACACACTTTTTTCAGCCAAAATTTGATCAAAAGTCGGGGGTGTGTGTTGTACATAGGACCAAAATTTTATCTTGCACATTATTTTTCGAAATTTCATTTCAATTTGATTTGTTCACGGTAAGTAAGTACTTGATCTAACATGTCAGTGTATATTTTAGCGTTTTGATGACAATGGGATAGTTGGCCATGGATCTGAATACCGGGACCACTGTGAGGGAACTTGTATGTCTCAACTCTCCTTCCAAGTTCTCATATTGATGATCTCCAAGCCCCTCCCAAAGTTATGTACTGATGCCATACTGCCGTAAGTTTCTTTCAGTTTGTTTTAAGGTGTCACAGCTCTTTCTTCTATTTCCAAAAAATAATTTGAATCACCTTTTTGTGTGGGTCATGAAGTTATTTCTATTTTATGCAGTTTTTTGAAGAAAAAGTGGAGGCACCGTCCATCTTGGTGCTGTTTTGGAGGAAAGAAGCCAGAGAAGAGCAAGAGGGAGGAAACATTTCTGGAGAAGCATGTCAAGAAGGAGAACCTGGGAGACTTCACTCTGAGTGAATACACAGAGAAAGTCATCATCTTTGGCTTCCTTATGGTAAACATGAGAGACCCTAACAAAGCGATGGACTTCTGATGGACTTTTATAATTTACATGAATATATTTAAAGTATGAAGCAGTCCTATAAGATTTTACTTTGCCATTATTTAATTTAGTTCCTTTGTATCTGGTACAGGTTTTAATAACTTTGACTACAAGTTCTTTGATCATTTCCTTATTTGTTGCTAAATTGTGATTTCAGCTTTTTGCTGCCTCTTTCCCGTTGGCTCCTTTAATGGCTCTTGTTACCACGGCATTAGACATCAGGATTGATGCCTGGCGTCTGCTCTGGATTTATAAACGGCCCATAGCACACATGGCCCAAGACATAGGTACAGATAGTACCAAATTATAAATGTAAACGTTCATGATTGTATTTAAATGCAGGACCAAGGACCTTGTATACAGTTATAAAAATGTTATCTGACTTGAAGAAATTCATATGGTATATGGGTGAACATATTCAGTTTATCGGGGTTTTTTTTTTTTTTTTTAACAAATCTGACATGATTTTTTTCCCAAGTAAGTTCTTCAAAGACAACAAATTTAAAATACTGTATACTGATGGATAAAAATTCCTTGTGCTTATCAAAGTGGTAATAAAACTTGCGAAAAATGGTTTAAATTCTGGGTTGTAGGTACCTGGTATACCATCCTGTCATTTATGAACTTCTGTGGTGTGGTGTCCAACGCTTTCCTGGTGGCCTTCACCTCCAGTTGGGGAAATACATTCAACACAACAGATCAAGTCTGGATTGTTGTCGGGTTTGAGGTAACAACAACAGCAAAAAGCAATTTTCTTGGCAACACCAAGTCAGTAATATTATGAATTGCAAAAAAAATCATTCCTCTTTGAGCTTTAGAGGTACGTTGCATGTTATTTCTTTACCAGAATGTCGTAATAATCTTTTTGACTGTATGCTTTTTTGCAGCACATCGCCCTAATCATTATGTTTATATTTGCCTACATCGTTCCTGATACACCAGCAGATGTTGCCCTAAAGAAACGCAAGGTACTCTTTTCCCCCCAATAACTTCCCTCCCTATACAGATGTACATGACTATGTAGTAATGGTGTGGCTTGACCTAACTGTACCACTTTCTGATCCTTCAAGGTTTTATCTACTTTAAAATGTGTTCCTTGTTAATTTATCTATTCTATAATCTTTCCAATTGGTACAAGTTTACCAACATTTCAATGAAAGTTTATGCATTAATACAGTGAAAATGTTTGTTAAAACTTGTCCTCAGACATGTCTTTTGTTGTATTTCAGAAAATGCGTCTACAGAGTAGAGATGTTAATATTTTTTTACACTTAAATTTTTTCATGCTGTCCCTCAATATCTATATCTGAGTTTGTGTTGCTAATATCAATGTAATCCTTTGTTCTACCATATTTAATCATGTGTCTTAGTTTGGACTAACTTTCCAACATCCTATAAAACAACATCTGCTAAATGGTGTTTGGTGAGATTTTTTAAGGCTATCTACAACACTGAGTTCATGTGGAATGAGTGGCCTATATATACATCATCTAGCCTAAGGGGTGAGCTCAAAAGTTCAGTGCGGACAGAAAACTAAATTTTTTAATTTTTTATAACGACCCCTCTTTCAATACTACATGTATATTGATATGTTGAATATATAAGGTACTATTTAAAAAGAGTGTATCATTGCAATATAACATTTTTTTTTATTTGTTTATTCATAAAAAAAGCCAGTTATGTAAAGTTTAATGTACAAGTAAATGTGCACAACTTTTAATGTACTATAATTATTGATGTTCAATGACATAAACTTGCAGTACTTTATGCCCCCATGCCCTTTAGGAAATTTATCTTTTGATCTCACCCTCGTAGCACTGAATTTATATTTCAATTTTTTTTATGAATGAATGAATGAAAGGGTCATCTCTTTATTCAGCATATAGATTATCAGTACCGACGATGAAAAAGTGGTCAATAATACTTTAATGTAATTGATTATGCTACATAAGTTTAAAGAGCTTGATTTGGAGATTTGGATATTTGCAATATGATTTAAAGTAATATATATATATATATATATATATATATATATATATATATATATATATATATAACTCATTTCTAAAAAAAAACACACAAAAAAAAACAAACCCCACCAAACCCTCAGCCCCCTCCAAAACACGCACCATCCCCACCCCACCCCACCCCCCAACTTAGAAGATCCTTATGACCCTTACAATATTATTATGTTTGTTAATGAAAGCATCCTCTGTCTTTGCCAATTGATAGTGTTTTCTGGTATTCTGATACTATAAATTCAAGGTATTAAAACAAGACTGGGTCAGTATAAAATGAGAAAGGATGATGACAATGCTTATTCTATAATTATTGGGAAAGTCAAACTTTAAATGTTAACAAAACTGAGCCTAGCTTTAACAATACTGAGCCAAGCTTTGATGATACTGAGTCAATCTTTGATGATATTATCTTAAATTGCTTTTCAAGGAGCTTTTTAAATAATACTGAACTGAAATCACTGTTGATTAATTGTTTGTGTAAAAGTAACACCATTAGACTACTTCACTTTAAATAGTTTTCTAACATACCCTACTGTAAATTCCAAATGAAATTTTATGGTATTTAGAAGGAAGACTTTGATTTATTTAAAAGTTATTAATTCAGTCCTCATGAATGGCCTATCAATGTTAACTCTAATGTTCTAATGCTTATGCCACCTGATTGATTGGGATACTGTAAACGTATTATATTAAGCGTGTACGATATTTGGCGGAAAAAGATTTTGTAACAAGTTAGCATGGATTTGAAATAGCGTATTTCGGAAAGTGCACGTTCTTATACATACCTTGGTATATGAATGACATTTAGCAATGTTCTTGATTTGGCTTTTCGCCAAAAATGCTAAAAAGAATACACAGCCAAATGTAATACGTTTACAGTAAGTTAAGGTGACATTTGATCTCTTGTAAGCTGACCCAACATTTTTTCTTAATATATTATTTGCACTGCAGTGTACAATGTATTTATTAATACTGCAGGGTTTTTTTTATTTTAACAGGTTGGGGTGATTTTGTTATATGTTTTATTATATTTTCCCCATGTTTACAGTATGTTGTATTTTGGTGTTCAGTGTTTTAACTAATCTTTTTAAAGTCTGATTTCTTAACCTATTTCAAATGCCATCCTAGGAAGGCAAAAATGCCTGAAGCCATGGTAACTAGATCCTTAAGCATTAAAAAGCTGCTGCATGACCTGTTCTGATTTAATTTGTCTGTTTTGACACTAATAGATCCACCTTCACTGATGATGTGAGAAAGCTTATATAATTTAATTTATAATTTTAATGTTTAATTTTTTTGTTGTGCAATCATTTTAGGCCGCATTAATAATGAAGAGAGTCTTCACCACCTATTGATTGACACTCTGTAATGTTTTTTTTGGAAGTTTTGACCCTACATTTATTTGCACGCAGTTCAGAAAATGGAATGCCAAAGTTTGTCTAAGAAATTTAGTCTCAGTTACCATTTATCCACCATTGAAATAATATGCATGCACTTCTGAAATATCAAAAGAAGCATGTCAATTTAATTCTATTTTATTTACAGAAAAAATATAAAATGGGGGAAGCTATAGACAACTTCCAAAGGTAACTCCACATAAATACAAATGCATTAAGCCCCTTTCACAATTGGCGCACAAGCACTTAAATTTACAACACTTTGCGATCAGAATTTTTTGGCTTCGCACAAGCTATCGCATACATTGCACGAGCTCTCTCATTCGTTGCATGCGTTTTTGTGGTTGCATCAAGTCTCTTCAAAATAGTGGGCATGCACACTATTCAGAAGCGACTGAATGTGATATAAATTATTGCAATGCAACGCACGAACATTAGTACGAACATTTTACAACGTTTTGTGTACTCGCAAGAGCGATGCATGATTTTTAAAGATCATAAGATAAATCTCAGCTGTTTATGCGTGTGTTGTGCGACCATGAGACTGTTGCTCAATGTGTCTCGTGTAATCTTGCAATGATTTACTATCATTGCAAGATTTATCAGTTTCAGTTGCCATGCTTTGCCACTAGTATATACTGGATACAGGGTTATTTTTGCCCCGTAATATTTTGGCTTCTACTTACGGCTTTGCCTTGTCTTGAATTCGCCCAAACAATGTTGTGGTAAAAGAGAGATAATATAAGACATTGGAATTCACCAAGTCTTAATCCGCTAACTGAGAAAAAGAGCAAAAATGAAACAGGGGCGAATAGTTCTACAGTGTACACTGTATAAGCATATCTGTTTCAGGCCACAATTGACCTTGATTTTGGCTGTTGCATTTGTTATCCTCTTTGGCGGTATCCTATCTTGCACTCAGTTATGTCTACTGAAGTGCGTTGGAAACAATGAGTATATATACCCCTTCTGACTCGTCTGAGCATTCCTACGATAAAACGCATGATCGGATGAACGCCGCTCATACAATTGCATTGGCGCACGTTCAATCATTCGATTATCTGGTCTTTCATGCGATCCTATAGCATTATCTTACAACACTCACTTTCATTGTACAACAGTAGCATATTGACGCAAGATATATGGCAAGATTCAATGTATTTTTATCGCACAACAGTCGCTCTGAATCGTGCGAGTTTCGTATGAGTACTTTCTAATATGCGATTATTTTGGCAACAGTTTACGAACCATATCTAATATTTTTGGTCTCACGAATATTTTGTTACTTCTGCTTATGCGCCCATTGTGAAAGGGTCTTTACGCTATGTGTATTGTAAACATCGAGTCTTTTGAACTGGTGCATACATCTTTGTACTTTATGGAAAAAACCATATAAGGATATATTTTTAAATTGTGAAATATATATATATCTCATTAGCATTTTTAATATGTGATTTACAACACTGTAGGACACTGGAGGAGGAGCATCACAGAGATTACAGATACGTGGACCAGGACTGGGGCGGGGTACCCAGACAGGATCCTCACCGACGGGTCACTTACAGGTAGGTCAAACTGTAGAGAAGGGGTCAGTTATAGGCTACTTACAAGTAGGTCAGACTGTAGAGAGGAGGACACTTACAAGTAGGTCAAACAGTAGAGAAGGGGTCAGTTATAGGTCATTTATAAGTAGGTCACACTGTAGAGAAGAGGTCACTTACATACAAGTGTATTAACTGTAGAGGAGTCGGTTATATGTCACTTACAAGTAGGTCAGACTGTAGATAAAAGTCAGCTATAGGTCACTTACAAGTAGGTCAAACTGTAGACAAGAGTTCACTTCAAGTAGGTCAAACTGTAGACAAGAGGTCAGAAGTGAGTTAGCCCATCTTTAGAGATGTTGCGTATAAGTAAGTCATAAGGAAGAGAGGTACTGTAGAGAAGTTAAGAGGAGAGGCCAATTACAAGTTCTTGTACTGGTAAGTCCTTCTGTAGAGAGGTCACAAATAATTAAGACTATTTTTAAGAATGTCCCTTGCAATTAAGTTTAAACTGTAGAAGAAAGACCAGTAATAGGGACTGTAGAGAGATCACTTATAAGTAAGTTTAACTTATAAGTAAGTCTAACTGTAGAGAGGTCACTTATAAGTAAGTGTAACTGTAGAGAGGTCACTAATAAGTAAGTCTAACTGTAGAGAGGTCACTTATAAGTAAGTCTAACTGTAGAGAGGTCACTTATAAGTAAGTCTAACTGTAGAGAGGTCACTTATAAATAAGTCTAACTGTAGAGAGATCACTTATAAGTAAATCTAACTGTAGAGATGTCACCAATAAGTAAGTCTAACTGAAGAAATGTCACTTATAAGTAAATCTAACTGTAGAGATGTCACCAATAAGTAAGTCTAACTGAAGAAATGTTACTTATAAGTAATTCTAACTGTAGAGATGTCACTAATAGGTAAGTCTAACTGTAGAGAGATCACTTATAAGTATTAAAGTCTAACTGAAGAAATGTCACTTATAAGTAAGTCTAACTGTAGAGATGTCACAAATAAGTAAGTCTAACTATAGAGATGTCACTAATAAGCAAGTCTAACTGTAGAGGGGATGCCAATTATAGTTGGCGAAGAGAGGTCTCTAATAAGTAAGTCTTACTTAAGAGATGGTCTCTAAGTAGTATGTCTAAATGTAGAGTAAGTCACATAAATTTGAAGATGTAATACTGTAAACGTATTACATTTGGCTGTGTATTCTATTTAGTGTTTTTGGTGGATTGTGGCTTCCGCTAAATCAAGTACATCGCTAAATACCATGCATACATGTATAAGAATAGTCTTATTCAGGAATATGCTAATTCAAATCCACGCCAAAACTATTCAAAAACTATTTTCCGCCAAATATATTACACGCCAAATATAATACGTTTACAGTACCATCTTCTGCCCCTGTTAAAGATTTACCTGCTATTCTATGTTTTAGGACCACCCCCTCTGCAACTACAGCCACAGACATAATCTTGGAAAGGCCAAGGGAGGTGACTTACTACGAGTACCAAGATGGAGGATATGACAATGCAGCCTATGATAGGGAGTATGAGTAAGGATTTCTAATCCTTGAAGCTGTCAAGAATTTTCATTAATCCACAAATGCCATATTTCTTTACTCTGTTTGCTGAATTAATTACCAGTAAGAGGTGCTCACTCTCAGGTGTAAGGTCTCACCTGTACTGAAAACTGAAAAAACCCTGAACTGTAGAACCAACTACAGTACCGATTAGACCCAACCTAACACCAGAGTAAACCCTAACTAAACCCCGGGTTTACTTTTGGGGTTTACTTGGGGTTTACTCTGGGTTTACTTTTTGAAAATTTGGGTCCACTCGGGGTTTACTTTGGGTTTACTCGGGGTTTACTTTGGGTTTACTTGGAAATTGCTTTTGAGGTCAACTGTACGCACTGAAGTGTGAAGCAGACCCGTCTTTTATCTTACTATCCTATTGACTGTCATTCCTGACCCTTGTATATTCCGAATACACAGTTAGCGTCTGCTTTCAGGGGGTATACTTCTAACTGGGTTTACTCTCTGTGTCCACTCTGGGTTTACTTTGGGTTTACTCTGGGTCCACTCTAGTAAACCCAAAGTAAACCCAGATTAAACCCAGAAAGTAAACCTAGGGTTTAGTTGGGGTTTACTTTCTGTTAGGTTGGGTCTGATCGGTACTGTATCACCCTTATGTGTGAAGTTTAGGAATATGAATGGGAATAACAACTATGACAGAAAAAGAGAGAAATATAATGAATAGATCTTTTGAACTATGAGAGTTCTTGACAGTTGTAAGTTTGGTAATTATGTATTACAATTTTTGTCATTCTGTGTTCAACCTAGGTGATGTAACATATAGTTATTTTATAAAAGTGATTTATGTTTTCTGTGTTAGGTTCTCGTGATAATGACTATGATAAGATATAATGATTCTTTTCATTTTATGTTAGACCCCAGGAGTACATTATTACCTCCCCTGTGAGGAAGTTGAAAAAGAGAAAGAAGAAGAAGACCCGACACAATTCAGGTAAATGATTAGAAAGGTCAAGTTGGAATAAGTTCTCAATTTTGGGGGTTTTTTGCTCTGAATTTGCAGTTATGATCATAAGCCTTTCCTTTCTTACAGTGGAAGATATTCCAGACCACAGGGAGACCAGAGTGTATGACGAGAATTTCCCAATTGGCAGCTCAGCAAAGGTCATCCTCAGGGACAGGTGAGTGACCTTCAGTTGTTCTTGTTGATAAATAATAAACAGCATGATAACTTCCATAACTTTAATAGGTAAATCAGCACTTTTTTCCTTGTTGAAAAAAAATGATTGTTGTGGTTGGGTATTGAACCCATATCCTCTGGTACAAGGAGTGGCCCACCTAACCACGAGACCTCCATGGTGATCTAATTAAAAATCATTAAAATACTCAAAGCCTGGCATTTTATGAAATGATTATGTTCATTTTTCTTCTTTGTTTTTAGATCAGAAATAGATGTCTAAATGGAAACCAACATTTGGTGGATAACTTAGCTAATATATTTCTCAATACTTGACTTTGCAAAACTTCCGTTTTTTTATACATGTGTTTTGTGACATATTTTTATGTTTTATTTATAATATTTTTTTTGGTTTAATTTTTATAGATGTACCTTAAATTAAAAGCATTTTTTTTCTTTTATATGTTTTTTGATTATATCATTTTATAACTAAGAAATTCATATACTCAATTGTGTTATATTTTCTTGATCCGTCCAGGTTGGGTTTTTAGCAGTTAATTTTGAATTGATTTTTTGAATATTTACCAGTAAGGTGCATTGTGACATCATTGCAAGTTTTTGAGAGTTTTATTTCTTGAACTATTATCAAGCAGTTACCTTTTATGTAGGTTAAAGCGACAGTACAGCTGAAAACACATGTGTGAATAACTTCAGATTTACCCATTGTATCGTTAGGAAATACGAAATAACGTTGATTGTGACAGTTGAAGTACATAAAAATCTCTTTTACATGCCTAATTAATGTAATTATGAGCTTCCGGAAATTTAAGGGTCGTACAAACCGAAATAATCTTATATCGTTTATTTGTACCACGTGGATTTTGATTGACAGTAATTGACACGTGCTGAAAACTACAATATCTTTGCCCGACTACGGTCATCATGGTATACGAGGTCAAAGGGACTCTCTAAACGGAAAACATCATCACTTTCTCGATAATTTATTAATGGTTTACCAATTTCAATTCATTTTAAAATTAACAGACATAAATATGTCAAATTATCCCTCAAGGGGCCTCACTCACAAAAATGAATTTAGGTTGTAGCAACTTCTATGATAAACACGCAAAATACATGCTTACAAAATAATAACTGTGGTTATTTTAAAAACTTTGAACAATTATTACCTTATTTTCTTTGCCAATTCAGTCATTAGCAGGCCTACCCGGTCTCTTACTCGCCATGCTTGTTTGTTTATAGTAAATACGCATGCGTAATGGTATAGAAAGTGGAACCCCGTAACACGTGGCGATGTATATATGTATAGGTTATACCTAATTATTAATTTTAATGAAATAATTAGATTTATTTCACGGAGAAATTTGTAATTTTCGGAAAGTTTATACATTTATGAGTAGAACAAAAATACCGAACCCGATCGTAAAATTTTTTCAAGTCGGTTTTTTAATAAGATGCGCCGTACTGTCTCTTTAAAAATTTGTTTAAAAACTTTTCCCAATATTTTAATTGTATTTCATTTTAATCTGGCTGTGCTGTGAATATTATTGATATTACAGTGTATATACCATAATGATGTTTAACTCTGTATGCTTCCATTTCCTATATAGATGATTATTCTATTAATAAATATAAGTAGTTGTAATATTATTTGTTATATGGGTAAAAAGACTAGGGGTAAACATTTTACTGTTTAGAGGCGGATAAAGGTGTCATTGTTAAAGAATAATGGGTTCCGAGATGCCTCTCTCTCTCATAATACTATAAAACTTCTTCTATTCTGAAAACCAAAAAATGATTGCAGCATCAAAGTTCATCTTGAGAAAATGCAGTTATATCAATCAATTTTGACTAACTTAATCACTTGACCACTTTATAACCATAGAGTGCCATAAGATAAGTAGTGTGCTGTGACCTTGAACCTAAATGTAGTCTTTCTGAGGTCAAGGTCACTCTAAGTAGTTATCCTTATAGGGAGAATATTGTTACTCCCCTTGTTATGTTAATCGAGGCACATTATCTGTTTTTGCAAGAACTTGATGTTTATAGTACGTGGATTATGGTTTTATATGCATGTACAAGTAGAGGTTTTCCAGGATGTTTGTTATAAGCTGTATCATCACCCTATTTATATCTAATATTCTGATTAGTGGTGCTTGTATGTACACTGGTTGTGATGTTATGTACATTTCATGAATTGTCTACAATAACAGACTTGTTTTTATAGCATATAATTTATATGCATATGTTTATACTCAATTGATCATACAATGTATGGACCAAACGAAGATATAGCAAAATAGACCCTGGTCTTCAGAATACAAACTCTGATAGTCTTTCCTTAGAATGCACTTTGTGCTTTTTCAATTTTTTTTAGCATCTTTTATATATACAGGTATTTTCAATGTGTATTTAAAATTTTAGGTTGTAATTTTTGTTGTACAAATTTTAATTGGGGGATTATTAGATTGTTATCATTGTATTTCTATAAATATATATAATATATTTAATAAATATATATAGCAACTGATTTAGTACCTACACTACATAAACATTAATAAACTATTGTCTAATTTTTTATAGAAAAATATTTAAACAGATTTATTATGAAAACTGAATTATTCTTGTAGAATTGTAGGATAACAATCTTTAGACCTATCAAGAATACTCAGAGTGCTGTGAGAAGTTGATCCTTGCTTGTAGACCCTCACTAGTGTACACCTAGTCAGTGTAGTTGGAACTACCCTTACATATAGTAGATAACTCTTCTAACTTCTAATGAATTCAAATCATAAATACATGTACAATTCACAAATGATAAGGTTTGAAAAGATTTGCAAGCTATGTTTTCAATAGATGCATGTACGCCATTGTTGAGATCGCAGAAATTCCATGGCAATTTTTAATGTTTTAAATTTTAATTATTCTTTTTAAGATGTATATTTATTATTTTTATTGATTTCTTTTTAGAATCTTTTTTTTTTAATGATTGTTGCATCACTTTATAGTTGTTTAATATATATCTAATAAAAAGATTCTCTGCATTATGGCCTTCTGTTTTTGATCACCCAGTATTGTGTTTCATATCTCATCAGTGTCAACAACAAATGTAATAAAGAAAACAATCATGATACTTTAGTGAATTTTTCCTATCTAAAAATATGGCAAATTAACTGCAATTATATACAGACAAGTTTTTTCCTTTTGGTTTTAATATCAGATCTTTTCTGGGGTATATTCGTTTGGTGGATGGAGAACTGCAAGAGTACCTGGTAGTCGTAATTTGCTCATTGCAGACAAGAGATCCCCGGTAGATTTATATTGTCTACTTTTTAAATAGCCAGTAGACGTTGAAGAAATTCTGGACCAGCTAGTTCTGGAGATAGAAAATGGATACACCTTGGGTGTTATCAGAATCGCTACATTAAATTCAAAGTTGCATTACTCTTGTTTACCAACAAAAAACTGCAGTGCCTAACAAATAAAGTTTTCTTTTGTATTAATATAAATAATGCCTGTTTGGAAGGGTAACAGTTGAAATTGACACCCCAAGAAAACCACTATCAACCGACATGTAGCGGAGGTTGACAATGGTTTTCGAGGGGTGTAAATTATTTCAACTGTTGCCCTCCCAAACGGGCACTATTTATTTTATTATACTGAATGTCTTTATCTTAAAATAAAGCTGCTAAGCTTTTAAAGTTTTGGATGTGAATTCTACGGCGAACCGTATGCGCATAACTTATGTGCATGCAACAATTTGTTTTATTATACTTTCATGTTAAATACTGAAATCTGATTGGTTAAGACGCAGTTGACAATCCGTTCTCTTACCCTCAGCGTTAGCAACACGCTTGGCAACGGGCCGATAGAACGAATTGTTACATGCGCGTAAATTATGCGCGTACGGTTCGCCGTTAAATTCACGTCATTTCTATATAAAAGCAGTAAAATTTTCTCTAAAATTAAGACATTTAGTATAATAAAATAAATATTGCCTGTTTGGGAGGGTAACCGTTGAAATTGACACCCCTCGAAAACCATTGTCAACCTCCGCTTCGCGTCGGTTGACAATGGGTTTCTCGGGGTGTCAATTTCAACAGTTACCCTCCCAAACAGGCACTATTTATATAGAGTTACCCATTGTTAAGTGTGTTTCTAATGCTGAGGATAATAGAACCAATTATAAACTGCGTCTAAACCAATCAGATTTCTGTATTTAACACGAAAGTATAATAAAATAAAATATCTATTTACTATTTGGACAATGACAAGTTTATTGTCCCACTTGAAAATTGCTGTAAATTGATATTGAGGGGGCAATGCTATTGTCCTCAAATATATAAATAAATAGGTTTTAAATTAATGTATTCATTATTAAAGTGTAAACTTTACAAATTGTATTATGAACAAAAAACCCAACACATTTCTACTGTTTATTACAAAGATCATTAACAAGTGTAAAAAAATAATTATAACATCTTTTACAATATCAGTTTACAGAAGACAATTTATATACATGTACTACTAGTGTAGTAAAACTAAATGGAATGTATTCTTTACAAGTTTATCAAAGTAAAAAAAATCACAAATCTACAGCAATGCATGGGACAACCTTTTAAACTACATATTAAAAAGAATATTTTTCATCTTTCATGACTATACAAAAAATGGCTTGCAACATGTTTAACACAAGCTCCTTTGATTGTTTCTGCAGGTGGTCTTTTTTTTTTAGTGTTAAATTAAAAGATGCTTACTGCACCTGCATGCTTCATCTTTAGTACTATAGTAATCAACAGAAAAAAGGTGTAAACTAGTCCAGTATGAATTTGTGTTCTATGCATTCTACTAGCTGATTCTACTAATTAGTATATCAAAGTTGTCATATATTTTTGTTTAACGTAGAAGTATTAATAAGTAGGAAAAAATGACCAGGCAGTGATCTATATTTGGACAACATGAAATCTTGAGCATCTATACACAAGAAAATAATGCATTTTAATTTTTATAAAACTACAACAGCTGTTACAACAACCTTAAAAAACCCAGGACTGTATGAATCTTTGTAGTAAGGGGGTCTAGAGCTGGACGGAGGGAACCATAAAAGAAAAATACAGTATACAATGCGACATAAAAAATATAATACACATGTAAAAGGAAAATAAACACCAATGGCTAGGAGTCCACTCAACTAAAATGACTGAAAAAAGAGGCAACAAATAGATGGAAAAACAACACATCATAAAATGAGGTAATTGTTGTACACAAAATAAAATACCATAATTATAATTATGTAATATGTATACATCAATAACATGTACTGGGCTGTGTTTTACAAATTAAAGAACTTGCAACTTACGACCACATTTTAAAATGCTCATTTTTTTCAAGCTACAAAATGTTTGAACTTAATACCAATAAAACATACTTATATTTTTGAAATATTTAGACACTGTCAGAATGGTTTTGTATAGAATTAACTCGTTGAAGTTCATTACATGAAAGTGTGAAGATTTACGACTTTATCGTCAGGTTTATTGTAAAACTCAGCCCAGAAATTGAATGTATTAAGAAAGTTTAAAGATGTCTACTCATACATATGTATGTAAAATTATATGTTCAGTCAGAATTAAATAAAAAATCAAAAGGATAAAATATAATCATGTGTTTGTTTGGCACTTATCTTGCCATATGACAAAATATTTCAGAAAAGTTCTTTATCATTTATTTATTGAAAACATCACTTATTAATTTCTATTACACTGCAACAAAAGATCATTTGTAAATTGCTCATTAATGTCTGTTTTCGAGTACTGGTACTTTTTACATTTTCCTTAAAACTATATATAAAGAGAGAGATATATAAGGTTTTTTTCTTGATTTTTTTTATATGTAAAATAGATATGATTTAAAAGAAAATTGTCAAGTTTTTTATTAATGATATACAAATTCTAAAAGTAAAGATTATTAATCTATCATGCACCTACACCCATCTTTATACCCTTTTGTTATAATCATATCATTAACTTATTTTAATAAACCTATTTTGGTGAATTTAAGGCACATTAACAACCATTAAAGATATTGACCTGATTTCAAAAAGATTTTTTTATATAAATGAAATACATGAAATATATGTACCCACAATTTTCTGATAAAAGATATAGATAAAACATTGGAATAGAATTCTTACATTTCAAGAAACATTTTGAGTATTTTTATTATGCTAATGAATTGCATTGTAAGATAAGATCAGAGTGAAGGATGGTGCCATTTCATGAATAAAAAATATGAGGGTGATGTCTCTCATGGCTGAGTACTAGTTTTGGCAAGAGAGATACTACCGGTAAGTCTGAGTGTTTAAAATCTGTCCCTTTGGTACTATGAGCAAATTAAGAGGTTTATTACTGTAGATTCATTTATATTTGTATCTGCATCAATTTCTGTGGTATAAGTGAATTCAATTGACAGTTTATAAGATTATACTTGAACTCGTGGACAAAATAAGTCTTGTCATTAAAATATGATGATAGAAAGTTTAATATTTGATGAACATTTGAGGTCTTTTTATTGACTCGACCCAAATTCTTCAAGAATTCAAAATTTGGTGTTCAGCAAATATTGATAAAACCACAGCATACCTGTACATGTCTCACAGCTATAACAATTGCTTCCACATTTGCAGAGTGAAAATATCCCATATTTTACTAGATTTACTGGGTTTAATTTGCACCACATTAATTTTACCCACAACAGCACTGTATGGGGATCAAGTTGGCCCAGCTTCAATCGATTTGATTTGGGGTGGGCAAATTAAAATATAAACAGAAATCAAGTTAAGATGGAAAACAACCTGCACGTATACAGTGTTACAATCATCTTGACTACAATTATAAGTTTTCAGGATATATATATATATATATATATATATATATATATATATATATATATATATATATATATATATATATATAGGGTAGCACTATTACCGGTACATGTACATAATTTTTGTTATAGCTAAATCTAGATACATTTTAAAAAAGCACATGTAGCAATCTGTTGTATAAATTGGTTGATTGTATTCCATTTCCTATTTCTATATTGGATATCCTCAATCTCAGACTCAGTACTAGAAAGATCTTGAAGCAGTGTTTACTGGTACCTTGCTATTGTGAGCTGCTCTCCAAAACAAATCAACTTAACCAGAGGATGAGAAACCAGAGGATGAGATCAGAAGCCTAGAGACTGCCTTTTAACAGACAGTCTCAGCTCAGTACTGCCACAGCTTACAGATGATAAAGAGAATTTTTATTTTACCCTAATTAAAGTGTCTTTAACAGAGGTGAACAGAGGAGTCAACACCTTATGGAATAAAAAGGCTACCAATGATTTTTTATAACAGTGTATAAGTTCTATATGGAGCACTTGTTGCTGGTCATAACTGCAAATGCCCATTGCTGTATAAGATATAAAGCAGTTGCTAAATACACAAAGAGATCCATAGATTTCTGTGACTGCAGTTTCCTCTTGTCCTTATTAATCTCCAATCTCTTGTCCAAATCTAGTAACAGTCTAGAAGCATCCTTTTTCAGAGTAAGAGGTTGTCAGTGGTGTCTTGTTAGGGTTTGCACAGCTTTCCTTGATTCCTCTCTCTTTACACAATAGAATCTTCTGACTCACCTGTAATATATATAAAACAGAAATATTCAATTTGCCATTTATTTACTTTGCAAGAAATTAGATAAGTAAATATTCATCCTTTTGATTTATTGATGGCTGATGTTGCATTAACCAATACATTACATTATGTTGCATTAACCAATACATTACATTATGTTGCATTAACCAATACATTACATTGTGTTAAACAGCCTGAAATACATTACCATTCTTTAACTTGGGATCCACCCCAGAAATACTTAGGTCCCCTCCTGTTCTAGCACTGTAGAATAAAAAAATTAATACTTATTTTTCTGTTACCAATGTTTGTAACAAAGCATAGTGGAGATAATACATGTATCAATAAGAAATTTTATCAGCTTAAGTTAGCATGCATAATAGAATTATTTTCTCATCTAATTAATCTATTTTGAATTAATTTTCATTCTTACAATTTTACATATATCCTTTTATACATGTTGATAGCATCTAGGAGCAAACTACCGTGAATAATTATATATACTTGATATACCATATTTAGCGTACATTCATAAAATGACCTATATTTGTTATATGCTTTTCATATAAGGTACAACACAATTCTTCAAAACGGCATTGTAATTAACAATTAACATTGAAAGAGGAGAGTCAATAAATGACCTTTTTGGAGAATCGGTGTCCATAAGGGCCATTTGCATAAATTCAAAAAACCAAAAAAGAATGCAACAAACCCAGCCATTACCATTTCACAAAGACACACAATTTCAAACTATGTGCAATTACTCCTTTACACGGCAACCTGCCAAGCTAACACAACTTAAGGGATGCTGTTGCAAAATCAAACAATGCTCTGTTTCATCACCATACAATGCTCTGTTGCAAAAGCAACACTATGCACCAATTCACCATCACATAATGCTTTGTTTTACCATTAGTTGCACCACTATTTATTGCTTTGTTGCACCATCCTACAATATACCCTATTACATCCCCAATACAATGCTCATGCACTGCATTGTTGCACTTTAATACAGTGCTCTGTTGCATTATAATACAATGATCTGTTTTACAATCATACAATTCTGTGTTGCACCATCATAAAATGCATTGTTGCATCATTATTCAATGCTCTGTTGCACCATTATACAATGCTCTGCTGCACAAACTACAATGCTTTGTTAAACCTTCATAAGATGTATTGTTGCATCATCATACAATTCTGTGTTGCACCATCATACAATGCATTGTTGCATCATCATTCAATTCTCTGTTGCACCATAAACAATGCTCTGTTGCAACATTATACAATGCTCTGCTGCACGAACTACAATGCTTGTTGCACCCTTATACAATGCATTGTTGCATCATCATACATTGCTCTGTTTCATCATCATACACCATTATACAAATGCTTGGCTGCAGTGTTATTCATTGCTTTTTTGTACCATCCTTCACTGTTGGAGGGTTAAAAATGAGATTGTGCCGAGTCATGCCATGTTTCTTTTAAATTAAATGCTTTTTTGAGCTTTTGCAAATGACACTCAATATCCTACAGACACAAAAATAAACAGTAAATCAGGGTTCATAAAATTTAAACTAGGGGAAGCTACAAAATCAACAAGTGAAGCACTAATGGGTGTTTGACCATCTAGGTTTCACTGTATCAAATATTAGTGATATACATACTAAGAGACCATGGCCAAACTAACACTTATGTGCTGCCTTGGTCATTCTAAAGTTTTTAATTTATTTGAATTTAGAATGTTTCTTAAAAATTACTTTAATCTGTATTCATTAGTTTTCAATCATTTACATTGATATTAAAAAATTGCAAAAGGATAGGTTCACTTAGTTTTTGTCTAAAATACATGTATTCACAAATAGCATAAAAATGATTGGCATCTTTCAAAATTGTATATAGAGATAAATATTACATTAAATGTCTTTATTCTTGATAGAGAATAAAATAATAGAACACTTTGGTTATAAATATTGTACAGCAATTCTCAAACCCTGATGAAGTTCAAATTATTTAATATAAAATATTTACTTGTTTCAAATGTTATGCATTTATTTGGTGGGTTTAGTAAGATATGGTACACCACCATCATCTGATCGTAAAAAGCAAAATCATTGGACTCTAACAACTAATGACATATGGGTAAACATTATTTCAAGGATGCAGGTTTCTTTAGGATATACTGGGAAAGTGTAGCAGGTATGGCAAGCTGATTACATTCAGCTATTCTGATATGCTAGCAGTAAGCTTTTCAAAACAGCTGATTTTAAATCAGATTGCAGATATGACACAGAAGTTAAAAAACAAATGATAATTACATGTATCTAATAAAAGATAAATTATAACTG
The DNA here is from genome assembly GCA_020458035.1 of Magallana ariakensis. NCBI lineage: Eukaryota > Metazoa > Mollusca > Bivalvia > Ostreida > Ostreidae > Magallana > Magallana ariakensis. Next base: position 58,136,968 of record CM035815.1, read on the forward strand.
TTGTAAAACATGCAATCAACCAATTATATGTTGCCAATGGTGTCATGGACCACATGGCTCACCTATGTAACAGTTCTCAAATGAATGTTTGTATCCGTATCTATACATGTATATACTTATATTATAATACTATAAAGCTTCCTTTACAGACACAATCTATCTCTTGGGTTTTATAATTCAATCAAATTTTAATCAGAATAAAACAAGAAATCATTCCTAGATGTTGATGAGTTTTAAGCCCAATTATATTCCAAATTTTTCATATGATATTCACGTATGAAAAACCTAGCACCGCTCTTGTTGCCAAATTTGTGTTATAGTTTGAACAGCTTTGAATATATATTATTTCTTTATAGTGATATATATTGTGCCTTTATGGTTGAACAAATATAAACTATATAGAGTTTTCTTGTGTATGTATATGCATGCATAACTACTACCGGGTACTAACAGTGATTCTTGATAAGATTTTTAAAGACTCTTGCACCTTTTTACTGATTCTTTATTTTTTCCTCTATACAAGGGACATAACTCTTCAATTTTGTTTTTCCCATCACCTATGAATGATCTGTGCAAAGTTTGGTTGAAATTGTCCAAGAAGAAGTAGAAATGTGAATATTTACAAATGGACAGACTAACAGACATATACAAATGATAGATGCCATACTTCAGGTGATTAGAAAAGCTCACTTGAGCTTAAAATGTCTTTATTCTATTTTATGCTATTTTTAACATTTTGAAAGAAAACTCAGACTGATAGTGGATTTTGAAAGAAAAGAAAATTTGATTTAGATAATTGAATTTACAGTTGTAGATGCCATTTTAAAGACATCACTTAAATAAAATGATCAAGTCAAACTGTTGTATACAGATTTACATATAATTACATGTATAACCTTTTACAAGTTAAAATAAACTCTTCAGTACATGCATATAACACTGAAGTAACAAAGACAGGACCAACAACACAGTCCTCACACAAGTAGATAGCAGTATAACACACAGTGAAGCATGCAGTGAGAGCGGGCCTACCTGGCGACTTTTGGAGTGCTTATGTCTCTCTTAACAACATACCATTGCTCCTTCACAGATTCCACCCTGACACAGAAGACATGCAGATAGTTTACAAACCATGCGAGAGAATTTGAAATGGAAGCTGAAACGCTCAGATTCATTTCAGCCTGGAATAAGAACTTGATTCTAACTAGCTGCCTAGCTGGTAAACTTGATCTCATATTTGAATTATAAGTATATATATATATATAGACGCCTTCTAATGGAAGGGAGCGGTGATTTTCTGTCTTTCTAAGGGGTGAATAAATAAAAGACCCTTTATGCAAATTTTTGAGGGTTGCAACACTTTGCAAATATAGTAGGTGTCCTTATTTACACTCTTTCCCTTCCAAACTTAAAAATAACACCCTTGCAAATTTTATTTCCTCATTCTTTATCTGTCTTTCCCTAACCGTTTTTGCATTATTTCTTGCACTGAAATTTCAATTTGAGTTTGAATGTATAGTTTAAGATAGGACGTTATTCAACAACTAACTACTGGTAAATTCTGATTAGTAAATAAAATACAGACAGACCTTGAAATACCCAAGCAGCTTTACTTAACTTATTTTCCTAGAGTAAATATTCTGTACCCTAAGATTATTAATTCATTTTCTGTGATATCAGAACAGGTTATGAGTGTATTAATCAGATGTGAGATCTCACTAGTGATTAATTCTGTGCATCAAATTTCACCCATTTGCAATTTTGATATTGTTAAAATTCCATGAATTGTTTTATTGGCCTCATTTTGATTTACCAGTAGCCAGATGAGGGGCATATCCTATTAGTCTATAGAGTCTGTAATAAAAGGTCAAAGTTCAAGGATTGGTTTAACGTGATCTGCTTTTGATTCCATTTTCAACTTACAATGTTTCAGCTAGGCAAATTACCTTTTTTACCTTTTCACTCAAAATTGTCTTTCTCAAAGCTTTTTGTAAAAGAAATGAACATTCCCAAAAAAAATAATAACTTGCTTATTTTAAAATGCTGAATCAAAGGCATCTCCAAAAGAGGTATAATAATATTAAAGAAGGATTTTTTTCACACGGATAACTATTTGGGGAAAAAACAACACGTTAGGTTATTGTTTCTGATTATACATACGATGATGATCGATTGAAATCGGACATCTCCTGTGGGGCAGAGTCTGTCTCTTTGAACCCATTTTCCTCCGGTATTGCAGTATCCTTTATATCCTCTCTAGGTTTCCCAACACTCTCATCTAACTGGACAAAGGTGTCATAATTGGAAGATCGGTGCTTTCTGTGAAAAGGGTGAGGAGTGAAGCATTAGCAACACAAAAGCAGCCGTGTAAGTAAAAGACTGACATAGAAGACAACGCTGAACAACGTTACCATTAACTCTCCCATCCAGTCCAGTTATTACATGCTTATAATATTCAGTGAATCAAAATATTAAAGCAATACATGCCATACAGTAAGAGTATTATGAACAACTGAAAACATTTAATGATGTTACCAGTACCTATTCAAATAAAGACAACATTGGTGTTTGATAATTTTTTTTTTTTACTGTATAAAATAGAAATAGGAAGAGTGACTGCCAACTTTTGAATCAACTGATTATATATTGCCTTCCAAATATCAATCATATTTAATACAAAATTCTTAGCTAGGATTTCTTGCCAAGTCTACTTTCTCCCCATCTAAATTGAAGTAAAAGGCATTAAATGTTTAAAATATATTTCATATTAAAAATTTCACAATTTCAAATACCTATCAACTACATTGTTAAAAGTATTATAATCCGAAATCTAACTTTGCAATATTTGTTTGAAATTTATATTTTCTTAAAATTCACTGGCAGTATGTGTGTTAATTAATATTTTTCCTTCCTGGTAGTTTTTACTTATCGATTACTTTTTTTGGACAGTCATTGTATGTAAAGTTTTAAATACTTTTTTTCATGCAATTTTTGAAAGCAGAACGTGTGTTCAGAAATCAGCTAGAAGAAATATGTGGGGATTCATGCATTATCTAATTCAGATGCACATTTTTACAGATTTGTTACCCTTCATCAGATGTACAACTGTAATGGCATATATTAAATGAACAATTAAATAACTGGTTATAAGCATGAAAAGTGATAAGTATATACATGTAGTCAGCCAAATGCAAATCTAAATGAAGTTTACCTTTTCTTTTTGTGTTTGGGAACCAATTCACCATAATTAATAGCTTCGCTGTATTTGGCATCCTCTAATATTTTGGCAACTTGGTATTTCTCCTGTATGATTAGTAAAAGATATTTGTTAAAACATATCAAAATATTGAAGCATATAATGACATGTACATGTTCTTGAAACTGAAAGAAGCAATAGAATAAATGCTGGTACATGTATTTAAAAATTGCTTAAGTATTATAGCACAGTATTCTGGGGAATATGGAAATTGTGAGTTTACATGTATGGTGTAATAAACTTGAATTTTGCAAAAAAGTTTGTAAAAAATACATACATGTAATCTACATGAAGATTTTAAATTCAAAATTTGTTAAATTTTTAAGTATAAAATCATATCTTTTATTTTTAGCAAATAATCATTTTATTTCTTCATAAAAAATGATAAAGAAGAAACGCATACACAATACAACAGTTTTTTTTTCATCCATGGAATGGGGAAATTCTGAGAATCAAAATTTAATGTTAAATAGGTAGGCATTTGGACAAATTTGTTACACTAGAAATAAATTATTTTCAAACTGCTTGATTAGAATCTTTTTTTGATAGCCCTGGTTTTTGTATTTAGAGTGGTGTGAGAAACTAGATTTGTTTTTACTTACTCGTCGTATTGAAAGTTGAACATCCCTAGGAACATCAGGAATTAGGTAAGCGACGAGAAACTTCAGAGCAAACACAATATGCTGTAAAAGCAAGGAATACCGAGGATAATAACATAACAAACTAGGTCAATATGCCCCTACTCACTTTACAAACCAGCTTTATAAACATACCAGTATATACCATATACCCGTTTTTTTTTGTGTGTCACAAAATTTGCGAAAAATGGGGAAAATCTATAATATTTTTAATTTGCGTCAGCCATTTTTTGCCATTTAAAATTTTTTTTATACAAATGATACAGGATGTAATTTCTGCGTATTCAATTATTTGCGATTTAAAAGAGATCATAAAAAAGCAAAAATTAGATCATCACAAAAATTACTGGATATACGGTATAAATTATATTAAAGTTCATGTACAACATTTCTTCGTGGCCTTACTTGCATCACATAAACAATTAAATGTTTCCTCAAATAACAGAACTATCACTAAAGATTGTTGAGAAAAAACATGTATAAGAAATACCTCAAATCCCAGAACAATCCAGAGTTTGGATGATAGGTCAAAGGAAGATGCCCACGTGGATGTAAAACCTATCAGGAATCCATTGGTGATCACACCAACAGTGTTCACAAAGTTCAGAATACCAAACCACTTGCCTGGAAATAGTAAATGTGTATTCAAATACATGCAAATGTAGTAATGTAAATACAGTCAAACTTTGTTATCTCAAACTAGATGGGACTGTTTAAAAACTTCGAGATATCCGAGTATTCGTGATATCGAGGGTAAAATACTTAAAAATTAGTGGTTGGGATTTACAAATCACTTCGATGTATCCATTGTATTCAAGATATTAGTGTTTGAGATATCGATGTTCAACTGTATAGTATATTTACAGAGAATTTTACAAAGATAATGTTGGTACATGTAATTTTCTCCACTAAGTACTTGCATTATTTAAAGGTTATATTAGTTATCCAGGTTCAATCAAGGGTATACGGGGATTTACCCCGGGTTGTATTCCATACACCCTGAGGCCGAAGGCCGAAAGGTGTATGGAATACAACCCGGGGTAAATCCCCGTACACCCTTGATTGGATCTGGATAACGAATTTATTTCCTACGTAAACCAAATAAATCTGTTTTCCATGTCAAATCAAGGATGTATCACACTTTCAAGACATGATCATTTACGCATTACATGCATTATGACGTCACGTTTTCTATGCATTTTATGCATTCTGACGTCATGTTATTTACACCCGCTCAAGTCGGGTGTACGGAAATTTACACCCGGCTCATTAGCCAATCAAATCTCGTGTTACAAGCTACATAGGAAATAAGAAGTTATATACCAATAATTATATTCAGTACCACATTCCTTCTTTGTTTTGATTTGTTTTTAATTGCAAAGGAAGGAATGTATTAATGGCCATTTTACCATTGTTGAAAATAAATAGGGTTTAATTCCCTTTAATACACAAAAGAAATTCAATGTACCAATTTCACTTGACAACAGGTCAGGAGAGGTTTAAAATGTAAGATATAATTACGAGATTAAGTGACAAACCTATGTCCTGCCGAATATAAGCAATAGGACGTCTATTGCTCCAAAGCATTCTCTTGGCATCAATCCGTATATCAATCAGATTCAACAGGATTGCCATCAGAGGGGCCAAAGGGAAGGAGGCCGCAAACAGCTGAAAAATGGACAACATAATTAGTAACATGTCCAACAATAAACATAGGAACGTAGAGGTTTGTACTTTAATTTTGTGTGTGTGCAGTTGTATATTACATGTGCAGACATAACTCAATGCAAAGTAAATTAATATGCTTTAAGCAGAGATAGAAAATAGAATTCCTTTGAATACTTTCATATGAGAAGGTTTTGGGTAAAAATTTCAAACGCATTAACTATACTTTTGTGTATAACATTACAGATTGGATGGCTATAATAAGGCCAGTACACAATCATAACAAAAAGTTGTGAAGTTCTATCCTTACCATTAGAAACCCATACTGGATGACTTTTTCTGTGTATTCATTCAGTGTGAAGTCACCTAATGGATGCTTTAATCGTTCCCGCTCCAAGAAGTTGGACAACAGTCTCTTGTTTGCTTCAAACACATCTTTGGCTTCTTCTGTGCTGATGCGATTGATTTTATTACAGCAATCACAAGGACAGGCATTTATACGACAACACCAATTAGGTCGACTTCTCCATAGCTTCCTTATAAGTCTGCAAGTAAATAAATTCACATCTATATTGAAACAAAATTAGTTTATCAAATAGTAAAAAACTGTTATAACAAAGCAACAGGACGAGTTATTCTGATTTGTTATGAATTAACTTTGTTATATCCAATCAGTTTTAATAATCCTTAAGATTAGGGAAATGAAACTGATTTCACTGTTAGCATGAATTTGTACATACTGTATACAGGGTTATTTTCGCCCGTGTTATTTTTGCCCTTCTGAACTTGCAAATGGAATAAATTCACCCATTCTTGAATTCGCCCAGATACAGTTGTGTTAAAAGAGATATAATTTGAGACATTGGAATTCGCCCAGTCTTAAATTCACCCACTGACAACGAGGGCGAAAGGGGTGAAAATAAAACGGGGGCGAATATTTCCCTGCATACAGTATGTTAAACACATATTTTCCTTAAACTGTGTTTTACTGTAACACATTTCTGCAGGTTGATAAAATCGTTCATTACTAGATTTCATAGATCTAGACTTACGGTATGAGGAGATCTTTGGCAATTCTAGGGAACGGTCTGATGATCATCAGAATAAGGACTTGGAAAGACAGCTGGGACATACATGTTCCTGAGTCTCCCACACATGTATCAGTGTAACCAAATATCTCAAAGCGCTGCAATATAGCAACACCAAATACTAACAAACTTGTGAGTAAATAAAAATTTGTACCATACAATAACTATAATTGAATATATTAATATTGAATTATATATGTAAATGGACACATATCACACTTGGACACAAAGAATTTAGCTAGATTCGGTTATCATTATCATCCAGTTAATATTTCATGACAAAATAATAATGTAAAGCTGGGTTCTTTATACATGTATTTTAAAATGTTCTTATCAACGGACAACTCTATAATGTGTTGCTATTTAGTATGAAAGGCAAAAAAAAACACCAGTATCAACACTGGGAGCCATTGTATACAAATACATTATCATTCATAACAACAACAGACACATTTCAGATATCCGGACCCTTCACCTATCTGGACGATTGGACTTGGGAACAAAAGCGTTCGGATAACTGAGGCTCCACTGTAATACCGAAATGGGTATAGCAAATACCAAACATTTGTAATTGAAAGTGGAGGAGAAAACTTTTAAATTTAGAGTCTCTAACTTCTTTTTGACAGAAAAACATGTTGAGTTAGAAAAGGAATCACTATAAGCAAGTAAGCTTTGAAGGAAAATACTTCTGAGAAAATTTCATGGTCACATAAAAAGTCAGGAGGCAGGTTTAAAGGGGCATGGTCACGATTTTGGTCAAAAATTATTTTTCTGATTTTGTTGTTTACAATGCTTCAGTAAGGCATTTTTAATTGGCAACCAAAATTTGATTATCATTTGTTGAGTTTTAAGCGAGTTACAGAGTTTACAACTCTTTGCTATGTAAACAAAGCTTTAATTTTGTTTAAATTTTGAATGTTGAAGTGAAAATTCCATTTTCAGACCTAAAATGAATGTGTTAAACATTAGAAACTGTTTATTTATGCTTAAAATGAATAAGAAGATAGACAAATCAGCTTGAAAAAGATTTTTTACTGGTATATTGAACTTATGTAAACAAAAACAGGGCACGAGCCTTGTTTACATGACAAAGAGTTGCGAGCCTTGTATCTTGCTCATAACTCTATGACTTATTGTCAAATTCCACTTGATCATTAGAAATACATTCCTAAAGCATTGTAAATAATAAAAAAAGTAAAATTGAATTTGACCAAAATTGTGACCATGCCGCTTAAATAAAATAAATAGTTAAAAGTAACTAGTGAAATATTGGATGAAATCAATCCAGTTCTCTAGAAAACACTACGCTAAAGAAAGAGATAAATTTGATATCTCGAACACTGATCTCTTGAATACAATGGATATGTTGAAGTGATTTGTAAGTCCTAACCACATATTTTTTAAGGATTTTACCCTTGATATCTCAAATACTCAGATATATCTAAGTTTTGAAACAGTCCCATCTAGTTTGACATAATGAAGTTTGACTGTATAAGAAAACAACACATGTTCTTACCCCTCTGAAGAATGCAATGTAGAAACAGGAAGCGTAACTGTTGACAAACTGGAAAGCAAACATTTTGGTGACCAGAGCGTCATCATAAAGGGTCTGTGTCCTATGGTTCTCTAGAAAAGAAAGGTCATTCACATTAATATGGATCACAGTAAACATCTGGTGATAAAATAAATATCTTGAGAGCTATTCACATTTATAAATTAAGACTCTCACCCCACTCTGTCAGTTTGAATGCAAGTATTTCATAAAGCTGAAAAGAAAATGTCATAAATTTATCATTCATTAACAAGTTAAACAAAACTACTATCAATAGCATAACTGCATTCAATATTTATAAGCTCAATCTTGATTTAAATAGAAAATGTTCACATCATGAGGTGACTAAAAATGATATTGATAAAATATCTGATAATGTTCATGAAAATATCTGATGAATCATTCGACAATACTCATGTACACATGTATATCAATGAGAAAATCTGATAAATGCCGGTATATCTGATTGGTTTGTTTCAAGATACTGATCAGATAATTGGTGAATTTCTGACCATCCATCACAGTGAATATCTTTTGAATTTGTCACATAATATTAATCAATAATGAGATTATGTCTAATGTATTGATGAATTTTCATCAATATTAAATAAGTGTATATGAAACTTTGCATATCTACTCTTATACAATCAGGCTTGACAAATACACACAGCTTTATTTAATACAAGAGATGTTTGTGAAACACTTGTGCCCCCTCCCTTGCTTACATCTTCGAAGAAAATGAACGGAAACTGCAAATAATTAGAATTTGTCCACATCCAAGGTACATACCTCTGTCAAAAATAGTTTGATCCTACCCAAAATCAAATGACCTAGATATTATTATAATAAATCTGTATACTCAATTTCATTTCAGTATGTGCAACCTCTGCAAAGAAAATGAATGGAAATTGCAAATAATTGGAAATTTTCTATGTCCAAGGGGCTTAACTCTGTCGAAAATGGCTCGATCGTACCCATAATCGCGAACTTGACCTAGATATTATTATAGTAAATCTGTATACCAAATTTCAACATGTGCAACCTCTGCAAAGAAAATGAAAATGAACAGAAACTGTTGGTGAACCGACCGACAGACTGACAGACCGACAGACAGCAGCAAAGCAATATGCCCTCCCTTCTTCGAAGAGGGACATAATTAGATATTTACAGTAATATTAATGAAAATATCTGAAAAATTGGAAATCAATGAGATTATCTGTTGACTTTTCTGACCTTTCCCAGGAGTAGGATGGAGACTGCATTGAGAACGGCAGACACGAGGGTGGAGGTGACCAGACATTGGACGGCGGTCATACCCGGACAGTACTCAATAGTGGTGAACAGACGGTACACGATAACTCCAACCACACTCACCAGGACAATCATCATCTGAAAACAAACCACGCCATTCAATGCTAAATTAGAAAATAAAACACATATAACATGAGAGCATTTTTCACAGAATTGTTCATTAGTAAAATTAACATATTCTCTTTACAATCTATTACTATATATTTACATGACCAAGTATGATTCCCTCTATTTCTTATGGAATTAAATTGATTGTAATTGATAGTCTGTAGAAACTGACAGGACTGAAATCTACACGCCCCATTAATGCAGGTTTTGTATTTTTTCTGTGATTTTGCTATCTTCATATCAAGCAAGAATCACCAAGGTTGTTCAAGCAAATTAAAAACTTATTTCTGTAAGTGTCATAACTTTCTAATATCAAACAACTTTTACGTCAATTACCATAAATAACAGTGTGGAAACTGAGAAGGTGAACTTGAGAATCTGTCTTTTGAATGGATAAAACCAATTGCGTTCCTGAGTTACGGGGTCCTTTTTGACCTTTAACCCATAAAACTGGGGTCGATCAGGTTCGTTATGCTCAAAGTTGTCCACGTCCCATTCATAAGCCAGTTGAGCGTTCTTCCTTTTCCATCGCTCCAAAAACATGGTTCCTTTTCAAGGTTAAAAAAATCATTTTTGTTCCTCAAACATTAGTTTAAGAATATACAGTTGACCTTCGATATCTCAAACACTGATATCTCAAATACAATTAATATGTCGAAGTGATTTGTCTGCATAGACTTAAGCTGTCACAAAAATTACCAAAAGTTGATCACTGGTAAATTGAAAAAGAAAATTATCATAAATAAAAAGTTGGTTTAAAGTACATGTATACATACAAATGATCAATTTTTTTGTTTATAGGGAACGACCTAGTCCTTGAATAAATATATGTTCAAACTATCTTATTTTTTGAGTTACCCCATATACAGATGATCAAAGCAAAGTATGGAGTGACATCATTGTCAAATGAACTCCGGAAGGTGGTCAAAAGAGCTTCAACTTCATATTTTAGCCTGAAATAAATTCCATTAATTAATGTAAACTCAATGACATGTACTTTGTACTTCGAAAATATGATTTTTACAAAACAAAGAAAAAATAAGTTAAACAAATGACACAAGTCAACCTATGTTGAATAAAATGGTTTGTCGGATTTAGACCCTAAAAGTTGAATATATAGCATCACCTGAGGTATATTGGGCAGTGAAATGATTGCCCATGTACATGTATTGAAAATAGAACCTACTATGAGCTACTAAATTATATACAAACTGCAATATATTAGACAAAATCAAAACCTTTGACACTTTATTATCATAATTAAGGGGACTCTTGGTAAAGTCTGTAACAGATTGGGTCAAGGAGGGAGATTATTGTTGGTCCTGACATTTTTTTTTATAAAGGCCTGCTTTGACCTTAACTTAATTTGACCTATCAACTTGACTCTATCTCTAACCTACAGACAGTCTTTTCTTAAAATCTGAGCAAGACCAGATTCAAAGGGAGGAATAAGGTGTTCAAAGACATCTCTCATGACCTTCACCTTTGACCTGAAAACTTGTTTCAAAAGCACTGCACATCATTTACCAACAGGCATTCTTTTTGTGAAGCATATAAACAAAATAATATAAGGGCAAAATGAAAGAGAAAATATGATCCAAACAAGGATGTTTCAGATGTCTTTTAGGACCATGACCTTTGACTTTGAAGTCAAGGGAAAGAAAATATGCTAAGGGTAAGTAAAGTTGAACAAATGAACAGGCAGAAAGACTGATCACTAAAGGGGGCATGCAGACCCTAATAAAAACAATAGCAAGAGATGGACCAAAAATGAAAAAATTATGTGAATATATTCAAAGGAACAAACCTTTCCGAGTCTGAAATATTGGATGGAATATTAAACTTGGATTCATTTGCGTCAACACTGAAAGAGAAGAAAAAGAATTAAAACAAATTAATCAGAATTATTAGTTTGTAAGATATACAACTGGAGAGCTGATCAAATGATAGTTACCTCACTTTCAAACCATACAAAAAGATTGCAAATCCTAACAACATTGGGATCCATAAGCTAGTGGTCATTTCTCCTACCCAGGCAAAGTACAGGGCAATCATCTCTCCAAAATAGTTCCGGATCTTCCACAGTGGCTGGAACTTATAAAAGACGGTCCATGTATCATTGAGACTTTTCCGGGGGTCTTTATCTATCTCTCCCTTGGGCTGGTTCTTCTCAACATCCACATTAGCCTCACTGAAGTGTTTGTCCTTGAGGATAGACTGGTCCTCTTTGCACTCAGTCTCTATCTCTCCCTTGGGCTGGTTCTCCTCAAAATCCACATTAGCCTCGCTGAAGTATTTGTCCTTGAGGATAGACTGGTCCTCTTTGCACTCAGACTCCTCATGGAGGATGAAGGAGTCCGAGTATACACCCTTTATTAGCAAATATGGTAAGCCTGCAAAATAGAATTGGGATGTAAATGTAAAAGTAACATGCTTGAGGAAGGGATGGGTATAATTCATCCAGGACCCGTCTTACATCATCCTTTACCTACATATTGTCACTAAGGTTCACTTGATTTATCATTTTTTTGTTTGCATGTAAACAGTCTTGACTATCATGAAATAAATCCAATTCTTCTTTCTTATCGAATACATTTCATAATCAAAATTTTTTCCAATACATTTAGGGAAAATCAATCTATTTTGTTTGAAAAATAATGGTCTGCTCATATCAACACTTTTAAGTGTGAATGAATTCAAATTTTTTACCTGAAAATTATAATTTAATTCATCAAACAAAATACTTAAATAAAGCCTATTGATTTAAACAACTGTTATGTGAAACCCTTAAAGGTCATATGAAATGTCATGACTACAATATCCTTAGCATATTGAGTGTTATAAAGAGAATGGATTTATTAACAAGAGGCCCACATTTTCACTTTATGGCTAAATTGGCCCTGCCCTAGACCCTGAACCCCTTTCCCAGGTACGACGAATTTCACAATTTTGGTAGAAGGCTTCATGGATATCATAACCATGCATTTAGTTTTTCTCAAATATATAGATAAACTATGTTTTGCAATTGCAAATGGTTGTTTTCAGTCTTAATTATAGTTTTACACTTTTGAAACATAGATGATCACACTAACTTATGGTTTACAGATGTGAAATATAAATTAGCGTCGTTATTATGCTGGTAGTTTTCTGCCTTATTCGGTAAGCTTTAGTTTACAACTGTTAAACCCAGTTTATCAACTGTGAAACTATGATTACCGGTGGTGCAATTGGTTAGCATCACATGCGCGGATCCAGAAAATTTTTCCAGGGGGGGTCCGAAGGATAATTGTGTTTGCCAGGGGGGGTCCGAAGCATATTTTCGATAATTTTACTATGTAAATTTAATAAATTTTCATTTTCCAGGGGGGGTCGGGACCCCCCCGACCCTCCCTCTAGATCTGCGCATGCATCAAACATGTTGTCCAATGAAATATCTTGTTTCTCAATTTGTTCTGCTGTAGCTTCAAACTAAAAGATGATGATGTTTTCTTTGCTTGATACCACTATATATGATATATGTCTATATTAATTTGTCGCTGAATTATAATAAAACATTTATTGCTGTTTCTTCAATCAATACAATGATTAAGCAGTGAGTACCCTCAATATTACTTATTAGGTTTGTTACTGACTGTTTAAAGAAATTTGTGGGGTCGGTAAAGTCCATAGAAGGCGAGACCCCACAAATGTCTTTAAACAGTCAGTAACAAACCTAATAAGTGTTTTGTCAAGGACCAAAAGTTTGATATGTAAACAAACGTTTGTGTAAAAAATCAGCTCAAACAACGTTACGTCCGCCATGTTGCCCTATAAATTTTAACGCTTGCCTTTTAAAGAAATTTGTAAGGCAGTCACGTGACGCGTTTCATCCAATGACGTCGTGACATTCTAGTCCGAGGCAAAACAAAGTACAATATTCACCTCGCCTCAGTGAATATTGTACTTTTTGGATAGCTAAACCATCATATTGACCTCAAAAACAGCAATAATTGAATATTATCCATGAAAGAACAAAAAAAAGGAATATCATAGTGTTAACAAATCATTTCGTGTGACCTTTAATTCACTGTCAACATAAACTCAGGCTGTCAAAATGACAACTGAAACACACTATTACACACTGAAATATGAACAATACGACTATTTAGCCGTTGTCAGGATGCAACCCTCAACCAGTTTTGCATAAACTTACTGACAGTGGGCCAACTCATTGAACTTATTTATCAGTTTCATGAATATTAACTTCTCCCAATTCATTCACCTATGAGAAACAGAAACTCTTTAGTTTTTGGAGGTATGAAGATGATCTATGATCATGTTATTAAAACATGATGTTGTTGATATATGCATGATTAACCGTTAACCGGATTGGTGAGATTTCCTCCACCAATATGTAAAGGAGCCAATGGAATAGAGCATAAATTGTTCATGAGAACAAGAAAAATTCAGCAAGTTGGCTCACAGTCAGTTTTGAAGAATATGCGAGGCTGGCCTTGGGTTTCTGATAATGCCATAGCTAGTTTCACCTAACTTCAGCAAAACTGTCTTAATTATCCTATGGCTGACTCATATTAAGTGTATTTGAAATTAAATCAAAATGTGTGACAGATATTGTCTAAACCTTTTTGGTACATATTATTAATTAAGGTTTAAATGTCTCTCGTTTACAATCAAAAATAAGAATATGATAGCTGACAATATGCAGCATTTACTTGTATGTAGGTTATTATTTAGCCGATAGATGAACGATATGTTACAATATACAAGTAATATCAAATTTTAAGCTGCATTATTTATGAAATTATATATCAATGTACATCATATACAGTATGATAATATTCATTGTATCTATGGCCATGCATGATCACAAGACATTCATTTTGTATATGTTTATTATAGATCAATGCAAACTTTTACTCTATTATGGGGAGTTCTGGTGCAAATCTGTACTTAATAAACTAATTTAATTGTCATTAAAAATGATTTTACTGATTGAAATTCAACCATAAATTGTTCATCAATGAAAATTCACCAATAAAAACTGAACAAATAGTCATAATATAACAGAAAAAAAAGTTGTTTGTAGTATGTACCATTACATCTTCGCTTTTTTCCTGAAAATTTTAAGTATAATGATTCAAATATAGCATAAACGATCATCTCTGCTTAAAATGCATGTGTTTCATCTAATATAAACACTCGGTAAGTCAATTTTACTAGGAGAGCCTAGTTCATTAATGGAAGGCTTTAGTGGAGCGATAGTCCATTCATTTAATTATTTAAAATAAAATAGTTCTACTGTCACATACACAGTGTCTTTCACTAAAACAAAGTTAAAAACTTATAAATTATTAAATGTTTTCTGATTTGAAATAAATTGAAAACGATTTTATAGCATATCCAATATCAAATGTCTTGCTTTTCTTGTGATGTTTATAATACACATAATTATGATAAATGAGCTATATATTATTGTTTTATATCACATTATATAATATTGTATCATATTACATGATACAATTTATATCATATGATACAATATTGTATCACATGACACATTACAATAGTGTATCAAATGATATGATATCGTACGATAAGATGGTATTATACAATATAATTTGATCAGATACAACATTGCACTATCATATTAATTAATACCTTATAATTTGATACAACATTTTATCATATATGAAAGAATAACATATGATATAATATCATATGATAAAATATCATATAATTATATTATACAAAAAAAGCAAAACTTTCACAGCTGTTACGTACTGTGAATTTTCCCAGGAATGTAGACTTTTTCATTGACTGCTTCTTCTTTGCCAATAACTGTAACAAAAAAATATACCAACAATCCACAAAAATTCACTGACTGACTTATTACTATACATGCAATGACACAGAAGTCGGACAATATCAATGACAAGTAATTTTAACTTATATTAGACTGTTGAAAGAAAAGGGATTCATTTTTTATCAAAATTCGCTGCAAAAACTAATATGTTATCACATCCATATTGCCAGCAAAGTCATCTACAGAAAGCAGACTCTGCTGGTAGTCATTTTTCAAATGAAGCTGTTGTTTGTGCAAAAGAGAAGGAAACTCTACAATATTGATAACATTCTGCAAACCATCCATAGGATATGTTCAAAAGACCAAAGTCAACCAGAAGTGCTGTAATATTTTGTATTATTATACTTTCATGTTAAATACTGAAATCAGATTGGTTTAGACGCAGTTGACAATCCGTTAATACCCTCAGCGTTAGCAACAAACTTGGCAACAGGCTGATAGAACGAATTGTTACATGCGCGTAAATTATGCGCGTACGGTTCGCCATAGAACTTGTGTCTTTTCTATATAAAAGCAGTAAAATTTGCTATAAAATTAAGACATTCAGTATAATAAAATAAATAGTGCCTGTTTGGGAGGGTACTAGTTGAAATTGACACCCCTCGAAAACCATTGTCAGTTAACCTCCGCTCCGCGTCGGTTGACAATGGTTTTCTCGGGGTGTCAATTTCAACTGGTACCCTCCCAATCAGGCACTATTTATATAATGCTATGTACGTGCAGTACAGCGTGTCTAACCAAGTACCTGGTTAGGTTGCAGCATCCAACTCAAACTTAATAAAAGTATGATTAACTTTCCAAACCTTTGTGAAATTTATATGTTTTCATTGTTAATTAGAAATAACAAGAGATACCAAAGATGAATAAAAACATAATTGGAAAATGGCACAAATTAATGTCATAATCATATTTTAAAAGCTAAACCAGTAACCATAATCATTATTTAAGAAACCTTGAAAAAAGTATACATGCAGCTTTAAATATATTCATAATAAAATGTAATTACAGTTAAATAAAAAGAATGCCAATATCACGAAAAATTTTGCCTATTTTAAAAATTAAAACCAGATTATAATGAAAAGATACCATGAACTCAAAACAAATAAAAGCAACATACAGCATAATATACAAAGTTGTTTAAATTGGTTTATTAAAAGCAAAACTCACAAAAACCTCCTCTAATCCATACTTACCATAGGTCTCAATATCATCAAATTCATCATTCTCATCATCTACTGACAGAATTTATTGCATGAGGAACACTGCTTAGGCTACACATGCGCGGATCCAGAAAATTTTTCCAGGGGTGGTCCGAAGGATAATTGTGTTTGCCAGGGGGGGGGGGGGGGGGGTCCGAGGCATATTTGCGATAATTTTACTATGTAAATTTAATAAATTTTCATTTTCCGGGGGGGGGGGGGGGGGTCGGGACCCGACCCCCCCTCTAGATCCGTGCATGCTACAGTTCACTAATCAATGACTGACTTTCCTAATTTTCAAAATTGACAGAGCATTTTAAGTAGTCTAATGATTTAATGCTACATGGCTTATGCAGATTTGCTTTTAAGTTAAAAATCATATTAAATAAAATGAGACATTCATATGCATTGACATGATACCAGCAATCTATCCCTGTCAAAGTGTCTGCAGCAAATAAAAAAATAATTCTTGGCTGATTTTTTAATTAGGTTAACAAGCTTTTTAAAAACATGCTGTTGTAGAAATAAAATTCCTGAGTCATGTTTACTGGTAGTTGTAGTAAAATTTATATATTACGCATAATTTAATTAATTTACAATTTTCAAAGTTTTTCAACAGAAAAATGCAGAAATTACATCAAAGGCCATTAAAGAAGAGTTGAACAACAAACAACACCAACTAGTAAGAAATCATTGATATGGTGACCATCTCAAATGGTCTCAGTTTAATGCAGCATTTATTGATGAGAGGACTTTGCTTTGACCTATAACTCTACCTTAGAAATTTAATTTCCAAGATCAATTTAAGATAAATGCACACCCTTCATCCAAAATGCACTCTTTGGGTGTAGCATAAGAAAGAGAGGACAGAGAGGAGAAAAAAGGGTTCTGACAAGGATTTTTCACAGATGTCTGCTTTGATCTTGGTATAGTTCAATATCATGGCAAACCCCTTGACAACAGAGAAATTAAAGTTCAAAACTTGAAAAGACCTGCTATGGCCTTCACATTTGGTCTAGAAACTTAGTTCAAGGTCACCACACACCCTTTATCCACAAGCACTCTTAATGACGTACCGGTATGTGCTAAAAAGGACTGGGGAGGAGAGAATGTAAGACCTGGTTAAGGATTTTTTAAAGTGGTATGTTATGATCTTGACCTTTGACCTAGAAACCTTGTTCAAGGTCACTGAACATCCTTTACCAAAATGAACTATGTGGGTGAAGTATGAGCTAGAGTGGACCAAAGGAAGAAAATATATGATTCAGACAAGGATTTTATCCAAAGACATTCTATGGATGAAGTATTTATAAGCAAGCTAGATTAGGTCAAGAAGGGAGAACAAATCCTCCAGACAAAAGATAATGGACAGACAGATGAACAGAGAGAAGGACAAATGGACAGATTAATCTCTATAGGGTAATCACAGAAGGAGGTCATGATATTTAAAAATATGATTTTTTTTTTAATAAAATAAACAAATTCATTATAGAAAAATGAAAATTAGATTGGAAATATCCAAAACTAATTCAACTGTCTAATAAACTACAACAGTGTGGTCTTTATAAAAAATGTGCTTTTATCACAATGATCTAAGTACATACTACTTAACTTACAATAGCTATGATATATTTTAGAAAAATAGAACCATTTAAACCATTTAGAAAAGTTAATACACAGATCACAGAATCAGTACTTACCTAATTTTTCACCCTTCTTTGTATCATCTAATGCAAAAATATCACATCAGACTGAACTTAAAACTGACTTGCTTTGAACGACCTTATAACCCATTAAGAATCCCAATGGTAATAGTAATGAATTCAAAACTGTTTGGAACTCACTTTATATTTGTAATCTAGATAATTCTGTAATAGGAATTAATTGTTTAAAAAATAACCATATCTAATAAATAACCATAAAAATAAAAGTTCAGATCCCTTTAATGTTGGATGTCAGTAAATGTCCCATTTGAAAGTGTTGTATATGTCCTATTTGAATCTTCATTGTTGGATGTCACCCCAAAAGTCAAGTTCAAAAACAAATCTAGGCAAATTTTCAAACTTTGGGTATCAAACATGTCCCATGTTTGTTCAAAATGGTAGCCACACAATGTCTTATATTCAAATCCTTAAAATGAAGATGTTGTACATAATATTGTCTTGTTTAAATTGCATTAGTTCAAATGACAAATAAGGGGATACGTCAACCATTCAACATAAGTCCAATATGTTTGATGCCTAATATTCTCAAACAATACATGTACTGGAGTTTATTCCTACATTTTAAATCAGACCTCTTCCATTCAATTCCCTGAAAGTTGTCCTATTCATGTACTCAAAGCTTGGATGACCAACTGAGCAAATGATAAATCAATGTCAGCATCATGACAATTATCATAATGATATCAGCATCATGACAATCTTATTAGCATCATGACAATCTCAGCTTCTTAAAAACGTTAACATCATTAGAAACTCAGCAGCATGACAATTATAATGACAATCTCAGCTTCACGGCAATCTCAGCTTCTTGAAAATGTAAACATTATTAGAATCGACTCAGCAGCGAGACAATTAGAACCATTTTAACAAGACCTTGGACTTTCATTAGGATGTAGCTATCTATTTCTTGCATCAAAACAAGTTAAAACTGATGCGGTTTGAAGCGAAATATGCACCGATTGCGTAAGTCTTAGCTGAAAAGCCAGACAAATCTTGTTGATTTCAAAGAGCCATGGCTGAGTGGCCAGCAATGAAATAGATAGGCCTACGTCACATTGCTGTTTGACACAACTACCCAAAGTCCAAGCTCTTGTTAAAATGGTTCTACATGCCAATCTCAGCGTCATGACAGAGAACTCTAGCTCCACCAGTATACAGTACTTACTTATCTTAGTGTCCCCAGAATCGTCCTTTCCCTTCGAGTCTAGACAAGGAAGGCAACTACAGCTACTTGACCCTTTTGTTTCCAAAAAGAGAAACAAAGATTGAATGATCATGGTCATATTGTATAGGTTTTTCTAATTCCTATAATATGCACTCAAGGTGGAATATAAGATTATGAGATCATACAACAAATAAATTAAGAAGATCACATCTAAAATACACAATCACAGATTTTTATTTCAATATTCAATATTTGGATCCATTTTCAAAATTCTATTAAAGGTTAAATTTGATTGTTACTTAAAAAATGGTTATAACCATAAAATTCTCATGCCCAGAACACAAAATTTCACTATATTTGTTTGCAATAAACGCGTTTTTCTGTACAGTGGTAATTTCATTGTTACTTCAAATTTAAGAAACTCACAAAAATAAAGTCTCCCACTCTTTTTTATCTTCCAGTAAGGAATACAATGTAATTTTTTTTATTAAAATCCAGAGCTCTGCATGTTAAAAATGTGCAGAGCCACATATTTTTATCATATTGTGAGGTACTTATTGGGCCTGAGATAAAAGTTGTATACCGTACATGAATGTTCAAATCATAGTTTCTTAAATGGTAGATTTTCTGTTTCAAGCTTTCATCTAATGCCCATACATAAGGAGATTATTGAATTATTCATCAAAGAAGACATGGTATTGACATTAATTTTCATACTGAAAGGATTTTCGATTTATCTAAAAGTAACAATACCATTTACTTTTTTACTAAATGTATTAAAATTTAAGAAATTTGAATTTTCTTTTTAATAACAATTATTCCCTTGTAAAATTTTATGGTTAAAATAACTGTTTGTAGGCCCGAACAACCCCCAACCCCCACCCCTCTCCCTTGATCCAAGCATGATCTGAACAAGTGTTCAGCTTCAAGTAATTTCTTACAGACAATGCAATCACAAATTATATTATTATACTTTCATGTTAAATACTGCAATCTGATTGGTTTAGACGCAGTTGACAATCCGTTCTCTCTCCCTCGCACGCTTAGCAACGGGCCGATAGAACGAATTGTTACATGCGCGTTAATTATGCGCGTACGGTTCGCCGTAGAATTCACGTCTTTTCTATATAAAAGTAGTAAAATTTGCTATAAAAATTAAGACATTCAGTATAATAAAATAAATAGTGCCTGTTTGGGAGGGTACCAGTTGAAATTGACACCCCTCGAAAACCATTGTCAACCTCCGCTTCGCGTCGGTTGACAATGGTTTTCTCGGGGTGTCAATTTCAACTGGTACCCTCCCAAACAGGCACTATTTATATAATGGTAAACCAGTATACTAGTGGGCCTATAAAGCAAAAAAAATATCTTAAGTGTATTTAATATTCCCTGGTTATCTTTAATATATGATTTCCCTTTCTTCATTTCATTCATTATTGATACCGGTACATTAAATTTTTATGGAAAGTAATAAATGCTTGATCATTTAATCCAAACATTACTAAATTTGGGTACCCTGGATTCACATCACAGGTTTCATATTGTGACAATAAAGCTCATCAATTTTGCATGGGATATTACAAAGCAAAGAATGGCTTTGAAAGCAATCAATAAGTCTACCTTATACAGCTATATAAACAGACAGTCAGTTTACCCTGGCCATTAACCACTCACCTTTAACAGCTTTCTTAACACTGCCTTTATCCTTCCTCTCATCTTGACTCCTTATGTCGATATTTAACAGTATGTGGTCCACCTATAACGTATCAAAACATCATCTTAAAAGATACATTCACATACGGGTACAGTTCTGTATAGTTTTGTCATCCTATCAACTTTTTGACCATTTGCTTCCATCATAGTGAAACCTGATTAATCAGGGTATCTTTAGTTTATACTTGTTATTATACATGCATCTAACAATCTTTCTCTGTTAACATGTGATGTTTCACAAAAACTGAATGATTCATAAATCTTCCAAACATTATTTGAAAAAGAGAAATTACGATGCAAAAGATAATTAGATTTTGCTGCAAGTGTTGCAGCAGAGACTCACCAGCATAGATCGGATAGCTGGTCTAAAGAAATGAGTGGGATCTTCATAGCCCTCATACAAATTAATTCTGTCCATCATGAAGGGAGCACTTACGAAGTCCACTGAAATTGAATAAATTATCCCTTAATTGTTCTTTATTGAATAGTTTAACATTAAAACCCATGCATCTACTAGGGGTGGTACAACATATATAGATACTTAAGGACGATGGACCCAATTCAAGATTTCACATCTCTGCGCAGAAACCGCGCATATGCTATAAATATGACTGTCGTAATTACGTACATCAGAATAAGAGAAAATAATAAAATTTTCATTGTACTAAACATAATTTGTGATACCAAAATATTTTTAGTGGAGAAAATTAAGGGGGAAAAAAATAGACCGAATTTCCTCTGTTTGCGACAAGTCCGTTAATTATATTTCCACGGTTTATAATTCCTACAACGCCGAAAGGCAGTTTATAGTCTTATATTCTGGTAGATATTGAATTTATACATTATCCTAACAATATTTATATATATAGCAGTTAATGTAACGTCAGACAATAAATATGTCCTTTTTTCAATGGTATTTCTGAAGAAAAATGAACCATGCAGTGAACTTTGACACAACCCCTCAAAAAATACTGTTCATCGGTAGGCTAACTGACTTCTTAATATTACAATTTAATTAGAGTAAAAAATCTATTGCAGAATTTTTAAAATATCAGTTTTTATACCACGCCCCAGAAAATTCCCATTACTTTCTATTATATCTTTGGACTTTCGTACACAAAATTTGAAACGCCCCTAGTAAAAAAAAGGAAGTCGATGATCATGTAATTTTTTTTATTGATTTTAACTCACCATTAACTGATTAACATTACATAAAAATTTGAATAAAAAATCTATTGTAGAAATGAATTGGGTCCGCCATCCTTAAGCAATATTTCTCTTGCTACCATACTTACATGCATTGTAATATCTTTACATCAACAAACTAATATATCTTGCAATTACCGGTATACTCTTTTAGTTATGCATTGTAATACCATTACAGAATGATACACAAAATGACAGAAAGTGTATTACAATTTGTTGACAGAATGAATCGAATCAAGCTGGAATATGTAAAATGGCGGACCCAGATCAGCGTATCTAATTTTCTATGCTGATTGTCAAAACATGGGCCACATTGCTCACCTGAGCAACAATAAACATAATAAAATCAGCTTTATGGATTCATATACAAAATATCTGAACAATGTAGTATAATAGATGTTGTATATAAAAAAATCCCCTGCATATTCTTATGCATATCATTGAGCCCCTTTGTAACAGGATGATTTTAAAGTCATATCACGAACTGAGCATTGCAGTTCTCGAGAAGATCTTAAACAGTAACAGTTTCAATATGGAGAATAAACCTACATCGAACTTTGAACCCCTTGTGAGGCCCAAGAATTGTTCAGGGGTCAGAGTCTAAACAATTTTAAAGAATCAACAATATGTCAAAATGCTTGCATATAAGTAAAACCATATATAATAACGTTTGAGTTTTTGTAAATAATTTTAATGTTTTCCTATGTATAATTGGACCCCTCCCCCCTCTCATGTGCCCCAACCCAGTAGTCCTGATTTTGACAATTTTAAATCTACACTATCTGAACTCACTAAAGTTACAGCTTTTCTAGACAAATTGTGTTTTAGAAGATGATTTTTAAAGATTTTTCCCTATATATAATCCTATTTAAAATTTTTAACAACCCCCCCCCCCCCTTCCTCGTTGTGGCCCTATCCTACCCCTGGGAATCATGATTTAAACAAACTTGAATCTACCCTACCTGATGATGCTTCCACAATTATATATTCCTGTGTAAAAATTTGAATCCCCCCATTGTGGCCCCTACCCTCTGGGACCATGATTTGAACAAACCTGAATCTACCCTACCTGAGGATGCTTCCATATGAGCAACAGCTTTTTTGGCCGATTGGTTTCTGTGAAGATTTTTAAAAAATTTTTCTTATATATTCCTATGTAAAAAAAATTCACCCCTCCAGTGTGGCCCCAACCTACCACTGGGGATCATGATTTGAACAAACATGAATCTAACCTACCTGAGGATCCTTCCAAATAAGTTAAAGTTTTTCTGGCTGATTGGTTTCAGAAAAGATTTTTAAAGATTTACTCAGAAAAGAAGATTTTTAAAGATTAACTCTATATAGTAATATGTAAAAATTTGACTTCCACTGTGGCCCCACCCTACCCCTGGGGATCATGACTTGATCAAACTTGAATCTACCCTACCTGAGGATCCTTCCAAATAAGTTACTGCTTTTCTGGCTGATTGGTGTCAGAAAAGAAGATTTTTAAAGATTTACTCAGAAAAGAAGATTTTTAAAGATTAACTCTATATAGTAATATGTAAAAATTTGACTTCCACTGTGGCCCCACCCTACCCCTGGGGATCATGACTTGATCAAACTTGAATCTACCCTACCTGAGGATGCTTTCACACAAGTTTCAGTTTTCTGGCCAAATGGTTTTTGAGAAGATTTTTGAAAAATACCAACAAATTTTCAATGATTTTTAATTATCTCCCCTTGAAAGAGGGCAAATCCCTTCATTTTTACAAACTTGAATCCCCTACACTAATGATGCTTTGTACAAAGTTAATTTGAAATCAACCCAGTGGTTCTGGAGAAGAAGTTGAAAATGTAAAAAGATTACAGACAGACAGACGCCAAACAAAAAGTGAGCTTTCAGCTCAGGTAAGCTAAAAATGGTAATCTTGTTAAAAGTTTTAATTTTGTCATTACCAGTATATTGAGATACATGTACATGTACTGATTACAATTAAATTATTGTATCATAAGGTCTGCACGTGTACTGTCCCATCCCTGTGATATACAGACTTTCAAATCTTTTCAATCATAAAATTGCCTCATTACTGTATACAGGGTTATTTTCGCCCCATGTAATTTTCGCACTTTTACACTTGCAGTTTCGCCACGTCTTGAATTAGCCCAGACACAGTTGTTTTTACAGAAAGATAATTTTAAACATTGGGATATGTTCAGTTTTAAATTCGTCCTTTGACATTGAGGGCGAAAGGGGCGAAAATAAAACGGGGGCAAATATTACACTGTATACAGTATGTGCTTTTACAACAGACTAGGATCATTTTTAACAACAATGACTTACTTTCATTGTCTGTTTCAAAGTACTTTTCAATAAATTTCCAGACACAGTTCTGAGGCTTATCAGGGTAATTAATACACTGAAACAAACAGAAATGGATTTAAAAGATTTTAAAAATGATGATTGAATGTACAGAGCTTTTTAAAAAATTAATCAGTTGTATAAATACAACTTTAAAAAAGATACCATTCTCATTAAATGAAGACTTTTAAAAGGACAGTTTTATGTGGTCAAATTTAGCATGAAACTTAATCTCTTACCCCATGTAACGGCATTTCCATTTTAACCATTTCGGCCTCTGCACATAGGCGTTTGAAAGGACAGTGCAATTTGACAAACACATTATCACCAATGACTTCCTTCAGAATGTCGAATCCTTCTTTCTTCAGAGCAGATTCAAACCTTTTTCTCTTGGCCTCTTTCAGACTCAATTCATTCCTCTTACTCTCGTCATCTTTATACTCGTGCGAGAACTTATTTCTGTGAACCAGCACATAGTCTATCCGCTTCTGTTCTGGAATCAGAGCAGGTCCTAATTCTGTGTACCGCCGTTCAAAGGCTTTGACCTGTGGATTTCGTTTAAGATGACGATTTCGTAAGTTCCGGAACTTGACAGTGGAAGCGACAGTTGTAAAGGTACTAAATGAAGGTTCTCCGTCGGATTCGTCCTGGCTGTTGTCAGCTGACATACTGACCAGGGTCATAGACCCCCCGTTTGATTTCTTCATGATTCTCTTTCATCTGAAATCACAATCGATAGATTACCATAACTTGATTGATTACATTTCTTCATGATTCTCTATCATCTGAAATCACAATCACAATGAAATCACCATAACTTGTTTGATTACATTTCTTCATGATTCTCTTATCATCTGAAATCACAATTAATAGATCACCATAACTTGATTGATTACATTTCTTCATGATTCTCTGTCATCTTAAATCACAATCAATAGATCACCATAACTTGCTTGATTACATCGATTTCTTCATGATTCTATATCATCGGAAATCACAATCCCAATAATTTGTTTGATGACAGTAAAAACATGGTAATAGTGAAGTACTAAAGGATGAGAGATTTAGATTTGATTAAACTGAAATTCATACAAATATATCCATATAAAAAGTCTGTTCTGGTACCGGATTACTTAATCAAGTTATTAGTTGGCTAATCCCCAATCAATAGTTGAAACTATAGTACAAGGTATTCACATGAAATAAAAAAAAATCTCTGTCCTTGAACTCTTGATAACTCTTATGCCAAATCTTTACATTATGTCACACTATAAATATAACGTGAATTTTTCCCAGAAAGTAAGGAAGGAGGGGGGGGGGGTCTCAGGTACGAGGCCTATTTTTACTTTGTAAATTTAATGAGGTTGAATTTTCCAGGGAGGGTCCATCCAGACCCCCCCCCCCCACCAATGTATAAGATCCACCCATGCACTTCAATGATTCCAGCTTGTGCCTATATTAAGTTTATAAACAGCAATTCACCACTTACTTTATTTATTTTCAAAGAAATGATGTACATTTACATTTACCATATATATATATATATATATATATATATATATATATATATATATATATATATATATATATTCAAACTATTTCTTGAAGTTGTCAGAACCTGTATATTTATCTTATATCTATCAATTCCAGACATCAAGTTATTTTTTTTTTGTGCTAGTACTAGTGAAATACACTGTTCCTTTTATCATACCATTTATCACATCATTATCAATAACAGTAAGAGAGACACAACAAAAGGTCATCGGTACATGTTCTGGATAGTACAGTAAAACATGCTTAATATAACGAAGTGTCAGGGACGATTCTGCTTCGTTATAAACATAATTCGTTATATCCGTCAAGTTTACAACATATTGTCATAAAGTCACGGGGAATGAAAAGTACTTCGCTGTAAGCGTCAATTCATTATAAGCGTGTTCGTTATAACCGTGGTTTACTGTGCACATATTGCTCATTTAACAATATTCAGCTGTTAGTATATACATGTTGTTGGTTTTTGTTTTTTTAAATCTCTTAATTACCATAGTAGCATGATCTAAATATGCATATATTGAATTTCTAAACATGAACTTTTTTTAATAAAACAAACAAATATATTGTATTAAATTTAATTATTTATTGTCAAATATTTGAAATTTGTTTATTGACATAAATTTGCAGATTTTATTAATTTTTTTTCATTAATGTAGCATACTCTTTCATTGGATGGCAATTCAAACATTATTATACCCGCACTTTCTAAAGAAAGTTCGGGTATATTGTTGTTGTCCTGTTCCGTCCGTCCGTCCGTCCGTCTGTCGCGTTTTACTTTCTCAAACTGCTCTTACATCTTATAAACTAGCAAACTGAACTCTTGGAGTTTGATTTGGGGTATCATGTTGTTTTGTAAAAAGGTTTCAAAAATTCTCTAGTAGTCCTGGGGGTCAAATAATTGGTAAAAAATGACGTTTTTTCACAAAAAACCTTCTTCCTCGAACTCCTCCTACATTTTCAACAATAGACAAATCATCTTTTGGAATATGTTTTGGGGTATCCTATAGATGCGCAATAAGGTTTCGGAAATTTCAAATTTGCCCTGGGGGTCATTTGGTGGCTGAAAAATGACGTTTTTTTACAAAAAATCTGATGAAGAAAACGTCATTTTTTTTTGGCAGTAGCCAAATGATCTTCTAGAATATGATTGGAGGTGTCATTTTGAAGTGTGATCAGGTTTCAGAAATTTTTTTTTCAACACAGGGATCAGTGGGCAACAAAAAACGACGTTTTTTGGCAAAAAAAGTATGGTTCCCAGAACTCCTTTTACAACTTTTGGAGTAGCTCTGTCATCTCTTGGGATATGATTGGGGCTGTCCTATAGATGTGCAGTAAGGTTTTAGAAATTTTAATTTCATCCAGAAAGTCAAATAGTAGCAGATAATTGACGTTTATCTCTCCTAAACAAAACCTACATCCCAGAACTCCTCTTATGATTTAATGAATAGACACATCATATCTTGGGATATGATAGAGGCTGTCCTAAAGATGTGCAGTAAGGTTTTAAAAATTTAAATTTCATCTAGGGAGTCAAATAATAGCAGAAAATTGACGTTTATCACTCCTTAAAAAACCTAGATCCCAGAACTCCTCTTATGATTTAATGAATAGATAAATCATATTTTGAGATATGATAGGGACTGACCTATAGATGTGCAATAAGATTTTGAAAAATTTAATTTAATCCTGGAAGACAAATAGTAGCATGAAATTAACATTTATATCCCATGTGCAGATCTAGAGGGGGGTCAGGGGTCCAGATCCCCCCTTCAAAATTCAAATTTCTTTAAATTACATTTAATTTAAAAAATTGCCGAAAAAATGCTTCGGACCCCCCCCCCCCCCCCCCCGGCAAACTCAAATAACTGTTGCCCGCCCCCCCTTCCCCTGGAAAAATTTTCTGTATGTACATGTATGTATCCCTACTTAGACTTTAAATAAAACTAGATGCTGTCATTAGACAGTAATACCCGCACCAAGTGTTTGCCCCTAAATAACACTGTTTTGTACCAGTTTTAGTAAAAACAAAGGCCACGTGCACATAATACACCATCATCGGAACCCACGGGTTTTCTATCCGTTACACTGCATGCAGTATAATGGATAGAAAACCTGTGGGTTCCGACGATGATAATACACATGAACGGCCCTTTATGTACAGTTGTGGTTGAACTGTTTGTATGTGAATTTTCAGTTAATCAATAATCTTTTCATTTCATAGAAAGTATGGTCTATATAATTATTACAAACAAAATTAAATTATGCCCCCTTCCCTCGGCGGTTGCCGGCTTAATTTAGATTTGCTTCTAGGTGCCAACATCATCGCGTGCACAGATTTAGAGAAGGGATTGGAGTGGGTGGGGGGGGGGGGGTCCAGACCCTCCCACCCTTGAAAAAATATAAATTACCAAACAATACACCTCGGACCCCAATCCCCCCACCCCCTGCAAACACAGTTACATACTACTTTGCCACCCCCCCCCCACACACACACACTCCTCATGGATAA
Source organism: Magallana ariakensis (assembly GCA_020458035.1). Classification (NCBI taxonomy): domain Eukaryota; kingdom Metazoa; phylum Mollusca; class Bivalvia; order Ostreida; family Ostreidae; genus Magallana; species Magallana ariakensis. Next base: position 58,165,860 of record CM035815.1, read on the forward strand.
ATAAAGAAACATCAGAATATTTTGATAACAACGAAAGCCTGTACATGTAGTAAAGTGCATTATAATCAAAATTCTTTCACAGTGACGTTTTATAATTTTAAATTTTTACAATACAGGTATGTAGAAAAAAAAGATAAATTTTTTAAATTTTGGAATCTGAAGTAAAAAATAGAAAAGCCCCAGCAGCATTTGAACTCTCTACAGACATGTAGTTAACGCTATAACCCATTGCACTTCACTGTTAGGTAACATTATTTTGGGGGGAATTATTATATTTATACTTTATTGTTTATTTCTGCAATAGGGAGTTCATTACAATATGCAGGTGTCCTGTATGTACCACCTTAAAGCTGAAATGTGTGCTTTACATATTTTTACCGAATAAAACAGTACAAGGGGTTTAAAAGAATAAAGTCATGAAAATACATGCATGTTACAAGAAAATGATCTTTGTCCGAAGTTACGTACACAACACAGGTCTACAGGTCGCATTACCGGGTACTAGTTTTACCCAGCTCTTCAGTTAGATGGCTTTCACGTGGTGTACATAACGGTGTGTGTTTTCCATGTGCAGAATAGGATTAATTAACATGCATAAACATTTCTTTTGTGATGATCAGCTAATTAATGGATTCATATTGTGCTCTAATTGGATTATCATTATGATGTTGACCAATATAGGTAAGCATAATACATGTAGTACTCGCACAATATTATGAGACACCGGTATACATATGTATTACTTTCACTTTCTAAATAAGTGATCTCCCTTTGCTGCAGCATACTGTATCATCATCTTTTTTAAAATATCTAAATAAGCTCATCATTGTAACATAATATCCTATCACATTTGTACAGTTTCTGTCATTTTAATTGCAAAAGTTATTTTTTCATTTGTCAGATTTAAATATTAAGTTGACCCCATATTGACCCTGTGACAGCTAGTTTGTATTAAATTTGTGTATTACATTTAAATAAGTGTAGAGACTTATCATGTCTATATGAGTTTTATTTAATAGGGAGGAAAGGGTCTTTTTTCTTAATGTATTATGATGCATCAAATAAAATGTAGGCCATGACCCTATGGGATTGTTCTGACCCAATGAAACAGGAAAATACCATTAATCTTGAAAACTGTTGAGATCCCCACCACTAAACCAACTATATTCTTGTTTCTAAAATCATTATGATGCGCATCAAATGGTGTAAGTACATGACCCCCAGGAGTTGTCTTTAAACCACCCCCACCCCTCTGAAATTATAGGAAATGATGATATACTTTGATAATTTTTAACTTTTGAGATCCCCCATATTTATTCTTGCTCTTTGTGCGCATCAAATTGTATATAGGTTTTGCCCCCTTGGAGACACCCTGACTTTCCAGAACTGGATATAATAAAGTATTTTATCTTATTCATATGTATAGTGTTTGATCCATGTGGGTAATTTCTAGCCTATTGATCATGATGACCCTGCTTTGTTTAGGATTACAATTGCCCCAAATACATATAACATTTTGTTTATCTTATTGATAAGAATTAAGTTAAAAGCAATTTCCTAAATCTTTATGTGCATCTAGAGAAAAATACCAATCAAGAAATGATTTAAAATTTGCTACTGTACACGTTAGAATGTATTAAGGTGGCTCACTACACCTTGAAATATTTTCTCAAATCAGCAGAAAATTACTTGATTATGATAGATATCATAATGGATAAGAAGTATTTAAGTCAAATAGGCAAAAAAATGTGCAATTTTGGATGAAAAATTACATTTTAGAAAATTTAATTCAGTGAACTTGAACAAAAGCTCCAGGCGGATTCAAACTTATGATCTGCGGTTCAGAAACCCAATACTTTAACCACTGAGCTACGACAATATACAACCGAATCTAATGATATTAACATTTTATCAAAACATTTAAATCGCCATCTTGTGACCTAGTGTCTTAAAAATTATAAGTCTGGGTGTAGTGAGGTACCTTAAAGAAGACTCTGAATCTGATGGGGGGTGTGGAGGATAAACATTTAATTTTAATCATTTATTGTTATTAATTTTAACTTGAATAATTGGCAGAAAATAAGACTTCTGGACTGCGTTGCTCAAAACTGGTTAACTTTAACCACTGGTTAATTTAACCACTGCATGGTCAAAGTCAGTATCCACTGGTTTAATAACCAGTGGTCAAAGTAGTGTTGCTCGAAGTGAATTTAGCCGGTGGTTATTTAACCACTGGTTACTATTGTTTAATCAGTGGTTAGCATCCCTTAATGCATTTACTTTGTCCGTCTGTCAATTATGACTGAAAAATAAACTGACAACTCTTTGGACAGACAACAACTAATTTATCATTAAACACGTTAAAGACTTTATATCTGTCTATACAACTATATAAAAATACAAGGGAGCTGATCTGCTTTTTTTCAATTTGCATTAGGCCATTTCTATTTATCAATTCAATGTAAAAGAAATCAGAAGAATTTCATGAAGTGTACAAAACAATCCTTACGAAGACCAGGGGATAGCTAAAATTGCACACAAGTGTAGATTTGGGGGGGGGGGGATAAATCAATATCATTTTTTAAAATTATTCATTGTACTCGCTACAACCCCACATTGTTTTAATAAAATGCTTATTTACCAACAAATAAGGAACACAACTTTACACATGAAATTACCTCTAGCTTGAACCCTCACAGAATGATGACCCCTTCCCCCCCCCCTTCTTTTCTTTGGAAAATAAAGAAAATTTAATTTAATTAAGGTTGATTTTATGGTAAAGATTCATTACAAGTCCATACAGCTAGGGATCACATTGGCCATAACCACTAGAAAAGCAATCATCGCTGCACTCTGCATTGTATTTGTATGGAACTTGCATACCCAAAAGTATGTATGTGTGTGAGTAGGATAATTGGATTGTGATTGAAAATAATCATAAATGAAAATGAATCATATATATCAGATTATTCAAAACAATATGTAGTGACAGGAGGGGAAACCACCGAATATATTTTTTCACAGTACCAATATATAAAGAGTAAATTTTTAAAAAGCTGCATGCCGAAAGGGCAAGTGTTCTCTTTAAAAAGCTAAAAAAAAAAAATGTACTAGACCATCAGGCCATCAGTTATTTCAAGACCAGATTCCCAGATTGAGGGGAAAATGGTGAAATAAATTGTATTACATGTACAATAATAAATATTATACACGTATAACACTTTTCGTTTATATATATTTCCTATTAACTATGCATATCATAAATATACTTCTGTTTCAAGATCGCATGGTTTTGGTAATAGTTTCTTAACTCATTTTCTCAAATCATGTCCATTTTACTCAACCTGTGCAAGCACGGGTTAATGTCTAGTATTATTATTCAATCAAAAAAACCAAATCGGATCACAAAAAAGGGGTTACAATTATTATCCACAACCCTTACTCCTGTCGCTGAGCGATTCTCTGTAAGCATTAATTCTTACCTTTAACACCCCTACCCAACTTACTTAAAATAATTTCGATTTTGGAAATAATAGTATATTACTTTGAATATATTTTTGTCCCCCTTTCCCCTTTTTCAGATGTTTTATTTTTATTTTATGGGAGAATCTATAACTCCCTTAAAAATAGTAAAACTGCACTGTTTCATAAATTACTAGTATCATCTATTAGAGAATACATGTTTTTGCATATGCTATGATAGACACTAATAGCAATATCTACATGTTCAAGCTAGTAATTAATTCATCTGATAGAGTTCAGAGATAACTTGTATTTCGTATTTCATTATTTGTCAGATGCAATATACAGTGGAGCCTGAGTTATCCGAACTATTTCGTTCCCATGTCCAGTCATCCGGATCCGGCTATTGTAGTCATAAATGATAATTTATTTGTTTATATTGGGTGTTGATGCTGTTTTCTTTGCCTTTCATACTAAACAACAACAAATTAGAGTTGTCCTTTGAAATTCGCCTGTTTTAAATACAAGAAACCCTGCTTTATATTGTTATTTAGTCAGGAAATATTAACAATAATAGCAAATTTTGCGAAATATATTGTGTGCAAGTCTAAAATGTGCCTATATACGTTATTTCTAGACACGTCAATTTTCCACTAATGCACTTCCGATCAGTTGACATGCTTTCCTTTTTTTTCTTCTTATACTTCAGGTTTTGACTTAATCTAACAAGAAATTCGCAAGACACTACATTTAAAATAACTTTTTTGAATATAAATAACACAGAGCTATGTAAAAATTTCCTGATTTATTAAGCACATTCTTCCTTTGAAATAGAGGGGTATTTTAAAAAGTGATTGGACTTGACAGGTGCACAGTGTAAAGATATCCATGCCAGGTGAAGTGATGCGTGACTAATCCATTCTAACCAGTACTGTTTTAATATTTGAAAGTGAAAGTGATTTAGGAAGTCAGAGTGTTTATGCGAGTTTCTCATGGGGTCTAGCAGGTGAAAAGGGTGTGAAACTCAACTGACAAGCATTATCTTTCAATTGTATTAAGTGGAGTATTCATTAGATTTTACCATCCAGTTAAATGACGCAAAATTTATAGTTAAAACAGATTTTATAGTAAAAAACAGACTGTCCTGATCTGGAATGGGAATTGAGACAAAATAACGTATAAGAAATCTGTTCCCAAATAAAATAGTCTGTAAACTGAAGCGTCCGGATATCTGGCGCCCGGATATCTGAAGCCCCACTGTATTTGGATATGCATGCATAAAAGTAATAAATATTACAATTAAGATTTAAAAATATGTCTCATTCATTAATTGTATATGTTGTGTCGAGATTATGACAAAAATATCTATTTACTCAATTATTCTTGTGTAGTCTACCAAAATTAACATCAACAACAAGCGAGAATCTATATATATTTCACCACTGGTTAAAAGACTTAACCCAGCTCTGCAGAATGGTTAACTTTAGCCAAAAGTTAACCACTGGTTAAGCATTTTAAACAGTGGTTAACTTTTGAGCAACAGAGTTTAATCACTGGTCAAAGTTTAACCACTGGATAAGGGATTTAACCCGTGGTTAAAGTTAACCAGTGTTTTGAGCAACCCGGTCCTGATGGTTTATTCCCCGAACGGCTACTCGCCAAAACAAACACCTAATTATTTTAGGCAATTATGGGGTCCTCTAAGGTGGTACAGGTAGAATGTACCTGTGTCCACCTGGATTCCCCTAATCAGTTAAATTAGCATAAATTCAGAAGAAATAAATGCATGTTTCTATAAATGTAGTAATACACATTTTTAAAACCTAAATCAATGTTGCAGTTTTCAGACATTTTTTTAAAATTCTGTTACTTTTCAACAACATGTATTACATGTATATATACTAGTATGCTGTAATTTAGTACCTTTTTATATCGAAAAGACTCAATTTTAAGTCCCAAGGCCGGTGAATGATACTGTGATAGTGGGTTGTCCCAAAGATTACCAAGTCCACTTAAGGGTTCTTCATTTATTCAGATATAGAGATTAAAGGATTCTATTGGCTATAGTAAACCACCTGATCATGTGCACATGTATTAAAGTGACCATACAGGTGAAATGCCTTAAGGCTATAAAATATCAGAAGCCACTAGAATAGATAATTAAATAATAATTACTTGATAGGTGCATAAAAGACAGGGAGTTATAGGGATAATAGTCTGTTTCTAAATATGTACATGTAAAATATAAATGAAATGGAGGATGAAGATGATGATGTTGATGAAATATGAATAATGCATGAATTTAATTATTATCATAAAATGCACCCTATTACAATACCAATCATTTTATCTTTCTAATTATCCATGTATATTTTATAATTTTTGTTACTTTGATTAACATATCAGAATCAGCACCCATAATCAACCACACCACCCCAGTCCGAACCATTACATGTTATCTGTTTTAGCTCTCCCTCTCTCTCCTCTCTCTCTCTCTCTCTCTCTCTCTCTCTCTTCCTTCTGGTGTTTCCATGCTTTCTTGTGATGAGTCTCTCTCCATGTGTAACATTTAACTAATTCTGATCATATCTCAGTAGATATTTTGTCAATTATGCAAGGTGTAATGAGATTTTTTTTTAAGAAAAACATTTTTTACCAGTTTATAAAACTTTTAGACCCCAAATTATATTTTAATTTTAATACATCATTCAACAATTAAGAAAAGTGTAAATGCAAGGTTTTTTTATTTTAAGAGAAAAAACCGTCATTTTATTTAAAGTCTAAGTAATGTATCATTTTTTTGGCAATTTTTAAAAATAAATGTAATTTAAAGAAATTTGAATTTTGAAGGGGGGATCTGGACCTTACCCCCCCCCCCCCCCCCCCCCCCCTAGATCTGCACATGGGATAAATGTTAATTTCATGCTACTATTTGTCTACCAGGATTAAATTAAATTTTTCAAAATCTTATTGCACATCTATAGGACAGTCCTTATCATATCTCAAGATATGATGTGTCTATTCATTAAATTATAAGAGGAGTTCTGGGATCTAGGTTTTTTTTAGGAGTGATAAACGTCAATTTTCTGCTATTATTTGACTCCCTAGATGAAATTTAAATTTTTAAACCTTACTGCACATCTTTTGGACAGCCTCTATCATATCCCAAGATATGATGTGTCTATTCATTAAATCATAAGAGGAGTTCTGGGATCTGGGTTTATTTATGAGTGATAAACGTCAATTTTCTGCTATTATTTGACTCCCTAGATGAAATTTAAATTTTTAAAACCTTACTGCACATCTTTAGGACAGCCTCTATCATATCCCAAGATATGATGTGTCTATTCATTAAATCATAAGAGGAGTTCTGGGATGTAGGTTTTGATTAGGAGAGATAAACGTCAATTTTCTGCTACCATTTGACTTTCTGGATGAAATTAAAATTTCTAAAACCTTATTGCACATCTATAGGACAGCCCCAATCATATCCCAAGAGATGACAGAGCTACTCCAAAAGTTGTAAAAGGAGTTAAGGGAACCATACTTTTTTTGCAAAAAAACGTCGTTTTTTGTTGCCCACTGATCCCTGAGTTGAAAAAAAAATTTCTGAAACCTGATCACACTTCAAAATGACACCCCCAATCATATTCTAGAAGATCATTTGGCTACTGCCAAAAAAAAATGACGTTTTTTAAATCAGATTTTTTGTAAAAAAACGTCATTTTTCAGCCACCAAATGACCCCCAGGGCAAATTTGAAATTTCCGAAACCTTATTGCGCATCTATAGGATACCCCAAAACATATTTCAAAAGATGATTTGTCTATTGTTGAAAATGTAGGAGGAGTTCGAGGAAGAAGGTTTTTTGTGAAAAAACGTCATTTTTTACCAATTATTTGACCCCCAGGACTACCAGAGAATTTTTGAAACCTTTTTACAAAACAACATGATACCCCAAATCAAACTCCAAGAGTTCAGTTTGCTGGTTTATAAGATGTAAGAGCAGTTTGAGAAAGTAAAACGTGACAGACGGACGGACGGACGGACGGACGGACGGACGGACAGACGGAACAGGACAACAACAATATACCCGAACTTTCTTTAGAAAGTGCGGGTATAATGACGGTTTTTTATCTTAAAATAAAAAAACCTTGCATTTATTTTTGCTTAAAATTAAAAAAAAAACCTACATTTACACTTTTCTTAATTGTTGAATGATGTATTAAAATTAAAATATAATTTGCGGTCTAAAAGTTTTATAAACTGGTAAAAAATGTTTTTCTTAAAAAAAAAAATCACATTACACCTTGCATAATTGACAAATGATCTATTGAGATATGATCAGAATTAGTTAAATGTTACACATGGAGAGAGACTCATCACAAGAAAGCATGGAAACACCAGAAGGAAGAGAGAGAGAGAGAGAGAGAGAGAGAGAGAGAGAGAGAAAGAGCTAAAACAGATAACATGTAATGGTTCGGACTGGGGTGGTGTGGTTGATTATGGGTGCTGATTCTGATATGTTAATCAAACAAAAATTATAAGATATACATGGATAATTAGAAAGATAAAATGATTAGTATTGTAATAGGGTGCATTTTATGATAATAATTAAATTCATGCATTATTCATATTTCATCAACATCATCATCTTCATCCTCCATTTCATTTATATTTTACATGTACATATTTAGAAACAGACTATTATCCCTATAACTCCCTGTCTTTTATGCACATATCAAGTAATTATTATTTAATTATCTATTCTAGTGGCTTCTGATATTTTATAGCCTTAAGGCATTTCACCTGTATGGTCACTTTAATACATGTGCACATAATCAGGTGGTTTACTATAGCCAATAGAATCCTTTAATCTCTATATCTGAATAAATGAAGAACCCTTAAGTGGACTTGTTAATCTTTGGGACAACCCACTATCACAGTATCATTCACCTTGGGACTTAAAATTGAGTCTTTTCGATATAAAAAGGTACTAAATTACAGCATACTAGTATATATACATGTAATACATGTTGTTGAAAAGTAACAGAATTTTAAAAAATGACTGAAAACTGCAACATTGATTTAGGTTTAAAAAATGTATATTACTACATTTATAGAAACATGCATTTATTTCTTCTGAATTTATGCTTATTTAACTGATTAGGGGAATCCAGGTGGACACAGGTACATTCTACCTGTAACCCCTTAGAGGACCCCATAATTGCCTAAAATAATTAGGTGTTTGTTTTGGCGAGTAGCCGTTCGGGGAATAAACCATCTGAAGTCCTTTTTTCTGCCAATTATACAAGTTAAAATTAATAACAATAAATGATTAAAATTAAATGTTTATCCTCCACACCCCCCATCGGATTCAGAGTCTTCTTTAAGGTACCTCACTACACCCAGACTTATAATTTTTAAGACACTACGTCACAAGATGGCGATTTAAATGTTTTGTTAAACTGTTAATATCGTTCGATTCGGTTGTATATTGTCGTAGCTCAGTGGTTAAAGTATTGGGTTTCTTAACCGCAGATCATGAGTTTGAATCCGCCTGGAGCTTTTATTCAAGTTTACTGAATTAAATTTTCTAAAATGTAATTTTTCATCCAAAATTGCACATTTTTTTGCCTATTTGACTTAAATACTTCTTATCCATTATGATATCTATCATAATCAAGTAATTTTCTGCTGATTTGAGAAAATATTTCAAGGTGTAGTGAGCCACCTTAATACATTCTAACATGTGTACAGTAGCAAATTTTAAATCATTTCTTGATTGGTATTTTTCTCTAGATGCACATAAAGATTTAGGAAATTGCTTTTTAATTCTTATCGATAAGATAAACAAAATGTTATATGTATTCGGGGCAATTGTAATCCTAAACAAAGCAGGGTCATCAATAGGCTAGAAATTACCCACATGGATCAAACACTATACATATGAATAAGATAAAATACTTTATTATATCTGGTTCTGGAAAGTCAGGGTGTCTCCAAGGGGGCATAACCTATATACAATTTGATGCGCACAAAGAGCAAGAATAAATATGGGGGATCTCAAAAGTTAAAAATTATCAAAGTATATCATCATTTCCTATTTCAGAGGGGTGGGGGTGGTTTAAAGACAACTCCTGGGGGTCATGTACTTACACCATTTGATGCATCATAATGATTTTAGAAACAAGAATATAGTTGGTTTAGTGGTAAGGGTTCTCAACAGTTTTCAAGATTAATGGTATTTTCCTGTTTCATTGGGTCAGAACAATCCCATAGGGTCATGGCCTACATTTTATTTGATGCATCATAATACATTAAGAAAAAAGACCCTTTCCTCCCAATTAAATAAAACTCATATAGACATGATAAGTCTCTACACTTATTTAAATGTAATACACAAATTTAATACAAACTGTCACAGGGTCAATATGGGGTCAACTTAATATTTAAATCTGACAAATGAAAAAATAACTTTTGCAATTAAAATGACAGAAACTGTACAAATGTGATAGGATATGTTACAATGATGAGCTTATTTAGATATTTTAAAAAAGATGATGATACAGTATGCTGGCAAAGGGAGATCACTTATTTAGAAAGTGAAAGTAATACATATGTATACCGGTGTCTCATGATATTGTGCGAGTACTACATGTATTATGCTTACCTATATTGGTCAACATCATAATGATAATCCAATTAGAGCACAATATGAATCCATTAATTAGCTGATCATCACAAAAGAAATGTTTATGCATGTTAATTAATCCTATTCTGCACATGGAAAACACATACCGTTATGTACACCACGTGAAAGCCATCTAACTGAAGAGCTGGGTAAAACTAGTACCCGGTAATGCGACCTGTAGACCTGTATTGTGTACGTAACTTCGGACAAAGATCATTTTCTTGTAACATGCATGTATTTTCATGACTTTATTCTTTTAAACCCCTTGTACTTATTCGGTAAAAATATGTAAAGCACACATTTCAGCTTTAAGGTGGTACGTACAGGACACCTGCATATTGTAATGAACTCCCTATTGCAGAAATAAACAATAAAGTATAAATATAATAATTCCCCCAAAAATAATGTTACCTAACAGTGAAGTGCAATGGGTTAGAGCGTTAACTACATGTCTGTAGAGAGTTCAAATGCTGCTTGGGCTTTTCTATATTTTACTTCAGATTCCAAAATTTTAAAAATTTATCTTTTTTTGCTACATACCTGTATTGTAAAAATTTAAAATTATAAAACGTCACTGTGAAAGAATTTTGATTATAATGCACTTTACTACATGTACAGGCTTTCGTTGTTATCAAAATATTCTGATGTTTCTTTATCCATAAGGAGTGTGTGTCTGGGGGGGGGGGGGGGGCAAAGTAGTATGTAACTGTGTTTGCAGGGGGTGGGGGGATTGGGGTCCGAGGTGTATTGTTTGGTAATTTTACTACATGAATTAATATAATGTATTAATATAAATTATTTTTTTCAAGGGTGGGAGGGTCTGGACCCCCCCACACCCCACCCACTCCAATCCCTTCTCTAAATCTATGCACGCGATGATGTTGGCACCTAGAAGCAAATCTAAATTAAGCCGGCAACCGCCGAGGGAAGGGGGCATAATTTAATTTTGTTTGTAATAATTATATAGACCATACTTTCTATGAAATGAAAAGATTATTGATTAACTGAAAATTCACATGCAAACAGTTCAACCACAACTGTACATAAAGGGCCGCTCATTTGTATTATCATTGTCGGAACCCACAGGTTTTCTATCCGTTATACTGCATGCAGTGTAACGGATAGAAAACCCGTGGGTTCCGATGACGGTGTATTATGTGCACGTGGCCTTTGTTTTTACTAAAACTGGTACAAAACAGTGTTATTTAGGGGCAAACACTTGGTGCGGGTATTACTGTCTAATGACAGCATCTAGTTTTACTTAAATTAGTTATGAGAGCAGATCTAGACTCACAAATCAGGATAAAAGACAGTCATGAGTAAAGCTCAATATTTATACTACCGGGTAGTAAGTTAGGTGAGCCAAAAGTTTTAGATGCGCTAAAAATCAGCATCTCAGTCATCACACTTTGCTAAAACTAAACAAATACCATTACATGACAAACTTAATGTCCATTAACTATGTATTCAACACCACAATATAAATACAAGAGGAAATGAACTCTGCAAATAAAAATATTGATTTTTGGATTTATTTCAACCAGCAAGAATGTTGGAACTCTGGGATTATAGGCCCACAACATGGCAATCCAATCTACCAAATGTCAACTTACTTGGGGCTTTGTTGTGTCGTTAAATCTAGACTGGATTTCCACCTTAATAATGAAATATATTAACAAAAAATTAAGAGATAAAAAACAAGACTTAGATATTACTTGTGTGCTATGGTATTATTTGTGTGTTCTCTCTTTCATGAGAAAAATACAAAGCAAAATGCAAGCATATCCTCTGTCCAATATGTGGTTAATTTCCAATTAAACACTGCGTGTCTAAGCAGCTCAGAAATCAAATCAATTAAATTCCAATATATTATGTAACTATCAAAGATACATTATTAAGAGCTGAATTAATGAGAAAGTGAGATCCACTACGCATGCTACTATTGTATTCCATCATTAGTACTTCAAAAGAATACTTATATCCGCCACCTGAATCTCCCATAATAATTCACTATATAACTAAATAAAATGCCTTGCACACTTATGAACTTGTCAATTCTTCATACGGTATATGAAATCAAATTTTAAAAAGTTCAGAAATTAATTAAAATGAAATTAATGAATAGAAATAACTGAGGCTTAAATCAATATAACCTAGCTGCGAGTTTTGAATCAAATATCAGGTGCCCCACCACTGAGCTACATGTACAAGTACCCAGGCTGATAGTCGATCATGCAGTTCCACATTGACCCAGATGTCTGTATTTATTATTTATAACACATGAACAATCATAACAAGTCACTAATGGTTAAATCTATAACAATTGAAAGGTGCAGAACATGAGACTAGAAACCATATGCAATGAGAGAGCAAGGTATCATCAAGAGAAGCATCTACCACTAATAAAAATCCTACTCCATCTTCCTGACAAGAAGCACTGTGTCCTAGTTTAAGGCAGTGGTGCCAATATACATGTATTGAAATTTAGGTACCAATATCAAGACCTTTTCTTACCAGTAAATCAAACATACAACTATCAATATACTTTTGATGAAGTGATCATCCATCCTCTGATATTCTTTAAAACTCCTTTTTTGTCTTGTCTGTTTTTATCAGTTTTTATGTATTAAAGTCAACCAATAATTCTGAAGATTAATCTTTCAAATTAATTTTAGTGTCTAAAGGAAAGCAGTAGCACATCCTATAGTGGCATATGGGACCACCTTTTGTAAATTTGAAAAGATAAGACTTGCTAAGTTACTTTTCTTATTTATGTTTCTTTGATCATGAGATAATTATTTATTCAAGTTATTTTTATGCAGTACATGTAACAAAAAATTATGTCACAGCTACATGTAGGGTTCACTTTTGTAGTATGTTGACCATTCAAAACAAACATGATATTGGTGCTTAAAAACTTTGTTGATTTGTTTGGAAGTTTAATACAAAGTGAACATACATGTATCATTGAAATATTGAGAATTGATGATCACTGAATCAATTAATGTATTAAAAACTGTACTGAAATTTTTGTTTAAGACCGCAGAACATTAACTGGCAAGATTGGAAATATACAGCTTACATCAATTTCACCCGTTACAGTCAAAACATTCGATACGGGCGGGAACAAATTGACACGGACGTCTGAGAAAACATTGGATTGAAACTGTAGTTATATGAAGTGTATTTTCAATCCACCTCAGCGTTTCTAACTTGCTATATAAGTTATGCAGTCGAAACACATTTTATCTAGTATCAACAAAGCGATTGAAAAACATTTTATTTCATCAATAAGTATATAATCAGCAAATATGAGAAGATCCCAATTTTTCGAGAGATAATACGCAATTAGGCAAAGCATTGTCCGATGACTTCAGAGAATCAGTCTTCACTGATACACTTTTCCTATAGCTACAATTTCAATCCAATGTTTTCTCAACGTCCGCGTCAATTTTTTCCCGCCCCTTTCATATGTTTTGAATGTAACAGGTGAAATTGACGAAATCTGTATATTTCCAATCTTGCCAATTAATGTTCCGCGGTCTTAACATACAGCCTGCGCATGCGTGGACAATAGATGCATGCCCACCATTTGTGTCAAATACTGTCCACGGAACTGATAAAACTTGCATGAGGCATGTAAAAATGTTCAAGTTACCATTGATAGTGTGCGCAGCTCACCGGCGTCTTCGTCGGCAAGCGAAGCGAGCTCTAAGAACCAGTGCGCGCATGGAAAAGAACGAGCTAAACCTACAGATTTATCAAGAAAAAATTTGTGTCTACGTCCCATAGTGCTCTCTAATGTTTTTTCCCATGCTGCTATGCCAAAAATGGCTAAAATTTAATTCGTAATTAACGGTGCCTTGAGGTTTGAAGACACGTTTTGAGTAGCGCACAAGCTTTGGTGAGACCCAAAAGATTTTTTACATGCTTCCATTCCTTCGTATTAAGTCGAGATACGTAAACAAATGAATACAGACAGTGATCTCGCGCTAGTTTTTCCGGGATAAATCTAGAGGTGGATCAAACATCTGTAAATATGCGTGTTCTATAGCTATTTTATTATAAACTTCGATACCTGCCTTAGTTATTTTTTAATTCGTGCATGAACAATAAGTATAAGTAGGGAGGAAATTAAAAAAATTTTAAAAAGTCATTTTGAAATAAATAATAAAGAATGCAGAGAAAAAATAAACAGTTAAAAAAATCTATGCAGATATTGCATATTTTCTAACCATTAAATAATTAATTTGGAAAATGGGAAATTACACACCTACAAACAGGGACCGGGGCACAGATACAATGTATGCCAAAATAAACAAATTTCAGTAAAAAAAAAATTATGAATCAGGAATTATAAAAAAATGAAAGTCAAATAACAACTAGAGACGAGCTCGTTGCAAAGCAACGAAGAGGTCTTCCGTTGCAGCTTCCTGTCGGAAAAGGATTGTCAATCAGTCTGATTAAAAGCACCCTCTTCTCCTTACAGGGTCTGACAGGTATTGATAGGGGGTCATCTTCACCCGACCTAAAATTCTGACCAATCAGGGCTTTAGAAAATGTATTGGAAATTTTTAAATGGAGACAGGCAAATTATTTCAATCCCGCTTTCTATGTAACCCCCAGACTGAGTATTGAAGAGTTGCACCTCTCATTAACAGATAAAGTCATGTATTTGGTAAATGATATTTAGGTTGTGTGCAAATATAGAGGTCATGTGAAGATGAATTGTTATCGATACCTATCAGACCCTAATGAGTGTAAGCAGAAGGGTGGTGATTTTAATCAGACAGGATTGTCAATATGATAAAAGTAAGTTCAGAAAATCAAAAATAAACGATGACAGCTTCTCCAACCTGAGGGTGCGCTGTACGAGAGGTGCTCAGTGGGAGGGACAACTCTCCGTATAACGTTTGGCCATGCAAGCACTCAGCATCGTTTTTGATTTGCTTCGGGGAACAAATTTATCCGAAATGTATTAACAAGCCAATAAAAGAAAAAATTAATTTTCAAAATCTAATCCGTGGTAGTGGTAGGGGAGGGGGGGGGGGGGTTGTGAGGCAGCTATAACTTATTTTGTTTAATATAATTTGTTTTCAATTTGCCATAAAAATTCATATTGCCTTCTACCAAAATGTGTGTTGGGGGAGGGGGGACCAATGCCCCAAAATTCAATTTCCTTTTAGTTAATTTAAGGTGAATTTTGGTTGCGAGAAAGGGGGAGAGTGCTCTCAGTGGACTAACTGGCGGTTCTGTGAGCAACCTCACAAATAATTCCTCCCCTCCCCACTAAGAAAAACAAAATCATAACTAAAGTATCTATCAATTAGAAAATAATGGATGCTTCTTTTTCTTATAGTAACACTGAACTTGCACAGATGATCAAAGTTCAAGTCGGGACATATTTAAGTACATGTCACAAACAATCTTTGTGTCAAATTTAAGCTTCTAATCATTTCCATGTATATTACATGTAGATTATGACAGACAAGAAAGAAGCATTTATTTTTCAAACGACCTTGAACTTGCACAACTAACCCTGGGTCAAGTTCATGACACATCCTCAGGTCATCAGCAATCTTTAAATGAAAAAGCAATATCCAATGTTTCTCCTTAAAAACAGTAGAAAGCAGACACAACTTATGAAATTTCTTCCAATGACCTTGAACTTCACAAAATAACCTCGAAACAAAATCATAACACACACTTAGGTCATAAGCAATCTTTGTGTGAAGTAAGAACTTTCAATGTTTGGAGGGCGCCTTGATTAGAACGCTACATTACAGAAATAATTTGTTCATTTAAGGTCTACTCCGCGCCCTGGCGCCGGAAATCGTTGTCACTAGTGCCTAATTTGGCGCCGGAATCCTCGAGGGTACACCCGTCCCCGAGGAATCCGGGATCACCTTATGAGCACAAGTCCTAGTTTGGGTGCAAGGCGGCCTAATAATTTCAGTTGTTTAACATCGGGATCGGAAAACGCTTGAAAAATAATACATATATACTGTATTTACACTTTTGACCAAATTAAACACAAATTACATTTTACAGACTGATCAATTTTCTCCAAAAGAACGGTTTTAGGGGAAGCAAGTCTATGTATTTTGTAGGAATAATTCACAACTTTATTATTATTTAAATATGTTGGCAATTTTTATTAATTCAATATTAATCATGTTTACACACGTCTTCGTCAAAGAAAACTAGTATTTAACCATGCATAATTTGCAACGCTAGAGTTACTTCCCCATAGTGATTTGGCGGGAAAAAATTCTATTTTGAGAAATTACATACGCATACCTATCAAATGAGTATATAGAATATGTACCTTACCAGGCATCATTTTTTGGTCAATTGTACATCTGATACCTTAAAACTTAGAAATATGATATAATTCTCTCTCTCTCTCTCTCTCTCTCTCTCTCTCTCTAAAAAAAAATCCTTTGTTGTTAGATGATTAAACTGTCAAAATATCACTAAGTTGACAATGATGCAATTAAAGTATGTGCAATTCTTGCTGCGCTTGCCACAACGGTAGCACCGTAAAACATATTACATATGCAGTTCATTAATCAAAACATTCTCTTATGATTGTACTGTAATCATTATATCTTAATTCATTTATATAAAAATTTCATGCGTCATATGATCACTTAAACAATAATCATAATGAATGACAAAAAAAAAATTCCATGAGGTAATAGAAGCAGACTCTAGGTGAAAAAAAACCTGCTCTTATGGTCATATGTATCAAACATAATCATTGTCATTTTAAATATCCCAGTGTCTTGAATACTTACCCGCTGACCGTTAAACCTTTCAAATCGTTTATTCACATTATATTGTAGGGTGACACTGTATAAAGAGTTTACATGTGTGCACCTTTCAACAAGTTGTTAATCACACATGCACAGTCACAAGTCATTGAAATTAAATTGAAAGCACTTGCGAAATAATGTTTATAGTTGCCAAGACCAAAGTTGTTGTCTTTCCTTTTTTTGAATTTTTTGAATCTCGAACCCGAGTAGATTCAGACGCTGCAATGAAAAATAATTCTATTTGAAGAGATGCCACGTGGGATATTTATGAAACGGATACTACAGACTGTGAAATCAAATCAAAATCAAGCTTTTACCGATAAGTAGATTTTTCATACTTCACAGATTTCTACTCCATCAAAAAATTCTAATAAACGGGAGAGGGGCCCCGGGGATGTACATGTATGGCACGCCAAATTCACAAAAATGCGCTAAACATAGTTTCACAGGCGATAAACTAGGTTTATCGGCTGTTAACTATAGTTTACGGATCGTAAACTATAGTTACCGACGTTAATCTATATTTCACATCTGTAAACTATAGTTAACGCGATAATCTATGTTTCACATTTGTAAACTATAGTTAACACTGAAAATAATCATTTGCGGTTGTTAAACATAGTTTATCTGATAAATAGGGTTTTATGATCAGCAAACTAAGGTTCACAAATCTAAAGCACGCCGAATTCACATAAATTAGCAAAACATAGTTTCACAGTCGATAAACTAGGTTTAACGGTTGTAAACTATAGTTTACGGATCGTAAACTATAGTTACCGACGTTAATCTATATTTCACAACTGTAAACTATAGTTAACGCGATAATCAATGTTTTTCTGTCTGGAAATACACGTTAACAATAGATTTTGCTGATAAATATAGATTCACATCTGTAAACTATAATATACATTCGTCAACTATAGTTTAGAGTTGTTAATCATAGTTTCACAATCGTGAAACTATATTTATCAGATAAATTATGTTTTGCAATCGCATATGGTTGTTTTCAGTGTTAATTATAGTTTTACACTTCTGAAACATAGTTTATCGCGTTAACTATGGTTTACAGATGTGAAATATAGATTAACGGCGTTAAATATAGTTTCACAGATGATAAACTAGGTTTATCGACTGTTAACTATAGTTTACGGACGTTAAACTATAGTTAACAATAGTTTATTGTTAACTATAGTTTACAAACCGTAAATTATAGTTAACGATTCGTTAACTATAATTAACGATTCGTTAACTATAATTTTCATCTGCAAAACCATATTTAACGGTTGTAAACTATAGTTTACGAATGATAATCTAAGTTTATCTGTCTTCAAAAAACGTTAACGATAGATTTTGCTGATAAATATAGATTCACGTCTGTAAACTATAATTTACATTCGTTAACTATAGTTTAGAGTTGTTAATCATATAGTTTCACACTCGTGAAACTATATTTAACAGATAAACTATGTTTTGCAATCGTAAATGATTGTTTTCAGTGTTAACTATAGTTTACAGATGTGAAACATAGATTATCGCGTTAACTATGGTTTACAGATGTGAAATATAGATTAACGTCGTTAACTATAGTTTCGGATCCGTAAACTATAGTTAACAGTCGATAAACCTAGTTTATCGACATTTATCGACTGTGAAACTATGTTTAGCTCATTTTTGTGAATTTGTCTGATAATTGTAGTTTCACGATTTGTGAAACTATGATTAACAACTCTTAACTATAGTTTACGATTGTAAATTATAATTAACAAATGTGAATCTATATTTATCAGCAAAATCTATTGTTAACGTTTTTTACAGATAGATAAACTATGATTATCATTCGTAAACTATAGTTTACATTCGTGAAATATAGTTTCACAGATGTAAACTATAGTTAACGAATCGTTAACTATAGTTTCGGATCCGTAAACTATAGTTAACAGCCGATAAACCTAGTTTATCGACTGTGAAACTATGTTTAGCTCATTTTTGTGAATTTGGCGTGCCATATTCATGTACATATAAGATGCGTGTGTGACTGTCAGTCAACATATCGGGTCTCAGGAGCTCAGTGGTGCTAGTCATGGACGCCCCCACCCCATTTAATTTTGTAAATAACGAATGAAAAGTCTCTATATATACGTCTACCCAATCCCTCTATACTGTAAAATCAACTTATATATATAGATTTTATCGCGGACCCAGAAAATTTTCCAGGGGGTGTCCGAGTGATAATCTTGTTTTCCAGGTGGGATGCGAGACCTTTTTTTCGAGAATTTACTATGTAGATTTAAATAAATTTGACACCCCCCCCCTCCTCTATCTCCGCGCATGGACTTATCATTCGTCTATGACCAGCGCCACTGAGCTCCTGAGACCTGATATCCTGACTGACAGTCACGCACGCATCCTATATACATGTACCACCCCCCTCTTTAGCAGAGATTTGTCCTTGAATTTACGATCGAGTAGAATTCTACTTCTACTCCATGTTCCCGTAGAATAACACTGGGTTTGGTACGTTGGGGGCAAAATGTAACAGGATAATGTTATATTGTTAAGGAATGAATTTAATTTCTACCTGTTTTATACGATATAACATACCTTGGACAGTTTACGCTGTCAATGCGTAAACTGTTCATCCCTCGGTTGGTCGAATCTTGTCGAACCCTGTACATGCGCGCAGCGGCGAAGGACTGTACACTTAAATTATTATTCAATAAATAAAAACAAATAATTAGCAATATGCTTGGATCAAACAACATCCTCCCTGTTCCACTTTATTGATGATATAGATCATTGGAGAGAGCTCTCGTTATGTACAGTGTCCGATAAGTTTGAAAGGATGCAAATGAACGCAGCGTTTAAATGTTAACAACCATATTTCATTTTTAGAAATTGCAGTGTAGTTAAAGTTGTTGCTTGTGAGTTTTTATACATCTCTCTCTCTCTCTCTCTCTCTCTCTCTCTCTCTCTCTCTCTCTCTAGTGCTCTCTCTCTCTCCGCGTAAAAAAGATCATAAATTAGTTAAAACTACCAAAAAGCAATTCAAGTTTAATGGTTGCATCTGCATGTATAAATGGGGGGGGGGGGGGTAGAACGACCAAAAAAAAACTGGGAGGGGGGGGGGGGGTTAAAAATACATCAATATCACGTTCTACGTACGTGTTCTAAAGATGTTCATGTAAAGTATATGATTGAATTATTGCTGTTCTAATACATCATTCTTGCCTATATATATGTGTTTGAAAAAATGCATGTAATTTGTAGACTTGTTTAAATACCGGTAGGCTGCATATTTTTTTTCGGGGGGGGGGGGGGCTGCATGCAAAATTGTGCGTGTGCAGATTAAACGTCAAGTTCTTCTTTATTTAATACTTTTTTTTTAATTCTAAATCTTGAAAAATTCTGATCATTATTTTAAAAAAAAATTATTTTCATACATGTATATAATAATATGACTGGTGTTTTCGTGCATAATTCAATGAAATATGAGACTGTTTCATTGTATTTAATTTTACTGTTTTTCACACTGAGTACTTGCATATACATGTAACGTTATAGGCCGCCTTACATTATTTGATGTAATAAAAAAATCATGCCGGTGGAACTGAGGGACGTTGCTCTTTTGGGGGGTGTGAGTGTAATGCATGCTTGGCAGCTTGGTAAGTAAACTGTATAATTAAAGTTGTATATATAAATACTATGCGATTGACCCCGAGGCTTTTTGACTTAGAACCGTCAGTTGACAAAGATTGGTTAAATAGTGTACTATTTGCAGTACACAGTTTATATAAATTGACTGCAAGGGTTGATGAACCATATATGACCGAATTACAAAAAGCGAGCGACGTTATTCGAAAATTAAAAATAAGTATATGAGGTGAAATTTAAAAATTGTAGACATATTCGTCATGTACATATAACAGTATAAGACTATTTTCTTTCGCTGTCAGAAAATTTGCTGTAAAATTGATCAGCTGTTTTGGTTATGTGACTCTCTTTTGCGTCTTTCTATAGGTATATTATAAAATACCTATTCTTTTTTATACAGTATTTGCCGCACCTATCTGGAATGTTATTTGCAAAATTCACAGTGCCAATTTCTGACCCATCTCGATCCAAGTATGGCGGCCCAATACTGTATTATAACAATAAGATTCTTACTATTGGTTGAGACCGTGTTGATTTAAATTTGGAAAATTATTTTCATACTTGTTTAAACACTATCAACTACCGTAAAGTAGCACAGCCCCGCCCCAAAAATGTGTGATGTAATAACACATAACTAAGAACACCTTTACTTTAGGTAAATTTGCCAGAAGAGTTGGTGCTGCCCGGGGAAAGTTTAAGGTGAACTATCCTGCAGTCAGTGGCAATGAAGAATTCGAACGCTATTACAGAGCTCAGTGAGTAGAGACACTTTTACAAGTGGTATTTATTGGGCCACTCTTTTAAGCTCATCTGAATCAAGCATTCATGATCATTTTGTCTATCATACAAAATCTGGTGGAGGATCAACACCTTCATAATTGTTATAGTTTCACGAAAGAAAGGATATCATTTTTTCAGTAAAGCATAAATTAGTCCTATATACGAGTACAAACAAAAGAAAAGAAAAATACAAGCGTGTGAGCATACTATTATGTATAAGCATAAACATAATCAGGACAGATATGTAATTAGGCAAACAGTATCGGCCACCTGATTTCCCGCAAACATGTGCGGTCGGTTTCGCTCTTCCTTTATCAATATTCATGAAAAGGAAATACTTTCCTGACAGGAAAATAAACAATTAAAAATTTATATCTTTGTAACGAGATGGAATTCATTATTGTAATTTACAGAATAAAGGTAACTTTTATAAGTAGACAAACACATGCGTTTTCACTGTCGTTCAAAATTGACGCAAATTATAGCGTGTTTAGCTTAAAGGCCGAACATTTTACACCCCCTTTTTTACCTGTACAAACTTCAAAATGATGCCTCTTGTCAATCAAGTTTGAAACAATAGCACCCAGTTTAATTGACGTGATCGTCCGAGCGTGATCTGGCCAGGTCCGCGGATTTCTTTTTACTAGCAATTTACAACGTTATCTTTGATATCTCCCGTCACGTATTAAAAGGGCGAATAAAAAATTGAATTTTTAACATTACTGGTATTAACATTATTTATGAAAAATAATTATTCAGTAATTGAAAATACGCTGCAATTTATAGAGCTGAAATGCTACAATTTTGTGACATGACTAAGCAAGCATTCCAATTTTACATTTTTTATAAACCCTCACCCCTTCTTCTTATTTTCTTTACCTTCCCTGAGTTCAGAGGTTTATATTAAAATTAGAGATTTAAATATTCACTTTAAAAAATATTGCACTGGTGAGCAATATGGTTCATGGGCCTCTTGTTTTGTAGAATGAACACCCTTGAATTCTTTCCCATCTTTTCAACGTCTCTGTGGATGAGTGGACTGTTTTTCCATCAAGGTATGGTTTGACACTAACAAACAAAAACACTGATTCCTTGTAATAAATGGTGTAATGCGCTATAAGTTTGTTAACTCTGATTTGTTTATTCAGTTCCTGCTGCTATCGCTGGGGTTGTGTATATATATGCCAGAAATAAATACTTCAATGGCTACATTGTCAGCGTCAAAGATAGGTAAGCTGCCAGCACCAGTCTATCTGACTCTATTCGGTTCTAATTTGTTTTTTGTTTTTTATAGAATAATTATGAAAAGTTAATAAGAACTCTTGTCCAACTTCAGTTACATTATAACAGTATCAGTGGTTGTGATTGTTTGTCCTCAGAATTCCAGGATTTAAGCTTGGAATGAGTTGCGTCATGGCTATGTTAGGGATGTTCCTTCTGGGTATTGGACATCTTGCTGTGGAGACCTTCACTGGGATCAACATTAAACAACAATACCTCCAGCAGTACCTCAAGTTCTGAGGCTGAACACCTCAGACATGCACTAGCACCTCATCTTGAGGCATTGGAAACACCTCAGATTGTCACTCAAGGAGAATGTTGAGCTACATGAATGAACGTTTTGAAATAATATATTTTATATAGAATATATTTTTATATGTGTATATTAATTCATTTTTTTAAATTAAATACTTGACCTCAATGGATAACTTTGTTGTTATACTCTGAGACGGACAAATGTTACAGATCAACTAGTATGAGAATTATCAGGTAATAATTTCAAGAGTTCATTGATCGATTTCAGGAAATGTTTCAAACATATCATACATGTACATAGGTTTATATTATTGTTATAGATAAGTTTCAGCAATCATAAATTCACTAACAAAAACCTCAGCAAACTAAAGTTGTGGTTGTTAGTTGGTTTGAATTCAGTCTCAATACATTTACCACTTTCATAGATGTTGATTCTTTATAATCACAACAAAGATCATATCAATGATGAATGACATTTAGTATACATGTACAATATACACACAAATGTACCATATATATCCATAAGATTTATCACAGACCAACACATTTCATTAGAGATAAAACATTTCAATGGACGGATAGTAGGACAGTTCAGTTCTTCATCACTTCCAAAGAAGACAGCACTACATTAAACAGAGATCTTTCACATACTGGATCTTTCGGAAGGCCGGTTTTCTCCACCAGACTCGAAGAATTGCACAAGTGTTTGTAAATCATAGTTATCTAACACCTCCAATAATGCAGGGACCCGACCTTTGACATTCTGACCTTTGAACTTGAACTTATCTATGTACAAGTCTGTGATCATTCCTGTAATAAAAATAGATTCTGGTAACTTCATTGTTAATATTAAGGATATTTTATTATTTATAATACCTGGTAATCATACATGTACTTCTGTGTATTTTTCATTTCTACGTAAAATTTCTATGAACAACTTTTCAGGTGTTATCCAAATCGCTACATTACATTTTAACTCTGATAACTTGAACTTTTTTACCAACAACAAACTCTAAATTGCTGACAACTAAAGTTTTCTTCAAAATATTTACTGCCTATTCAGAAAATGCAATTTAATGCCCCCCTCCTTTTTTTTAAGGAAACTCTTTCCCTTAGCTGGGCCTCTGGAAAAGTTGCTGCTGCTAGCCGTCTTGAAAACAACAAAGATGCGAGAATATAAAATCTCGAGCACCAATTTTTTGTTATGATTTCACATAGCTCAAAACTGTCTAAAAAAAGCAAGATTATAAAATCTGCGAGGACTGCTTCTCGCGATTTTATGTGGCTATTAATTCCTCGCATTTAATAAGGAATTTACAGTAAAATAAAGTACAAATGATGTTGACACAATTAAGTAATACTGTACCGTAGAGTCTCTCAAGGTGGCATGGCTGTCTTTTGAACTCGGCCTGTAGCTCCTCGGCATCTTCAAGAATTTGCCGATATTCAGGTGACATAAAAGTTGTGTCATTCTCGTGAACCTGGAGCTCCTGTTGAATAAAAATCATAAAATCCCACAATATTCTTGACTGTAGTTGCTGTACATTGGATAAATGGAATGTGATTTATAATAGAAATGTTGCAGTTTGGGAAAACATTTTCTCTTTTAGAAATCAACAAGCTACCTTAAGAGCATCAATGAGCTGAACTTTTTTGGCTAGGAGGAGTTGGTATTCCAGTTTTGGATGTATCAAATTCAACGTGTATGGAATTGAGTCATCATTTATTTCTGCAAATGAAATGTGGCATAAGTCAAAATGACATTTGAATATCTTGATCAAGATATAAGGTACATATTTATTAAGTACCCTTTATCTCACTGAGATTTGCAAATGCGAAAAATTCAACATTTTTAATTCTTCACATCTAACCATAATCAAAATATAGAAATATACCATAGGTAATATTGAGACTGATCTTTTTCTTTGTTGCTTCCTTTGTCAACACATCCTTCAGAATGGAGATTGTTGAGATGTTGTCAGATCTAAATATAGCTTCACCTTTCTTAGTGACCTTGGCATTACTACCACTGTTAAAAGCAGATACATGTATATATAAATACCAATCAGATTAGCTTTCTATTCTATGTAATATCAGCCCTTATACAGTAAATAGAATGATAAACACTCTTGATAAATGGTTTTAATCTTACAGAAATTAGAACTTTTTACATTACATGTCCTACCTGAGGAAAAAGTACACATTTACTTTACAACTAAAATACAACATTATCAACATAAATAAGATGTGTCAGTTCACTAAATTTGACTGAAATATATCCTGTATAGCAGCAATGCATTCCTTTATTTCATTACCCATACAATATAACAAGCATAGAAACAGATATGCAGATACATTGTATCTGACATAGCGTACGTATACACACGTAATGCACTAATTGTTGCCACAATCCAATTTATATTTGAAGTAAGCAAGGCTTTTCCTAATCATCTTCATGCATGTTTTTTATCTCATTTTAGATTTTGCCCTTTTTAGGCCGCCATGTATAGTCTCAGTGATACATGTATTTACATGGCAGACAAGCAGTTGGGTATATGTACCGGTAGATTAGTTTACTTCAGTGAATACCTGGTAATATATGCAGGTTATAAAACATATTTGTTTAAGTTTCGATCACACCAAATATATTGTGGGCATGAATACATTTATCTTGCAAGACAAATGTTTATGTAGAACATTAAACAAGTTTCATTAGTTATCTACATGTTAATTGAATATACATGTATAGCCATTAGTACTTAGGCTAATGATTGAAGCATATTCTGGTCATTTACATCTTCAGAAGTCATTACAATTATTTGCCTAATAGTAAAAAAATATATATATGCATGTACATATTGGAGGAACAACAGCAGTGTAGTATCAGATATCAGGGTACAGGCTGTGAGGCTGAGAACCAACAACTTTGTGGCAAATTGAACACAATTTGTTTTGTTTTTTTAATTTTTAGAAAATAACTCGCAAAGAATAGCAGAATATAACAGGAAATTGGATCAAACTTGAGTTCAAAGGTAAATGGTATAGTGACAAAGGTCAAATTCAGGGTCAAGATAACGTCTATAGTGGAACCAAACAACCAGAGTGCATGACAAACACGCCGTGCAGGAATACCATACAAACCTGTCAAAGCCAGTCCTGACAAAAGTTCATAAATCATGTCAATGTCAATCAAACATATAATAAAAACTTTAAAACGCAATAAAATTGTAGAAAAATTATAAAGCAGACATGTGCATGTACCATAACATTTAACAAACACCTTTTGACTCCATACTGTCACTGAAAAATCTACAGTGTGAGGTTTAAGTTATAGTAAATGTTTTGAACTCATCACTGGCTTCTAAATTTCTCAAAATGACCTTTTCCAGCAAACATTAAGTTTTGTTGATGAATAAAAAATTTAAACATTTAATATCTTAGTATTTATAGCTATTTACCTTCACAATTAGAATTAATTTCAACCAAAAACAAAGCAAAAATTCCCTAAGATATATGTTATTTAAGAAAGGAATTTGAAAATTATTCCTGATCCTAAAATATCACCTTGTCCACGACATTTTTCCCTTTGTAATGAGGTATTGTATTTCTCATTGTTAAAGAAGGCAAATAAGAATAGGACATGATTTATTCACGAAAAAATAATTTATAACCATTGATATGTAAACAAATCCAAGACTGGCCATGGGTTTCCACCCCCAAAAAACTTTGAAAAATGCAAGGAATTTCTCACTTTCTAAGTTAATTTACATTTGAAAAGCTAAAAGTTTTGACAAGCCCCTGATTGGATTGTTTTTTAATGTTGAATGTTTAAAAACTTAAGCAGTAGTGAATTCAAGTCATCTAATTTTGATTCCTAAAATGAAAATTGATTGTACATGTACTACAAAACAACAACTTTATATCACTCAGCACTGTAGGTGACAGCTCGGAATATTAAAAATCTTGGAATCAATTTTACGCAACTTGCAGGGAAACCCACAAATGAAATTGCAGTTAATATAATAATGAACATAAGATCAAAATATGCATATTTAGTGAAAACCCTTGCATTTTACATTAAATGTATCAAGCCTGAATTTCGTGATGAAAAAAAACACAAGATATTTGATCTATCAATCCAACCATTCAATAATGAATGACCTTGATTTTCAAAAAAGCTACTGAATCAAAGTTATTAAAAAATTTGGGAAAATTCTCCATAGTTCTCACTCACCTGTAAACACACTCGAGTTGAGTGTCCAGGAATGTGGACACGAAATGGAACGTGATACAGTCCCCTGGGGGTGTCCTCTCGGGGAGCTCAGGGAGACAGAAACAGACCCAGGAGTGGACCTCTGCCAGACTGAAAGGCCCCGATAACTTGATGGTGTTCAAAGGCCTGTAACGCAGTAAACACTCTAACAATGTCTGTACTTCAAAGCTCAGTTACTAGGATGAGGAATCATCATTGTTTGTTGAGGTTCAATGGTCATGAATTTTGAGGATCCCAATCAACTTGATATTAGTACCGAGGTACAGTACCGATCAGACCCAACCTAACATCAGAGTAAACCCCAACTAAACCCCGGGTTTACTTTTTGGGTTTACTTGGGGTTTACTCTGGGTTTACTTTTTGAAAATCTGGGTCCACTCGGGGTTTACTCAGGGTTTACTTTGGGTTTACTTGGAAATTGCTTTTGAGGTCAACTGTATGCACTGAAGTGTGAAGCAGACCCGTATATTATCTTACCATCCTACTGACTGTCATTCCTGCCCCTTGTATATTCCAAATACACAGTTAGCGTCTGTTTTCAGGGGTATACTTCTGACTGGGTTTACTCTCTGTGTCCACTCTGGGTTTACTTTGGGTTTACTCTGGGTTTACTCTGGGTTCACTCTAGTAAACCCAAAGTAAACCTAGAGTAAACCCAGAAAGTTAACCCAGGGTTTAGTTGGGGTTTACTTTCTGTTAGGTTGGGTCTGATCGGTACTGTATATAGCTTACAAACTATTTTTTGTAACACAATGGTTACCTACCATATATTACATGTATATTTATATTCACACAAATCAGTAAAATATTGACCCCTCATGAAATTGTGAATCTTGCTTCTATACTTCTTGTTATCAGTAAAAGAAAATAGAAGGTAATTTTTAGGACAACTTCTATATTAACCCATGCAAATTAGTTTTCATGATAGATTCCCATACCTTGCATCATCAAATACATGGGTCCTCTGATGGAGAGACAGTGGCTTGATCTGGTACTGCTTAACTCTACAAGTTTTTGGCTGGACCCTAGGGGTGACGTATGCTTGGAGTGTACCATATTGCCCCTCAATGGAGCGGATTTTTAGCTCTAGACGAGTTGTGTTGGCTTGGCAGCGGTAGGTGGCCAAAAGAAAGTTACCCTCCTACAAAAATAAAACAAAAATCAATAAAATTAATG
Organism: Magallana ariakensis; assembly: GCA_020458035.1. Lineage (NCBI taxonomy): Eukaryota > Metazoa > Mollusca > Bivalvia > Ostreida > Ostreidae > Magallana > Magallana ariakensis. The sequence continues at coordinate 58,194,249 of CM035815.1, forward strand.
CAAAAAGGTTATCTGTTAAAATCTGTATTTTCTTCCTTTTTCTTCATTAAACAAATGCTTTAGTTGTGTTTTAATTAAATAAACATAAATGAAAATAATGCTTATAGAATGGTCATGTATAAACATCAAAAGAGAGATAACTCTGCTTTACTGTGGGCATACTCTGACCTTATTAGCAAACACTGTCATGTGATCACATATTGTACTGACCTCGGGGTTACAGGCGCTGTAGCTGACCACCGCTGAGTTTTTCTCCACATCCAAAAGATCTATGGGGACATCACTCTGAAAAAACAAATCAGATAGAATCAGTGCATCTCTGAATTGTTGCTATTATACATTTACCATATTTGATATACAATGACAGTAAACAATCTAACAAGAGGCCTACAGGCCTTGATGGTCACCTGAGTACCATTACCCTTAGATTGACCTGTCAGTGGGTCTCATTTCTGCATTTAAGCTTCATTTTGGAGTCTAAACCTAAAATCTAATCTGAATTTGATGTCTGAAAAAAGAAATTTCATATGGGGGTGGGGGTGGGGGGGGGGGGCGCAAGAGTCAGAAGAATCTCAGATTATTTATACCCTAGGTTCAAAAATTGCAAACTTGTGGTGAAAAGAGACCTGCACAGGAAATTAAAGTAGATTTCATAAAATATGGCCACAATAGGTTACCTGAGTGACTCAAGTGACCTAAAAAAAATTCATTTTCACTATATGGCCACCCCCCCTAAAAAAAAAAGCCTCGACCCCTACACCATGGACAGTGAATTTCACAATTTAAGAACAGTACAATAGTACACTTTGTGCATACTAACAATGCTTTTAGTTTACCTCCCATGACTGTGAAAGTAAAGAGGAAAATATTATAAAATTCAATACATTTTCACTGAGGGGGGCCATTGTTACCTGTAAAAGGACATTGTCAATAGGTAGCTGTAACTCTAGACTCAAGGTGTAGCTGGCATCTTCCCGATTCAGAACAAATTTGTCGTTGATGTCAAAGTGAGGCACTGCTGATATTGCGGTTTTACTGGTGGCCGTTTGCTGGTACTTCTCTCGCTCCGTAATCACCTTCTGCTGCAACTCCTCTAGCTCCCCTCTATATTAACAAAATCACAGAAAACTCAAATATGTTCAGGGATAATATCTAAGACGAATATCAAATGAATTAAACCAAATGAATAATTTGATGGATAAATTATCATTGTGCAAATATCTAAATCTATATCCACACAGGCAAATAAGAGAAGCCAATCATACATCATAATTGATTTGCTAAAAATAGAAATAACGTAAGTGTAGTTCTAGTGACAGGTACTTACAACTAGCCTTCAATTTGTGTGAATGAATCACAACACATTATACTCCTTTGTATGAAAATCAATGTTTACGATATCAAATTCATAAAAAAAAAAATATTGTCTATGAATGATAGTATTGAAAATGATCCATTGTATTCCAAAGACTATTCAAAAAGTTTATTAATTTGGTACAAAAACAGAACATAAAAAACAACACTAGCACTAGCATGGATACACAAGTTCAGACCCATAGTGACTAAATCTTTGAGGTCACATACTTACACCAACAATGTGTTTCTCCATATATACATACTTGAGCAAGCTTATTTTGGCTTTGGCAGCTGTGTCTGGAGTTATGGGAGTAGAGCTCAATCCTTTGGACATTTGCTCGGAAGTCAACCCTAGTACCCAACCTGTGCACATCAACTCAGTGTTACAGCAGACAGATAGTCGTATTAGAACCATGAAGCATGCCAGGAAGGTGTAACAATGGCAGACATAGTCTCCAAAATGCCAATAACCTAAAAACCTTGGAACATTTGATTTTCTTTCAAAAATCAACCTCTCATTTTCTGATTTTTGTTTAAAATTTAAACATTTCAGTAAAGCTATTAACCCATAAACTTCCTGGCATGCACCGATTTAATGCTGTTGGAAATATTCCAGTAAAATTAAAGCATGTGAAACGATTGTGAGTGTCAAGGCATCATTATACTGAGGTAACTGCAGGAGGGTAAGTATAAGGTGTGACAGGGAAAAAAATCAAGGGTTGCCATGATAAGGAGACAATGTTAATAAGTAATCCATGGGAATAGAGAGGAAATTCGCCCATTTTGCTCTAGAGTCTTTGTCAAAGGTATACAATATTAAGCATAAAAAATTGTTTAAAATTTACAAATAAAATTTTTAAAAATTGAAAATGATTATTCTGACTCTATATTTGTTGCCTAGCTGAAAAAAAAATCTGAAGAAACACAATATAAAAGTAAACTGCTGGCAGTCTAGAGCATTGTGTTGTCAGGAGAAATGCTGCAAACTGTGCAAAAAAAGCCGATCAAGCCGTGAGACCCTTGTTACCTAAGACCAATAATTTTTTCGCGCCCCTGGTCTGAGAGATGATAAACATCTGGCCCGCTTTCTTTGATATTGGGCTCAGATGTGAGAGCACTGATCCACCCTAAAATCATCCAGCAACAGTCAATAAAATGGTCGAAGAAAGCTAGCAATTCAAAGGTCTTTCTTTTGAGGAATTAATAAAAGTAAAAACATCGTATATCTGCAGCTATATTTAAACAAGAAATCATAAAATCATAATTCTCATGCTTAGGAGTTTGTGCAGGTGAATTTTTCTTTCAGTAAAACCAAATATATATGACTCAAAAACCTAAAAGGATGCATTTTTTCTCTTTGATTATATGTACAACATTGAAATATGGGTGTATTTTTCTCTATTGCATAAACATATAATTTACTTTTTGTCTTTAAATTTTGGAAAAAATTGGAAGCATATTTTTCTAGTTCAAAAAGCATTCTAACCTGCATATGTAGAACAAACAATCTCATCAAATCCTTGTGTAGCTATTACACCTCCTTGTACTGAAGTCACACTCTCACTTAGTTGCTGTAAAACAGGCAAGAGTTGGATTTTCTCTACATTTGAATGAACAAGTAAGAGATTACAATTGCATGGTTTATTACATGAATTTAGAAAAACGAGTGCTTACCTGTTTAAATCTAAATATGGGTTCGTCTGATTCGTCATAGCTGTAGATCTCCACCAAACCATCATCTCGTCCAACAATCAGGTCAAGGACACCATCAGCAGTGATGTCATAACTATCAAGGGCCAATACACCTGCAAATTACAGAACATTAATACATGTATATACTTTATTTTTATGAAAACTTGATTTTCCAATCCAATGATGAACTTTCTCAGCTCTATGTCTTACCTCCATTTCGTTTTTCATTTGGCAATTCCCAGCGATGTGATGGGGCCATTCTGAATAAAAACACAAATACATGTACATGTAACTCCTCTAATTAACTAGTGTCAATTCTAAAAACATTTGATTTTGAACTGCTATATTTCAATCAATCAATTGAAACTTAAATTTCTATTTCAGCTTTTTATTGCTTACCTTCCGATCTGAACTAGGCCCACTCTTCCATCAGACGTCCCGTACAAAATCTCATCCCCTTCATCCCCTAAATATCAAGAGCATAAACCAAAATCTTGACAAGATGATTTGTTTCTTTCGTTTGCAGATGACCACATGAACTTTTTTTAACTATGTTTTGAACCTTTCATACAAGTAAAATGTCATGATCAAATTGTGACCAAAACAGAACATACATTTATCTAAACTGAACAGACCCTAACAAAATGAGAAATATCTTGTCCAGACATCTGACTCACCCCCGTCATTTCCATAGAGCTGCATCACTGAGGGAGGCCCAGGGACCTCCACCTCATATAGCAAATCAGAGTCCTGCAAGTACACAAGTATCTATATATAGAGAGTACAAGACAGATACACTACACTCTATGTACAGTCTAATTGTCAGAATGGACCAGTGTATTGAAAGAGACTCTATTTCTCTGATGCGTTTTAAACCTCACTTTCATAGAAATGTATTCATAAATAATTATTTGAAATACCTGGTAATTGTAAACAATATTTTAAATAAACTTGTAAAATTTTGAAAAACAGAAAAATGTAATATTTTGAAAGCATTTCAAAACAACTCCTTCTAAGCGTCCCATAGACTATTCCAGAGAATGTATACTGATGGGTCATGTGACGTACCTGTAAGACTCGTAAGACTCTGTCTTGACAAGCCAAAACTGGTGTGACATCTGGAACCTTATTGGTTGGAATACAAATGACATCACATATGCTGTCAGCTGACAGAAAGTGGTTGGCATCCTTGCAGTCATGGTAGTGATTGTAGACATAGTTACCACAGGTAAATAACTCTGCTCCTTCTACATACCTGTAAAACAAAGCTTTAGGGTACAGGACTTATGAATCTGACACAGTTAATAACAGTAAGCTTGGACATTCATTACAGTCACAATATTGAACATTCAATTTCCTTGCATTAAACAAGCAAACACTCAGATTTACAGTCACAGTGGACTTTAAATTCCTTAAAAATAATTGAAAAATGTAGACTGTTACTGCATTAACCCAACAAACACTAAGGATTAATCAATTACATTGTCTGGATTGGTTCCGCAAGACTGGTGTCAAAGCTCAGAAAGTTCTTTCCCTTCTTGGTATAGCCTTTGACCTCTGACCCTGAAGTTGCAAAAATTCTCTCCCTTGTTCCTCCCACTGGCCCTCCTAACTCCACTCGAGTAATCTTCTTTTTAAGGGTGGCATTAAAAACAGGCTAAACAGAAAAAAATTCAGTAATTTTCTCTCTAGGCTGAAAAAGTAGCTGATATTTTGGCAGTTTAAATTATTTTTAATTTTATATCTTTGCATCCTAACATTATGATAATCTAATCAGTTTTTTTTTTTTTTTTTTTTTTTAGGGAAGGGTTAAGTTCTTACCACTGTTTCCCCCTTCTTCATTCCAAGACACTGAAGTTCTCCATTGTGATCTCCCACAACAATCTAAAAATAGAAAAGCTAGGTTACAAATAAAATATACTTACTAGGGATAAAACACTACTGTTAACATTATAGATATATGCCGGTAAATATGTATATAAGAAACCGAATTTTAATGACAGTATTTATAAACATACCTGGTACATATACTGCTAAAACCTAGCCTTCAACATCTCAAGTTTTGTTTTGATCATTATACATTATTGACAGATGTTAACTATAGGTGCAAGTCATACTGTATAAATTAGTGAACAATGGTCAATGAATTTTTCCCATTTTATAGTAACATACTAAATACTTATAAATATATCCTCACCCTCTGTGGTTTGCCAGGAATCTGGGGAGGAAGGAGACGCATAGACTTACTGGATGTGACACCCACCTGAAATAAACCCCAAAAGTCAATCTACTATATTGCAGGCTGATTCACTACCACTTAATACAAAATGTTTTTTGTTGGAATCAATGTGAACTGCAAATTTTTCTTCCTTCAAAATGATATTCAAAAGTGTGTGTCATTATCAAAATAATTACTGTTTTGTGCCAATTCTTGCAAAGTTCTTGACAATATCTCTCCAAGTGCTTGCCATTAAATTAAATAAAATGACACAATTTAAACACTGTAGCGACATGCATCAGCAACCCTTAGCTAGCGCTAGCAAAGATATGACTGATGTTGCAGTTTTACCACTATTAAACACTATATAACAACAGAGTTGAATATCAACACCAATCCACCAGACGTTCCAGAAATTACATCTGCCATACAGTGTTTAAAAAATGGAAAATCTCCTGGGAGTGACAATTTAAATGCTGAGCTATTCAAAACGGACCCACTCCTTACAGCTACCATCCTCCAACCAACCTTCAAAGAAATCTGGGAAAGTAAGACCATACCAGATCAATGGAATCACGGAGTCATCATTAAAATACCAAAAAAAGGAAATTTAAATGACTGTAATAACTGGCGTGGAATAACACTTCTCTCCATTCCAAGTAAAATCATGGCTAAAATTATCATCAGAAGAATATCCAAAGCCTACGGAAGGAACAAGCAGGGTTCAGACCAGGACGAGGATGTATCGACCAAATATTCACACTGAGAAACATCATTGAACAGTGTACGGAATGGCAGCGACAACTTTATCTGAACTTCATCGATTTTGAAAAGGCCTTCGACAGCATTCATAGAAACAGTCTCTGGAGAATTGTGCGTTCGTACGGCACCCCCCAACATCTTATAGACATCATCAAGAGTTTCTACGTCAACTTCAGATGCAAAGTTGGACACTCAAGCATCGAATTTGATGTCAAAACTGGAGTTCGCCAAGGTTGTGTAATGTCATCAACGCTCTTCATCATAGCCATCGACTGGGTCATGAGGAACACAACATCAGACGTCACAAGAGGCATCAGATGGGGAACGTTCACAACACTTAAAGACTTGGACTTTGCCGATGATATTGTCCTGTTTTCCCACTCCCATCAGCACATCCAAGACAAAACATATAGGCTCCACGAGTATGCTGGAAACATTGGACTGAAGATCAATGCCAAGAAAACTGAAGTCATGACCCTAAATGTGAATAACCCACAAGGAGTTAAAATGGACAATTACATCCTTCCATTTACAAACAACTTTACTTATTTAGGGAGTATTGTCACAACAGATGGTGGAGCAGACAGGGACATTCAGCAGAGACTAGCCAAAGCCAGAGCAGCATTTAAGAACTTGCAAGCTGTGTGGAAATCCAGCCAGTATACCAACAGGACAAAGCTCAAACTGTACAAAAGCTGCATCATACCAATTCTTTTGTACGGTTCAGAGTGCTGGAGAATGACAGAGAACGACCTTAACAAACTGTCAACTTTCCACACCAAGTCCCTGAGAAGAATCCTAAAAGTATTTTGGCCAAATACCATCTCAAATCAGGACCTTCTCAGCAGATGCGATCAGGAAGATATGGCCACCATCATCACCAGGAGACGATGGACCTGGATTGGCCACATACTCAGAAGGGACCCTGAATCCATCATAAAGACAGCCCTCTTCTGGACACCAGAAGGAAAAAGGAAGAGAGGGAGACCAAAAGTTACCTGGCGGCGAACAGTGGAAGCCGAGATGAAAGAGCATCAGAGAAGCTGGGGCACTCTCCAGAAGCTAGCCGGTGACAGACAGGGATGGAGAGCCCTCGTTACTGCCCTATGCGCCAAAGGCGCCACGGGCAGTAAGTAAGTAAGTAAACACTATATACAGCTATATGCACACTGATGCATCACAAAATGATGTATTTCAATAAATAAGAAAGGGATTTTGCGTCAGCTAGATAAGCAAACGAGAATCTCCCCCCTCAAAATACATATAAATAAAATAAAATGTTTACATGCTGATATGGTATAAGATAATAAGCAAGGCCTACTTGAGACATTGACAAATGCAGTCTGGAAAACTCATTCAATTCATCGACGTTTTCATTAAGAGCTTTCAAAAAATAAACTACTATATTTCATGACAATAACCTGCAGGTAGTCCACCCGTGTAAGATTTAATTCCATCATTTTGAAGCTTGCTTTTTATTCAACTGTCCAGCCGCCTTTTTCTTTTCTTTTTTTCGTACAACAATTTCAACCGGAAATTCAGGTTGTATACATACTCCGCAGAGAATCACCTGGATCAAAAATAAATTTATTTTACTGTAACGAAAGAGCTTATATATCCTATAAAGATAATCAACTATCATTTAGGCACTTACATTGAACGATTTTTTAAAATCCTATCTAAAAGTATATTTTAGAATACAATCAAAGTACTGAAAGTACTTCAAGCGGTCATCCCGAACGAAAAACACCAATGATTAGGTTGGGGGGCAGTTGTTAAGTTTACCTGAACGATAAAAAAATAATATGCAGAGAAATTCGTGTTTAAGTTTGATTGCAATTTTATGAATCACTGGACAGGAATTGAGGAATCACATGCCCAACCCGATATTTTACTTCTTTACTTCCCTACCCTTTATTTATTAATTTTTATTTTTTATTTTTCGGCTATTAAATAAATGTTTTTAAACACTGATGGCAGATAAGCTAGCGCTATCTCATGTGATTCCTCCATTCCTTTCCAGTGATTCGTAGAATTACAATCAAACTTCAGTTTACAGGTAAGTCTCGTTTAATTTCAAATTATATAAGTTAACGATCTCCGATCCTCAGCAATGTTCGATAACTTTCTAAATTATCCATTGTTTTATTCGTACCATCAATTTGCCTTTTATATAGTTTCGTAGTGTTAGTATTACGTTCAGTTATTCAACAAACTGCTTGGCTTAGTGGTTTCACGGAATACTACTACATACTGGGAAAGGGTGCAGCGGTACAACTGATGTTTTTTTCCTTCTAATTAATTTGATCTCATCTTGTATATCCATCGTGGGCAAAATTGCAATAACTTCGTAAAATCAGGGACATATATACCCTATATTCTACTATAGTATATACATGTACGTTCCTATTAAAAACTGCATAAATACCACCAGTAAATTTCTTTTTATTTCATTTCATTTATAAAGTTTGAATAATAAATAACATTTTTATGATGAAAAAAAAACAAACAAATAAGTACAAAATAAGCTTTTCAACGAGATGCATGTAAAACACAACCTATACTAAATAACATGTACAATTCTAGAATGTTGAAGCAAGTTTTATTTTCTAAAAATATATTTTGATAATTTTAATTTTTACTCAATAATTAATATAGTGCAAGGATCGGATGCATGCCCGCACAAATCGACAAAAGCCCTTATGACTAATTCGATTAGAACAAACTACAGAACAATGACTGATAAAATTGTCAGTGAACACGAAATTATCGCAAAGAAGCAAAAAAGCTGACTGAAAAACAAACACTGTGTCCAAACACCTGGGCGGTTTCCTCTACAGTACAAAGTTCCTAGTCTAATCACCGCCTCAAATATGGCATACACGGCCTTGACATATTGAACCAGGGACAGGTGCGACCTCAAGGTCATAGCCACATACACACCTAACCCGATCATAGGAATGTCCTCTAACCACGTGGTAGCAGCTGAAAATACATCCGGGTTAAAATCACTTCCGGGTTTGGAAATTTCCATGTACTTCAAATAGAGTTCCAAGACAAAGGTCAAGGTTCCGATGACACAGAATACCAGGATGATGAGACACACGTCAGAGAGGAAGGGATCAAGGTCATGTCTGGTGAAAATGTCAGCAAAGAAGCTCCAATCCAAGGTCAGGTCAAGACCTTCAAGGACGACTAAACCAAGCAAAGATCGAATTGTCATCCTTGTGTCAAAAGAGTTATTTTGTTAGACATAAGAACTGTATAAAAGATGATATATCTAGATCTATTAGAAGGTTTCGGTGATTATTTTTTAACTGATGTTCAGACAAGAGATGGGTTGCTTTATAAATATGTAATTTAATTGAGTAATATTCGTGTCATGTAATTTTTTTTAATTACTTTAATATAATTTGTAGTCAATCAAAATTTTAACAATTAAGGATAATTTCGATATACCCCTGGCTAGAGTACTAGTATATGTCTGTAAATCATTTACGTTTTTTGATATCCAAATATCTAAAATCTTTATCAATGTATTATATGAGTTACAATTACACATATGTATTATTAAAAAGTTGATATATTATACAGAGAGCATGCAGCAGTTGTGTTTTTATCACTACACTAGGATGGGCCGCTTTCTATGGTCACGCTCAGTAGCCTGGTGTTGTAGAAAATCTTGAGTGATACACCACACTTATCAAACCTTCATCACGTTACAAGGCGTGTTCCAGTTTGAGCAACAGGAACGCAGATCCGAGCATTAATAAACATTTGTTTGTAATAAACAATTTTAAAAAACAATGAGCCAGACTGGAATTCCAACATATGTGTATAAGTTAGTTTTGCCCATGTCAACCATACAGTGGTCGCTTTGTTTTGAAACTAAATGTCACAATGTGTTGAGTATCGAAATGAATCTAAAAGTAATATATTTTTCTACGAGCAAGTTTATGGTTGTATGCTAACTCTTCAGTAAAATACCTGCGATGGGTGCATGTTTTTGTGTGATGACTAAGTAGAGGAGGATAATCTTCCAATAATCTTTTTATTGAAACATCGAGTACGAGCACCCTGGTAAAGATGGACCCAGACAGTCTGAAAGACCGTATATCTACTTACAACTTACGGTTACATATATCATCTTCATGAGAAAATGGTTTTTCGTCCACTCTGCTCCCCCACAAACGTTTCTTTGGAGCGGGACTGAAACCCCTATTCTCTTTTAAGAAGTGGACACATAACATTCCTGTCCATTTCTCAAAAGAGAATACTGAGAACCCTTGACTCGCGAAAAAGTAGAGGTGGGAGGCGAAAGGCGAAGGCTAGGGTTGGGTGGGTGGGGGGGGGGTGGGGGTGGTCGGTACTGATAAATGTGTGCCTATTACAATACTGAGAAAATGACTATATATTTCAATGGTTCCAAATATTACGCACAACAATCAATTTCCTAAACAACCTTCAACTAGAAATAGATCAATCCTTTGATAAACATTCAATAACATCATTACAACATGTTTTTATATCTAAAAGTATATTTTGATTGAGAAAAACGTTTTGATAACACTTCAATAGTAATTTCCCATGACTGTTTGCCTAGTGTGTATAAAGTAATTCAACTCTCCTCCACTCAGCATTCAAGCATCCCCTTCTTCAATGGGCGCCTATGAAGACACACCCTCAGCCGTCAATCAAACATCACGCAGCATCCTATTTCATTGATAGTAACAATAAAAAAGTCGAGGCAACTCCCAAAACACACTTCAAAATATCTAACGCTGAAATAAATAAACGATGTTTTTTTAGAATGTAGACTACCCCGTTACGGAGAGGGAGAAGGAATTGTGTCCCCATCCTCTGACGACCCAGAAACCGTGCAAGGTGAGTGATTAGCGGATTATTAACTGTGCATTTCCTAACACGACTGGTACATTTCCTCTCTTCTCCCATAATGAGTAGATAACACTCAACATCACACCCTCGCAGAGTCCGGTGCTTCAAGGTAAATACTATACTTATATATATAATCAGTTGCAGGAGACAATTGTTCAAATCTCTCAGAGAACTGCTTTTTTACTACATAACAAGTGAGTTACGACAATTTTTATCTCGTGCGTTTAGATCATTTTTCTTTTTAGATATTTACTTTACTTTTTTATTAAGATGACAGTCACAATATACAATTAATATTTGTTATTCTTCATGTTAACTAATTTTCTTTGAGATTTAAAAATAAGTATTAGCTAGCTATATGCACGGTACATGTTATGCAATAGAATAGTTCAGCATTGTGGTACGGAGACAATGCGCTCTGTGTCATGCGGTGGGCGGACCCCAACACTCTATTATACCCTCGGTGTCTCCGAGTAGAACTTTCTAACTCTTCAGACATCTGGAGTGCTTAAAGTGATGATTTATGCAACTTTTAAAAAAAGAACTATTTGTGGTGAAATAATGCTAAGAGTTTGTGAAAGTGACAGCCGCAATGGTTTTATCAGAAATTAACACAAAATTCTGTAACCCGATCCCCTCATCAATGACGTTATCTGGGGGCCGTGTCGCTTTATCTCGGGGGACACAAAACGGAATGTTTTAAGGGCACTCAGGTACGATACCATCGCGCTCTTTGCTACAGCGTTTTCCAGGACTAATTATAATAAACAAATTTCACTAGAGTTATAAGTAAACCATTATACAACGTTTTCCTTGTATAAGGACGCAACTAAATTTTACAAAAGGTACGTTAATAAATATAATTTATGCAGCTGTGCTTTAATCACGTAACGACAGACGTTTTCTTCCAATTTAAATTTCTTGTATTCTTTAATTCATCGATGTTAACATCGTGTACAACGATATATGTCATCCTGATTCACAGAGTGCACCAAAAGCCAGCGCGGGCCGAGAGTGGCGCTTGTTTCTCGGCCACTCAGGTCTGATCGATACACACAAAGACTAATCAGTCTCTTCTAAATTAAGGAGATGAATCTGATGAAGCCATTTTCTGACTTTTTTAATAAGGTGAACGTACGTCGCAGTGCCGATACAGCGACATTTAGGCGAGGCCCCCTATCTCTCAGTACTGATTTGAGGCCGATTCTGTTTCTCTCGTTTTCTAGGTGTGCAGTGTACAGACAATGGGTTTGGCCATGTGGTGGAGAGTAACAATTTACATCATTATTCTAGGTAATTATACGCTTTTAAACGAAGTAACCTATTTCTTGACTCTCAAGACTCAGCGGGCCCCTAATAATATCCTGTTTTCTCAAATATTTCACCTCAGCGATATTTTTAGTTCTGTTGAAAAATATTTTTCTCCCTACACTTAAGGAGATCGATGAATCATTACTTCCACTCTGTCAATTATTGCAGGTAAAGTTAACGGAGAAGAAACGGTTTCCGCCATGCCAGAAGAAACCCACACGACATCTGACCTAGCGTCGCCAGTAGATCTAACATCATCTACAATGGCCGCTCCTACCCAGGAGGTAGAGCCCTCCTCCACCGCTAACACCAGACCTACTTCTATAGCAGATGACCATCCTACTATAGCCTTGACCCCAAAAGAGAAGGTCATCTCAGAACCACGCGATCCAGTCTTAGAAACTTCAGCCAATGTATCATCCAGCGAACGTTTAGTGTTTTCAACAGAGAGCTATGTGTCTGAAAACTCTACGGAAACATCATTAGTCTCGTCGTCGTCCGAATTCTCTGTGTTTGCGGGATCATCATCGAACGTTGTCCCGGTACACAGCACAACTCTACAGTCATCTACAGCACCAGACAGTTCCATTCACAGCGATAGCATCACCTCACATCAACCCGAAAGCTCTGATGTTACCGTTGTCCCTTCGTTGACAATCTCTACAACGGAAATGACTGATTCGGCTAGCCAATCAGAGACATCGAGTTCTGTGTTACTTCATACAAAGACAATTACCGTCAATATACAGTCAACAGAAGATTCGGTCATTAGTAGATTTTCATCGCTACCAACAGCCTCTGCGACTCAACCATTAACCTCTTCATATCAACCATTAACCTCTTCATCGCTACCACAAGTCTCTTCATCACTATCATTAACTTCTTCACTGCAACAAAGAACATCTTTATCGTTACCACAAACATCGCTAACCTCATCGTCGCTACCACTAACCTCTTCGTCGCTACCACTAACCTCTTCATCGCTACCATTTACCACTTCGTCGTTATCACAGAACGTAACCTCAACGGATGTAATAATCTCGACAGACACCACAATGGTTACTTCGGATGACCTTCACAGTTCAATAGTATCGTCGAGCCGGTTCGTTGAATCATCAATGGCTCCATCATCCTGGTCGTTAAAAACATCCGCTGCAGAAACTCTAACAAACATGGCAACCTCGTTGCTTTTAGAAACGTCAACACACCCAGTAATGAGCTCTTTTGTTGATAATTCCGTAAGTCTTCAAAACGCAAGCGATTCAATGTCAAGTTCTTTACCAACGAATATCATCCCCCATTCTTCATTCCAAACAAGCAGCTTTATAGAGGAGAGTGTTACAACACAGCTTTCCAATGTCGCAACTTCCACACCCTCTTCTGTTTCACCTGGACTGGAATCGTTTGGGGCCTCACTTTCCTCTACGGACCACGTCTCTCAACATTCCATCATTTCATCTGGTGTCCTGGTTTCTTCAACAGGTCCCAGTGAAGCGTCTTCTATCGCACCAACACACGCAACCGACTCTGTGGTCAACACCGTCCCTCTGTCCATGACCCAGCCGGTCAGTCGACCAACTTCTGTTTCTACCACTGTTTCCGAGTCGGTAACCAGCGGTATATCTCAACATTCCATGGTTTCTAATGCGAGTTCAATGACAACAGAGTTTACAGCCGTGACCTCTAGTGTCCATCTCACCAATGCCACTGTCCAAACCACAGTCACAGCGAGGCTACCTCATTCCGAGGATCCGCAGTTTTTGAACTACACATTTGAGATGGTATTTCAGGGAAACTGTGTTCCACTCGTGACAAATAAACTTCTCTTGAAGACTTTCTGGAATCAGTTACAAGAAAAGCTTGTCAACGAATCTTATTTGGTGAAAGCTGATAACATTGCCTGTGAACCTTTACGAATAACTTTTACATATGTTTCTATTCCACAAAGTTATTTCAAACAACTGTGCACTTCACTGGAAGCAAAATTAAGTGACATTCACATTAATATTACAATATCCGGACAATTGGAATATTACCGAGCGGTGAAGTTAAACATGGAGTCCACGATTACGGCGGACAAAACTCCGCCCCCCGGGGCCGCGGGTCTCGAGGAGCTTGACCTCATTGTCCTCATCGCCGCCGGCTCCTTCTGCCTCGTTTTAATACTCGTGGGCCTGGTGATCTGCATTCGCGAATATTACCACCGCAAAAGAACACGCACATTTGAATTCGCTAACATGTATCAGGCCGAAGATTTCACACTAACAAAAATACCGCGCCCTGCCGTAACTTATACAGAGAAAGGCGTAGACATTAACACCAATGGGCACAGTAATGGCGATGCACATGAAATAGAGAAAGAGACTCTAATGGAGAGTATACAGCTTCGTGTCAATTCTAATGAGAACGGACTGATGGTAGGCATAACGGGGACGCTGGAGAGACAGTCCACCGTGTCCAACCCTTCCCCTTCACCCCCGGGGAGCGAGCACCTTCAGCTCGTCCCTAGGGAAGAGGAGCCCCTACAGAGCCAGGACAACCCCATCTACTTTATTGATGATGATCACAGCGAGTAGATTTCACAATCAAATAGAAATGGAGGCCTTTTTAGATTGTATGTACAGCATTTTGTCCAGGCCCGAGTGTTTCGAAAGATTTTATGTAGAATATTGAAATATTATCAAAGTCAAAACACGAAGAATTTTTCTTCGATGTGACTGGTTCCAACAAAAACTAGTAACATGTACCTTGAACAACCATGTTTGCAAAAACAGTGTAGTACATGCACTACATGTATTGAAATTACCACGTACGTCATCACGCCAATAACCCAATAAAAAAATTATAACTTTTGTCAACTGAAGGATTGAAGGTATTTTACTGTTTTGAAGAATTGCGATAGATTTAGAAAATTAAAGGAGGCTTACCTTTAAGGTGAACTTTAACTGGAATTCTCCAAAACTCAACACAATTTACCACTAGCATTATTCCTATGTTGACATAATATTCCAATTTCATGGATTGAAGTTGTACAAATGCATTAATATTCTTTAAAGTGTAGCACTTCTGTACAAAAAACTGACCTGTTAAAATGTTCATATCATGTCAACAACAAAAATATCAGCTAAGTATGGTTAAATTCCACACTTAATTGTATATAGCTGTGCCACCATACTTCTACTTGATTTACATCTGTGAATTTGTATTTACTATTATGTCATCTTAATATTATTTCTTCTGCATTTTACTTGATATTGTAAAAAAAAAATACTAAATGCATCCATGTACTGGTATACAACATTTCAATGCAATCTATGTGCAAGTGTATTTAAAACATAACCAATTTGTATTTTATGAACACCATTTTAAAATAAAAAATAATATACTGTCATAAGCATGTTTACTTCTTGATAAATGAACAAAAGTCTGAGTGTAATAGTTTATTAGGCTATGGTTCTATTTATAACAACAAATCACAATTTCCCTTACAAATCCAGCATAAAATAAAGACAAGCAGCCATTGGTTAGTGACTGATACACAACCTAACACGCCATGAGGGATGAGATGATATGTATGTGCACTGAGTACAGGGCCAGTAGTGTGTCCCCCATACAGTAGTATGTAACCCCCATATAGAACCCCTAGCCAGCAGACACCAGAGCTACTAAGTCAGGATATATCTTTAATAGATATGAAAAAATGGCTGAGCACTTGAAGAAAAAAAAGCTATAACTTCAACAAATAAGCTATTATTTTGTATAATGGTATGTATATTTTTTACATATGAAAAAGCTGAATAAACATTTTTGGTACATATGGGTTTCAGTTCAGAACTAAAACTTAACAAGCATCTGAAGATCTCCTAAAAAAGGAGGAAATATCACACCAGTTGTCCATTGGAATGTTATACTAGTAGACATATACTTTGAAAGCATATTCCATTAATAAATTATGTGTCATTTTTCCACTGCTCTTGTGAAAAAATAGAATTATGTTGTTCATGCTTAAATAAATATTTCTCTAACTATCACAGATTCCCTCCTAACTGAATATAAAAAACCCACTCTTCTAATAAACAGCTACATGATTCCCTAATATTAAAACACATTTACGTCAGGGCTATGAAGTCAACATTGCACAGAATAAATCCACAAACACGATATTGCATCGCAATAATTCATACAGTGACCTAAATCCAGGGGGAGGGTGAGTGTGCCCTCTGTGAGCATCAACCCCACACCCCACCCCCACACACTGGAATGTTGGAGACTAGAGCAGGGAGTGTCAGTACTTCTCCTGGAACTCGTGGTGCCACTTGTTAAAGTCGATGTTGAAGACCAGCAAACACCCCGTGCCAAGTCCCGCCAGCAAGAACCTGTAACAGATAGGTATAAAAATAAAATGGAGAAATTTGGAATCAACCAAAGACATATACATAAACATCATTACTGTTTAGAAATATAAGCATTATTTGGACAAAGGATGTGTAGGGGCAAGGCTTTCAGGGCCCTCTTTTTATTATGGACCTGAGCTCAAATATTGTTTTCATTTTAATGACAGCAATCATATCATTTGTTAATCCTGCAACATGGATTCAAAATTGACCCCCTTAATCAGCTATTTTCATGACGATCCGATACTACAACTTACTTGTGGTCGTGCGTTAAGGCTAGCGATTTGATGCTGCTATCACACGGGGGATACGTATACAGAAGTGTCAGGTCATGTGACCTCCACACTTCCACGATCCCTGAGTTTCCACCCAGCATCATGTACTGTCCGTCTCGACTCAGTATCATCGTCTACAAAACATAGCGTAACAGTATAGTGACATACCATTGCAAATTTCAAACAGATAGAAATGTACCATACTCACTAAATCATAAGATCAAAACTGTCAACCATTCATTAATACAATCAGTTCATTAATACGGGAATCAGGAAGGGTCATAATTTTTGTAAAAAAGAAAGTAAACTGAATCTGATTCGCAGATTCTTTTAATAATGATAAATCAAAATGCTGTTTTGTAAATATATTAATTTAAACAGAACAACCCCCTCCCCCTACTTTTAAGTATGGTGAGTATTGGATTGATTCTCCACAGTCTACATTTTGATGACGTAACAGCCTTACATGTACAACATCTCTGTGATTCACGTTCTGTAGCAGACGTCCATTGATGCTGAAATTGCATATATGACCCTGGTCAAACTTGACCAGTACAAAGCCCTCTCTGGACACAATGATAAGCTCTGGGGACAGGCAGCCTTTGGGAGGGTCCAGGGATCGCAAGAGGTCTCCGTTCAGAGAGTGGACCAAGCAAGCACCACCTGTTTAAACATCAATTAGACATCATATTCATCTACATATGTATTTGTGATTTAATTTTTCAAGTTAACTGATTTGATATTAGCCATTTTATAAACATTTTTTTCCCAAAATAAATTAAATCCTATGAGTAATTCTTAAAATCCAATACAATTGAGTATGCTTTGCCATGACATCACAGTTTTGATATGTCTGTATAAGAAAATGATAGCTACACAGTGCCACACAAACGTTTGAGGTAGACGGTGAACAGTTACATTACCTTTAGAACCACTCAGTACCAGTCCAAGTTCAGCGAGTACAGCCACACAAATGACCTCTGACTCGTGACCGGTGAGGGTGGCCTTGGGGGTGGGGTGTTCTAGACCTGAAAAATATAACATACCCTACAGAACAAGCCATTCTGCATTCTTTCCTAATCCCCAGATAGATAGCAACTCGACAAACATAAACTAAAATTTTATGTATTAGTTATGACATTATAAATAATAGATATAACGGTTCCCACAAAGTTTCTCAACAGGTCAGAAATTATCATTTTATATGACAAGGTATTAGTTTACAGGTGAATAAATTTACGTCCCAATTTTCTCACTCAATTTTTCTGAAATTTATTTAATATTTCATTTCACTGAAATCAAATAAGTTTAACAATACTTAATTCATTGTTTTCACCTAATACATGTACTGTAGTTTCGTAAATGTTCATGGGCATCAATTTTTATGGATTTAGTAAAAGATAAGCATATTCATGGTTAATGGTTTACATATCTTAGGAAAGTGCAATCAATGGCACATTTAATTTCATGAATCAACTCAACAACAAAATCTGGTATTCAATGAATATTCATACAGTACCAAATGTGCCCATATTCCCATACTTGGCAAAAAAACCCAGTTCATGAACCAGAAATTCCACAAGATGTAGAACATCCACTTACTTCCATTGTCGCCTATGATGGCCTGGTTCCTGGAGGTAAACATCCACACCATGGCTGTACAATCCTTGGACCCGGTCACAATGTAACAGTCCTGATTCAGGTTGCACTCAGAGCGTGTGATACAGGTCACGACATCAAAGTGGCCATTCACCACCTGAAGGATCTTCCCTATTAAAAGAGATGATGCACTGACTTAAAAAAGTTGAGAGAAAAAAAACCAACTGAATCTCTATTTAGTTACACTAAAAAATTCTAAAGACAGTAAAACTCTTTCAGTACAAACATAGATAGAGCAAAATTTTGGATGTAGTGAAGTTTTTTAGTGTCCCCGGCAAAACTCTTAACAAATTCTTGTAAAATTTTACAATTATAATGAACTCAGTTGATATAGCGAACTGATTTTGAGCCCTGAAGAGACAAAAATTTACATCTTTTATAGCGAATTAAATTGTTAAAAGGCAGAAATATAGCAATTGACAAAATTATCAAAATGAATTTAAGGTACCTCACTACACCCAGACTTGTACTTTTTAAGACACTACGTCACAAGATGGCGATTTAAATGTTTTGTTAAACTGTTTATATCGTTCGATTCGGTTGCATATCTTCATAGCTCAGTGGTTAAGGTATTGGGGTTCTAAACCGCATATCATGACTTCGAATTCGCCTGGAGCTTTTGTTCATTTTACTGAATTAAATTTTCGAAAATGTAATTTTTTATCCAAAATTGCACATTTTTTGGCCTATTTGACTTCTTATCCATTATGATATCTATCATAATAAAGTAACTTTCTGCTGATTTGAGAAAATATTTCAAGGTGTAGTGAGCTACCTTAATATCACAAATATTTTTCAAGTCTCAGTCCAATTATTTTAGGTTACCTGGTATCTAAAACTTATTTTTATTTAATGCCTAAATACATTTGGTGGTCATGTGGAAGGAAACATGTAAATAATGAAATTCGCTATGCTTATTATCTTGAATTCATTTTACTTTTATAAAAAATTATGGCTATAGCAAAGTAAATCAAATGGTCCCAAGGAATTTGTTATTACCCAGTTTTTTCTGTAGTGTATACTGTGGTTTCATTAATATTCAAGGGTATCAATTTTCGTGGATAAAGTGAAAATCCCAGTTTCAAGGATACGTAAATTCGTGGCCAATGACCATATCAGTACGAAACGTTAACAGAAATTGCAGTTCAATGAACATTTAATTTTGTGGATCAACTTAACAACGAAATCCACGAAAATTGGTATTCAACGAATATTGATGAAACCACAGTATCTGATCATTTTGTATACCGAGAAGTTTCTAGCCCAGAAATAATGGTTTTGTGATACATATGCTACAAGACCTCTGGGTCTTTTCATATACTAACCAGACTCGGAACTGAATATTCTGAAACTCTTGTCCCAGAATCCACAGGCAAAAATAAAGCGGTTGTCTGCTGAAGTGACAAAGCTCTGGTGGGTAGGTTTTATTCTCTCGTCAAAGTTGTCCCCTAGGGATCTTCTCTGAAGGCCGGTGTTGGTTACTAGTTATCAAAATTCATCACATTAATAACTAGCTGTAACATTACTTTTAACTCTCATTGCCTTTTGGTGTTCAAATATGCTTTTTGGTAAAAATATTTGTGCTTGGATTGAACAAAATAATGACCATTAAAGATACTTAGTTTAGTACTAGTATACTGGTAAAATGTGTAGAGTACAACAAAAGATACATCTGTATATTATGACAGAACAACTTGTTTGCAATTCACTTTTTGAAAAAATGCTGATGACAAATAGAATTAAAGTGTCATTCAAAAGTCATACATGCTTTTAAAAACAGAATATAAAGACATAGCAAAGACTGGTTATCCAATGTCCAAGTCGAACACTGAATAATGCCATATATTCCTGTATTTCAGATGATCGACACAACAGCACCTGTGTTCCTTACCTAACAACTGGTCCATAGCCAGTGGTAGGTTTAACAGTGGATCTGGTTTGTCAGAAGAGAAACTCGTAGGAGGCCCTTGTTCTGTAACATTGCATTTCATCAGAAAGCTGTTATACATGTATTTCATTCAATGCAAAACACATACAATGCACAGCAGACAAAATTCATGCGACTGAGAAGAAAATACAAATTAAGATAAAGACACATGCTTCAATTTAGTTCAGCAGCCAAACCATATCAGAATCTGGTTACCATGAAGAGCACAGGTCAATGACTTTGACTAAGTAGGTCAAGGACAGTGACTTACGTTGGTACGTGGTGTTCCATTTGTTGACAGCAAAGTTGTGGTTACACGTGATGGTTGTGACCGCAGGGTTAGGAACGGCAGGGTGGGTGTTGGCGGCGATGTGAATGACCGGGGAGTTGGACAGGAACTTCATGATCATACACACATCATCCTGGACTGTCGAAAACATCATCGGCGTCTGCAATGCAATTTATTCATGACAGTGAAGCTGTTTTATTACAATTCAATTTTCAGTTCAGATAAAGAAACAGTTAAGACTACTCATTGATGAATTTAATCATGTGCATGCTTGAACAGTCTCTTTAGGTTTCAGTTGTATTACTTCATGTGATGTTTTGTTAAGTGGAGTTTTTGCTAATCAATGTTTTTATATGTGAAGAAAACCCCAGTCATGTGGCATGTAAAGGCTCCATTTTTATCTATCACATGTATTTACTTATCACATTCTGCAAACAAAATTCTGCAAATTGGTTGACATTTATTCATCTTTATATTCATTCTTACATGCAGTTGGTTTATATATGTGCAAACATTTTAAGTGTAGTGTAGGTTCATCAGATATGATATCTGAGCAAAACACTTGCACAACCAAATTTAATACATACATACAATTTCTTCAATTTTGTAACAAACATGATTTGTCATTGTGACACAAATAATTGAAAAATCTTTTTTTAATTTAATTCTTCAATTTTTAATGTTAAAAATGCTTAGGACATTTTAATGGTCAACCAAAATTTGGACATCAGTTGTTATAGGCAAGATTTCTGTTACAGAGCTTAATTTTTACATGAAGTATTGTGAGCTATGTATCTTATTTATAAATAGACAACTGACTCTCAAATTTTGATTAACTATTAAAAATACCTTCAAAAGTTAAGCATTGTGAACATGAAAATTGGAAAACCCTTTTTTAAAATATGAATTCAAAATTTTCCAGCTCAAATCATGACTATGCTCCATTAAAAGCTTACAAGCCAATAGATGTAATTTTTAATGTGTATAACGCAGTAGAATTTTATTCAACTGATAACAAAAATGATGAGGAATTTAAAACAAATACATGTAATTTAAAACAAATTGCCATAACCTATGATTATTGAAAAGTTTAGAGCATGTATTTGCTACATGAATAATTCATGGCAATGATAAATATATTTTCCAACACCAAATGTAAAATGAATCTATCCAAACACAGTCCTCATTTACAAAAGCGAGTACACGTATACATGAAAATCTTTCACACCATCACCCTTGGCAAAATTGAATCAAAACCATAAAGTTGTCCTATAAAATCTACCTTGCATGCTGTTTAAGATAAAGATTACAAATTTTCAAAACACCTTCTGAAGATATACAGGTAAAAGAGGTTTTAGGAAACCTTCCACGGAGATTAACAAAACTGAAATTCGTCAAATTTCATTTTAAATTATCTCTAATGATAAAATTGTTTTTAATGTACAACTTAATTTGCTAATTACCTTATTATATATATCCTATTATGTATAAATTGGTTACCTATGTCATAATATGTCTTAAAAGAGAAGTTGGGACAGTTTACAAAATGGGTTGCTCCTTAAAATCTTGTAATTTCCAAGATTTATTCATTTGGTTAACATTCACTGTTGCCTAATAGGCTTAAAATACTCATATGAAGTGGTGAAAGCTAGATTCTTTTTTTATGTCCTTTCATAAAATATGACAGCATTAGTAGATAAGCTTCTCTTTACTTAGTAACTATGAAATTTAAAATCTATTTCGAAACGTTACATTTAGTTCCTTTACTGATATAGAGTACTTTTAGGTTAGATAATCTCGATGCAAAGTCAAAAAATATTATAAAAATATATATTGTGTTACTACCACCAACATTATCAATATTATATACTACATTACGTATCATAAAGTTAACCTTTCTCCCTCTGAGTTTATTCTCCTGATATCGCTCAGACATCTGAAAATTTAGCACATTAGTAGTTAAACCCAACAATCAGGTATCAAAACAGTCACAGCTTCCGATTATATAACAATGATGATGAAAAGCTTGCACCCGCAAATCACACATTATTTTTGTTTGCAAGTGCAGCAATTTAATACAGAGACAGTATCATGAATTGTGCGGGTCAGTACATGTATTAGACAACAAGGACAGCTGGTCAGTCTCACAGAGAGGGTGTCCCTCACACTTACCAAGTGCATCAGAGAACTGCGGGGAGGGTGGGGCTCAGCCAGGAGCTGGGTGGGGGTCTGTCCAAAACTCTTAATCTGGTTCTCTATGGCCTGTCAGTCAATAAAATGCACATTGTAAAACTGTTCAATATACTTCATTTATATCAACATGTAGCAACAGAAATGCTTGTATCACTTCTAATATAAAATTGATAATTTACTAAAAATAAGTTGATTATTTGTCATTTCCTAATCTTGTGTTCATTTATTGATGCTTCTATGTACACCTACCTCCTTCATGACTAGGTCAGTCATGCTTTCCAGGTTTACACTGCCTTCATAGGTCAGGTAATAGAAGACATTGGTGGACCTCACTGCTTCTGGACCTAAAAAATATACCCTCACTCTATTTAGATACCACTACCTCTCAACTACAAAACCTGAGATTTAACTTAACACAATTGTACTTTTACTTTATCTTTTGGTGACAAACAATGAGCCCATTGAAGAGTTCAAGCCTACCTCTTTGTTTGTAGCCAAATATCAGATCAATCCAATGATGAAGTTGACAAGACACAAATTCAGATTCTAAGGCCTGAAAATTAAAAAACCCATTTAAATCCAAGTAATAAAGTTTTGAAACACATCCAGAGAAAAAGACTACAATGTTAACACATGTATAAATACCAGCATGATTTAAACCCTAAAATTCATGAATAATACTACATGTACTTTAATTTTTCTTGAATTCATGTGCAACTAATGTAGAGAACTATTGAAATTAGTAAAGTTCTTGTCCAGTTGAACTTAAAAGATTTTTTCTGCAAAGACTATAAAATGAAAGGATGCTATACCATTCTGTTTATTCGGACAAAATCATCAGGGTTCTTGGCCCATGGTGGCATCTCCACATCAGCAACTTCTTCACCATCTTCTTGCTTTCCAAACTTGTATCTATTTTGATTAATAAACATTTCTGGGAGAAAGTAGAACTCAGGGATCAACTCCTGTAAAATAAGATAGAACCAAGAGTTATTCTTCTTGTGGTGTCCAACTACTATAACGTTGGATTTGTTAATGCTTTCTGGATATCAGTCTTCTCCCTTTGTATATATAAGCCATAGACTTGTCCATATATTCAACAAAGAAGTTTGGAGGTTTTACAATGGTTTTTAGAGATATAAACTACCTTCACATCAGAAGTGTCTCTTTGACAATTCTTCCAGGACTGAGCTATAGAGCTAAAGGTTCTGTTGGCGTGGTCAAATTTGCCTCCTTGAAGGTTCAAGAACATTGTAGAAAATGGCTCCTGCGAAAAAATATTCAATAAATCGTTAATTTGACAGTTAACAAACTAAGCATAACTATCAGTCCTTCCCCTGAATTTTTGACTTAACTTAAACATCATGTAATACATCATATACATTAGAGAATCTCTGATTTAAAAAAAGAGTCAAACAAGGTTTAAAGAGCTCAACATCATCACTTTTTCAACAAATTTTTAATCTGCATTAAAACCACTTTTCAAGAAAATCCTTTACAGGTGCTTTCATGTTAACCTAAAATTAAGGACATGTAACATAATAGAAATTTAATAAATTCATACAAAAGGTAAATATATATTTTAGCTTTTAAAATGAAAACTTTTTTTTGTGCATAGAATATAGAATACATAGAATTTATATATCAATAAAGCAGGTATAAGGAAAATCTTATTTTTTTCTTTTGTTTTTCCCCTCTTCGTTTCTGCTTATATAGCACATTATTAGCACATTATCAGAGTTTTTAAAAGTAATATAGAACAGAATCTAGCACTTAACATGCAAATTTCGCCCTTTTCCTGGAAATCTTTTCATTAAGTATGCATCTTCAAGAACATTTTTAATGACTATGTCAAAATTTACGCACTTTTGTTCATCTGTACAAACCCCTGACAGAAAGTTTGCATTTCTTTGGCATTTCAGAAGTATGGCAAAAGCCATTAGACATCAGAATAAAAATAATTAAAAATTTCAAAGATTTACGATTTTTACTTTTTCTTTAAAGGGACTTGGACACGATTTGAGCTCAATTTTTTCAAAATTCATTTTTTCATTTTTATTGTCTAGAATGGTCAATATGGATGTTTTTAATGCTCTGTCAAAATTTGAAAGTCAAATATCGAGTTACAAGCGAGTTACAGAGGTTAAAATTCTTTGTTTTGTAAACAAAGCTTGAGTCCTATTAATGTTTACATATGTCTTGAATTGGTAAAAGTTTCAATCTAATGTTGCATTTTGTTGTTGATAAACTTATTTATGAACACATTTAATAAGTTTATCTTGTTTCCAGAAGTTATTTTGTCAAAGAAATGGTCATTTCTTTACTTTACATTATTTGTAAACAAATATAAGACTCGAGCTTTGTTTACATAACGATTTCTTTCCTCTGTGTCTCGCTTGTAACACGGCTTCTAACATTCAAATTTTGGTAAATCATTCAAAATACACAAGTAAACTATTTAATACATAAAAATCAAAAATAAATTTTTTATCTGAAATCGTGTCCAGGTCCCTTTAATGTTACTTCTTATGTACTCCTACAAAGCTTCATCTAATCATAACATCATAAAAGCTCACCTACCGTACAATGGAAAAATTATTTAAAATATGAAATTTTCCTTAAAAAATCCAAGTATTTTTATCTGAATTTTGTTTATTGTGTTGAATTTGATAAATGGTATCGAAAAATTTCATAAAAGATATAAATACTCTGTATTTTACTAGAATGTGCAAAAACATGCAAAATGAAAACTGAAGTCGGCCTCCTTAAAAGAAAACTTTTTCTTTCATTTTTTTACTTTATTTTTTCAGGATATCTCTTTTCATTGGTCTTCCAATAAGTGTTGTGTAAAAGTTATGGTAATTATTATCAAAGATGATCTTCGAGGTCTTTGGAATTAGTTTTACCAAAAGTAAGAGCCAGTTAATAGCCAACTTAAACTCATGTGAGCCATTTCAAAGCAAACTTTAATCACATGAGCCAATTTTGACCCAACTTACCACTCTTTGATCCAGTTTAGAGTTGACTTACTAACCAGTTCAGAGTTGACTTACCACTCTTATGAACCAGTTCAGGTAACATCACTCTTATGAACCAGTTCAGGTGACTTACCTCTTATGAGCCAGTTCAGTTCAGTTCAGTTCAGAGTTGACTTACCACTCAGTTCAGTTCTGAGGTCACTTACCACTTTTATGAACCAGTTCAGAGGTGTATTTCCACTCTTATGAGCCAGTTTAGTTCTGAGGTGACTTACCACTCTTATAAGCCAGTTCAGTTCAGAGTTGACTTACCACTCTTATGAGCCAGTTCAGTTCAGAGTTGACTTACCACTCTTATGAGCCAGTTCAGTTCAGAGTTGACTTACCACTCTTATAAGCCAGTTCAGTTCAGAGTTGACTTACCACTCTTATGAGCCAGTTTAGAGTAAAAGCTGCCGTTGAATAATGAGTGCCATAGTGGAATGGTGGGATTTGATCATGCTCCCATGAGTTATAACGCTCCTGAAAAAATTCCCTTCTGGTGGGGTTCAAAGCACCTATTGGCTAAAAAGAAATTAAGAACAAAATGTTTCAGAAATTCATAGTTTATCGTTGATTTCCTTAGCAATAAATTCAATTTGATTTTGTTATAACAATCAATTTCTGTTGCCAGAAATAAACGTATATTCTATTTGTTTCTCTTTCATTCACCAGTTACATGTACTTCTCAATACCGTGACCTTTATTGAAACCTCACAAATTTTCTCTAAAATTCTTTGATGGAAAAGGATAGAGCCTACAAAACTCGACTTACTTTTGACAGATCTCTAAAATTGCTTGGTTGTTTGAGGTCTAACTCATCTGTGTCATAGTTGACGATTACCCAGGGATACACTGGATACTGGTTCAAATCATTATATGTACGACCTGCAATGGAAGATACCCCTACTTATTTATTCCTTCCCAAGTAAAGTAATGACACATAGGTAAAGTAAAATGTCTTAGGGATTTTTTTTGGCATTAATATTTTCACAGAATATATTCCTAAAATAGGTTAATAAGTCTAAAACCCTGCAAAACTTTTTGTGCACAATAAATACTGTAAACCAACTATTCTTCGCAAGAACTTTATTTTGCGATTTATCTGAGATGAACTGGTTAGCGGCGACTAATTTTCGAGACCAAGCCTTACACCTGCATTTTTCATTACAAATATATGGTAAATACTGGTCCGTGGCAAAAAATATTCGTGACAATGAGGCTCTAGCGAACCTCGCGAAAATTTCTCACAAGCGAATAAAAGTGGTGAATAGTGATTGCATAAGGAAGTTTTAAAAACTGCTTGATAAACTTGTATTTTAAAGAGCTACTAAAATGTCTGCATCATGGTTGGATTAAGTTTACTCTCTGTATTAAATAATCAAACAGAGAGGAAGTTGTTGTAATATGATGTCATTTGCAATCAGACAGGACCTGCTATGGTGTTGAGGTACATCAGATAGTCAAAGTTGGAAATCTCCCTCCTCTGCCATTTCTGGGTCATACCAGACAGTCTGAACAGCTGTTTTCCTGAAGCCAGTGACATTCTCCTGCAATCGTACGGAAAATTGTGAGCTCGAGTTTCTTCCATTACTTAATGCACTGGCACCTGACAATATGTATTCCTCTCATAACAGAAAAATATACCCCTTACCCAATAATACTGCATTATAAGGTAGTAAGATTTTTTTTAACATAAGAAGTATACATAACACCAGAGGCTTGTTCAACAGAGCGGGTGCTTGTGAGCGCTTGCCAAAACTTGTGTTTACGAGTATAGGGGATTTTGGCGAGCGCTTGCGAGCACCCGCTCTGCTGAACACGCCTCAGGTGCCTGTGACTTAATGATAGGAATTGTTACCATTTATTATTACTTGATTTTGCCAGCATTTTATTCATATGTAATTATACCATCCCAAGTATCACACACAAGGTCCAAATATAAAGCTAGAATAATTTAAAATGGTAATCAGTTTAAGGTGCATGTACAATATGTACTTAAAAGCTGACTTCGGACAAATATGAACTGGGGCAATACAATTTTTCAGTGCCAGTGGATCAAAATAACACAGGGCAAATTTAACTATCTTAGATACACTGTAAATCTAACATAACAATGTCATCTTAAGTGATTTTTCATGTTTGTCAAATGAAATGTAAAATGTTGTCTAGCATGATAAAACCACCATTTAATTTTAGCCAAAACCTGTGGTTGGCTTGAAATTTTTACCTAGATTGCGTCAAGCCATACTTGACTCCCACTCCGACTCGCGGCAGTGCATTGACAACTCGTTTGACTGTGGCATGATCAGGAAAGGCAAACATAACAGCAGCTGAAATAAAAAATTGTTACCAGTTCTGTAACACACAGTATTGTAGGCAATTCTATCTTTCTTTCAGTAAGGACAAACCTACATTGTTCATATTTTGGTTTTTAATTGGTTTTAATAGAACTCATTTGTATTTCTGTTTATTTGTCAATATCATTCATTGTAAAAGACTACAGGAATATTTTTATTACACTGGAATGTTGGATATGTTGTGAAAACGTTGAATATTATAGTATCTTGCAACATTTTGATGCAGGCATAATGAAAGACAAAGTCTGCAAGGGTGACCTTGGAAAACCTTAAAATTTACCATTCAATTCTAAAAACCTATAATAAATTTTATCAATTACGTCAAAAGGACAAAAGCAAAGTGAACTTTTAAAGTGTTCTGAATCTTTAAGTGCAGCAGTGTGACTACTGTTTAACCTTGCAGGTCCTTTAACAAACCCGTTCTTTTATAATTTCATAAAAAATAATTTTCTTTCTGGCGACAACTAGCTTTAAGGCTTGTACCTTTGCAATTCATGCAACACATTTGAATTGAATTTGCATACCACTGCCATAACTAAGTAATTTACGCTTAATGTCATCTTTTTCTCTTGCGAACATTGACTTTTTATAAAATCGGTTACTTGTTCCATATGACATACCAAAAACACTACCAGACATTTAGCATACACTCTGCAATTAAAATTTCTGAAATAAACAGAAGATCAAAGAACCACGGAGAACTGGGACTTAGACAAGAATAAGTTACGATTTGATTGACAGAAGTATTATGAATCGTTGACGTGGAACCACATCTCACAGCGTTCCACCACCGCCTGATGTCTGATATCAAGCGCATTACCGCAAGGCTAATTGTTGTCTGATAGAAATATCCTTATTTAAAGTGCTTAACAATTAGCGCCGTAAGCATTGACAAATTAATATTTACCGTTGGAGAAAAATATGAATTGGGTGGAGGATTGGAAATGAAACGTATAACACTTTTTTAATTTATATGTAGATCTGATTTCTGGACGAATTAACACATACATGTTATCATATACAGGGAAATATTCGTCCCCGTTTTATTTTCGCCCTCGTTGTCAGTGGGGGAATTTAAGTCTTGGTGAATTCCAATGTCTCAAATTATCTCTCTTTTAACACAACTTTGCTTGGGCGAATACAAGATGGGGCAAAATGGTTTGCGAGTGTAAAAGGGTGAATACAAGACGGGGAGAAAATAACCCTGTATACAGTGTATTGTGGGCTACCAGTGGTTTTTGATTCGCCCACAACTAGCCTTTATGCAACATTTTACTGTTTTTCATTTTACCATACTTACTTCTGTTAGCCATAAAAATTTCAATTGCAACATTTTGCAGGAGATATAGGCGGGAGAAAATTGCCCGAATTTCATTGAAGTGCCATTTTCCATGAACATGCTCAACATAGGCCAACACCTAAACAAAAGGAAAAGTCTCCATTACATCTGAGCATCAACGTCGCATAAATAATTACTATGCGAAGAGTGAAGGATTTTGTAATTTTATTAACATAATTCGCAACATAAATTATTCAAATCGTGACTCAAAAGTGACTTTTATCATATCTTTAGCATTTTAAGTAAGAATTTATGTCTGCAAGAGTATATATGCATGAAATTTGAATATAAATGTAGAACAGGAAATCATTGTAAAGTACACTAAAGATGTTAATTATAACTACATTTGGTTCAGTATACACCCGTGGATAAAGACAATAGGAGCCTTCTGTTTGTCTGATCTTCACTGAGGTTTATTCTCTCACTGTGGATCAATCAAACAAGCCCACATATATGGTTTGTACAAGACATTTAATACATTTCAAACAGCAATATAACAATCTGGAAACAAAACACACTCATTAATTAAAAGATGCAACAAATCATTATCAATATCAACATTTTTTAAAGAATTCAATCTGTAATTTTTTGTTAAAGATGGAAGTTTTGACTACAGGAAGGAATCTTTATCATTTAAATTTGAAATAATCCATCTCCATACATTACACTGTCAGAAGGTGGTGGCCAAGCTCATCTGAAAATAGAAGATCAAAGGTGTGAGTATAGAGATGTCAGCGATACATTTATCTTACAGAATATAGAAGTTGTGTAAATCTACAAGACAAGATAGCCTCTATTATCATACATATCTACATAAGATCTTTCTACATAATTTATGTACATATATTAACCTTTTAACACTTATATCCTTTTAAGTTACATTCTGCCTAATATTCTTTATTTTGAAGCATATTCCCTCAATTCTCAAACACACAACCAAAGAAGTGAAATTTCATCCATCACTGGAAAAGGCAACAAATCAAATTACAATCACACCATCTGAGAAGCAGGCCTTCTAATGAGATCAGTTTCACATGAGTTGGATTCACTTAGGAATAACAGAGCATTGATTAACTCTCAGCCCCTAATTGTCCTCCAATGACATCAGTGATCAAGTCAAGAGAGACCAACACTGCGCCACTTAATCAAATAATACCTGAATAATGTAATAGCTGCATGATTTGGTTCTGGACATCTCCGGCAGAATTAATGGATGAGAAACAAGGTCTAATGGCTGCCCTCATCAGGACGAAGTGGCTGTGTGCTCTAATCAAATATTTAGGTTGGTGCAGGAGAGGGAGGCAGAATGACATGCTATGTGGTTTCCTCCTCAGCTTCAGGACTATCTCTAAAGAGTCAGACATGCTGTCGCTTTCAACCAGAACTAAAAAAAAAAAGAAAAAAAATTTCAAATACTAACAACATAAGTAACAAATGAGATTACAAAAAAATCAAACATTTTTATTTCTTGCTCCTATCATTTCTCAATGTCTTAAATTTGCACCAATATCATTTATCAAGGAATTCAATTACCAGACCTGTGTACAAGAAAACACAGTAATTACCATATCAATCACTAGGCCTACACTGTGTTAACAATGAAATACCTCCACACCAAACACCTTTGATATTGCAAATTATTAGAAGTTTCACTTCCACATGCAAAAACCAAAAGGCATTTGGCTCTTAAATGAGATTTAACACATCATTAGTAATTGTCATTCTAGGATTTCACTTAAAATCAAATCTCTCTACCATGTCTTATTGAGCCCGTGTGTCCCTTGCCAGTTTAAGTTCCTGACAAGGCAACACAAAAGCCTTCCTTCATTACATGCAGAGAGCAAATAAACAAAGAAACCGAATCCCAGAGCTGTGGAAGCTCCCTGAAGAATGCCATGAAAATGGCACCAAATTTGCACCTTTACAACAAGCTAGAGGCAAATAAATTCTTCTGCCTCTGAAACTGCAGACATAAAAATCAATAGCACCGACTCAGGAGAATCATAACTCAAGACAGAATCTAATTATCTCACTCCAAAAAGCCAGTACCAAGTAGAAAGTCCCAAGTCTTAACAAGATTTGACACCCAACTATGAAAGGCACAAAACACCTTTTTTCCTAGCTTTTAGATAGAAATGGATGTAACTAAATTATTCTTCATTTTGAAATGGCAGAAAAATGGTTTTTACTGTTTGTAAAATACAAGAGCTTAGAACAACTCAAAATGACAGTGTTCAATCAAATGTTGTTTTTATTCTTTCAGATATACAGATACTTTCAGATATAAATTTTCAGTTATTTCACCATTCCATCAACTATTAAAAGAAATACATTAATACCGGTAATAGAAATTCTACCTATTAGTGGTCTGAATTATTTCACTTTACGAGCTAGTCCTCACTACAATTTGTTTTTCATGACTATTACAAAGTCCACTTAGTCATAAATGATTAACAATAATGGTTTACTGTTCATAGATGTTAATAACAAATAGGGTAACCATTATTTCATATTGCAATGTATAAAGGAAGCAAAAAGTTCTCTCTTTCCTTAACCATTAAGATTAGACAATTAAGTTACTTCCTTTAATTCAAGACAGATTGAAAATCCTCTTTCCTTTTACCAGTAATTAGAATAAAAAAATAAATTACACATAATTCTGTTACTGAAAAATCTTTATATGCCTTAGTTAACAAATAATATTATTATGGGAAAAATGTAGGTTTTCTTATCCTGCTTTATTATCTATAATATTATTAGTTTTAACTTTGTCGTATTTTAAAAGTATCAGCGTATCAAGTTTATATTAATTTATTTATTACTTAGCTTATTGAACCAGACAGTAAATAGACCTTTCAGAATAAAATATTTATCATTAAATGATATTGCAAGCTTATTTACAGCTCTTCTCAAAAGCCATAAGCAGAAAACATTCCGTGCTGCTGTAAATTAATTTTTGTTTTATTTCATTTGCAATTTGTAAATACATGTATAACCTGAAACATTATTTTTCATGAAATTATTAACAAAAAGAAGTTTTAATTGAACTAATAACCCCTATACAATGTCTTATCACCATATCACCAATCATCATATCCAATGAACTTAACTCCTTCAACACAGTAAGCTCTTTGATATGGCAATATTAAGGTAATTGTCCATACGTCACAAAACAACGTATGACGTAATTCATGCGTTATTACGTCTTGCCTGTGCCCGGTCTTTACTTTATACGCTTAGTAACGAGCATAAATATATTTTCCTCAAAATTGTTTTTAGAATTAAAATTATACTTTGAAGAAAAGTTATTTCATTTTTTAGAACAGTCTTTAAAACCAGTAAAAATACATTAATATAGGTTTTGTCTTGAAAGGATGTCAGGAAATTAGCGTTTCCACGTATGTGACTGGAATTTCTAAATACTGATCTTGATTCATAATACTTACCGATATTTAAAAAAAACCATCTTATGCGATTTATATAATACAGATTGATCAACAATTTGTTCAAATCATGTGTTTTATTTAACAAAAAGCTAAATAAACTTTTTAGAGAGATGAAATGATAAAACTATGAAAATTTTATTTTTACAGAACTTTTTTCAAAATATATATTTCAATGAATTTTACCAAAAATACGCCCATTGTGATCTTAAAAAAGCCGGTTCTTTGGGTTATTTTATTTTCTATTGATTAAGGGCCTTAAGGGGTAAACATCAATATTTCAGAGAATTCTGTAGGTAAATAAATTTATAAGAGATTAAATTCTCTTTGAAAATTTGTTTAATTTTATCTCATTTGTAAACAAATTTATCTATTTTTTCATGAATAAGCAAGTGTAACATTAAAGTATTTGTTTTGAAAAATAAATTCGTTCATTTCACAAAGGATATCAGTCAAAAAATGATTTTCTTAAAGTCAAATTTCAGGCTTAAGCTAATATTCTTAATGTATGAAAAAAGCACCCTTTTCCGCAATTGGTTCTATTTTTAGCAACGCTCCTAGCTTTTATAATACCGATGGACCAGCCAACTGGGTAAAATTTGATAAGGATATATCCCAAGATATAAGTTTGAGAAATTTGAAAAAATTCTGTTGGTATTTTATTTATGTAGTGGGGTATAGATCATTATCTTAAGTAATAACATAAAATTAATAACAAAGTTTAAACCCAATTTGCATCATGGCAAAGTTCTAATAAATAAAAATAGTTTATACAACGTAAATGCTAATAGATTTTATTGAAAGGAAATGATCACCAGAATAAAAATTGAGCCCTTGTAACAACTATCATAATGGCCTTATATGTCCCTACATATTTCAAATATCTTTAATGAATATATTAATGAATATATCTTTTAATTGATTACATTTTAATCCACCAACTAATGGTGTCCCCACTATCCAAGATCTGGAGCGGATTATCTCGCGGGGTTTACCAGGCTATTTAAAGTTCCCAGCTAATGTCGAATGAAAAAATACATTATTATCCCATATCAAAAATGTATAACATGTTAATTTGTTCATCCTGACGTCTCTAAGAATAATTGACTGTTATTGACAACTGCAAATATCCGAAGGAGTGCACGTCAAAGATATCGAAATTTTAATGCACCCATGAAAAAATGCTTGCGCGACACACTAGAAAAAAAATACTATAGACTACAAGCCCCAAAAGAGGCAATAAATTCTTGCGTAATACCATATGTTTTTGAGAAGCTAGGAAGCCAGGAAAATGTCAGATATTTCGGACTACAGGAACAGCTAGGTGCGTGATTCTAATCATTCACCAAATAAGTCTGTATAAAATAGAAAATCTGACCAAATCAGATTAGTTAAAAAACAATTTAGCATAGTATTCCGAGCTTCTATTACCTACTAATCATGAGCGTTTTTGCAATCTGCATAATTGTATTACAGCAAAAATGTCGACTTTCGTCCTGCCGGAAGAGAAATTCTAACAACGCCACCTACACGATAACACCGATCCCGATGTAAAATAATGTATATATGCGAAAAATGTTTCGAAAACGTCGAAAGTGCTTTATATCTTGGTTTCGATTGTTCAGAAATGTGTCATATACTAACTTCCTCAAGTTATTAATCACCAAAATCGCAAAAAGGTAAATCACACAAATAACTTAACAGCAGAAATTAATAAGAAAGAAAATTTCTTAATTTAAAAAAAAATTCTAATTTCCTAAATTTCAAAAAAATCATTTTCAAATATTTATTTCGAGCACAAACTTAAAAAGTTAAATACATGTATATTAAAAAAATGTAAATACGTCAAGTAAAACACAAATACCCATAAAATCAGTAATAGGGAAAAAATTACCCATTTATTTTTGTATTTTAAAAAACAATCAAGTCCATTACAACAGTTGCAAATATGGTGATACCCATTTTCATCATAAGAAACTTCTAAAGTATATACGATTACTTTTTCTACAGATATCTGGTGCATGAGCAAGTAATAAAAAACGAAAGTATAAAAGATGCTGTTTTTACGTTCCGACAAACTGTTCTTGTCTAGTACCAATACTAATACCCAATGTCCTGGCGGTTCTTCAAGGCCGGGGGTCCTCAGAACTATTTTATCGCCTCATATAGTAGCAATTCGCCGGACACTAGGCCCAGAATTTATTGTACTTCCTCTGCCATTTGTATGTCGTTGCCACGCTCAGTTCTCTCCCCTGTTCTTATTACAGGTGTGATTTATAGAACACCAGGTGTGTTTTAGTATTGACAGGACACGGGACGCGTCTGAACTCTTTGATCTTGACCGCCAGAGCCGACCGCTGCAATTTGTTTCTCTATTTAACATGTAGCCATGTGTATTGCTTAGAAAAATCATTTGTTTTAAATAAAATTAATTTATTTGATTTAAAAAATAAATGAAATGTGTTCCAGACGGTCAGAAAAATATTCGATTTCAAAATATACCCGCTGTTACCGAGCATTGTATGAAAGAAAAATGTTAGAGTATTGATCTATGGAAATAATTCGCTATATGAAGACTGTCATTGCTAATACCACCATAATGAGAAACCCAACGCCGCTTGAAAATTGAAATAATATTCCTTGCAAGGTGCATGATCGAATTTGCTATCCATCATCACATAAATCATATTAAGCAAACCACACCAAGGCAAGAAGAATGCATCAAAGATGGAATGATTCTATCAGCAAACTGAGGGAAATGCAAATATTGACATATCTAAATGACAGACAAATTAGCATACTGCCGAGTTTTCAGATATACACGTAAATACTACATGTACAAAGGGTCCGGAGACTGGGGCATCATGAATTAAAATGTCAGATACCATATGTGGGGCAAGGGAAGAAATATAATTATAACTATCTATCGATATTAAATAGCATAACTTTAAAAATTCTACGAAAACAGATCGGAATCGAAAGTACCTCATTTAAATGCTTGGGTTATATGTATAAATGTATTTACATTCTTTTGCCAAAGATGACCTTATTTCGTGTCAAAAATTTAACCCTGCAGCTACCTAATTTAGGCCAGCTTCTCCTTTTTTCAATTTATAACCTAAAGAAATCTGTGTCGTATGTGGGATATAAGGATTCGATATGGCATCATTACAACAGAGAGTTGGTAATGAGGCCATTTAAACTATCCAATTCCAGAAATCCAAAACCAGACTCTCAGTTTTCTGTAGAGATAAGAAATGACAGTTTAACAATTGGATTATTTTTTTATACCCCGACACAACAAAACTTTTATATTATGCTTCCCTTGGTGAAGAAAAACCCACAAGATTAATACGAGTTTTCGATTCATTTTCAAACATAAATCGAGCAAATTCGTGCATGTAGAAATTGTTTCTCTCACTAATCTAGCGTACTACAGTAAAACACGGTTATAGCGAACACGCTTATAATGAATTGACGCTTACAGCGAAGTGATTTTCATTCCCCATGACATTATTACATGTTGTAAACTTGACGGATATAACGAATTACGCTTATAACGAAGTAAAATTGCCCGTCCCTGGGACTTCGTTATAAGCGTGTTTTACTAATTACAAGGTTTTGAGAAAATCATACAGTAGTATGATTATTACATACATGTACATATCGTATCGGATTAAAAAAAAAGTCGTGTAAATAAAATTTGGTTTTGACAAAAGTCCATTTATAAAAGGATGGTGAAGGAAATAATTTTCCGATTTAAAACGCATGAGAGCTTTTGAAAATTAAAATAAAAAATATATCAATGAAATGCTGTCGCAAAAACACTCAAAAAATAAAATTAGGAAATTAGCAGAAAATTTTAATTTCGCATTATAATTACTCAAACATTAGGGATATCATTTTGAGAGAGAAATCATGGTAAATCAAATAAAAGAAAATTTGTTCATCCATTAAAGACCACATAAATCAATTGTTAGTGTACTAGTTATTGTACATAGATAATTGATTTTATATGACTACGTTCTATTTCAATCTCGACTTAAAATAGTATTCAAACTTCTCAGTACATTCAGACACAAATAAGATCAGGTTGATTCTATCCATATGTGTCCATGAGCATCATCAAAGTTAAAAGTAAAAATAAAATAAAAACCTACAGAGTTCTCTCCGTCATCAGCAAAGAAACAATTAAAGGGCTGTCCATAGCTTCATTTGTTCTTGTTATAAGGAGCTTCGACCAAAACTGACCAGATAGCAATTTGCCAAGTAATTAAGGGGCCTTGTTAACATGTCATAACCTTCTTTATACTGAAGAAACTTATCAAAGAGAAGATTGTTATAGAGATTACAATCAAAGAGTTGCGGGACTCATTCCTAGACATGGAACAAGCCATCCGTAGCTGACCAAATTCTGGGTTTTCTCCGATGGAAGCTGTTCGGATCTAATTGGTTATAATGGCCCCTGAATCATAAAGCTATTGCTTGGGGGATCATAGGAGGGGATCAGTTTCAAATAAATTTTCTCTGTGATGAAGACAAATTTCTAATTACGACGTTGCTCAATTAAGCATCTGGTAATTCGCAAGAGAAAATAAACATTGTTAATATGATGAATTAAGGGAAACAAATATTGGACATTCTCAAGCTTTGGTTTTCCTCGGAGATTACATGTATCGCTAGCCACTGAAAACACACCATTGTCCGCTTATTGTCACACGCAATTTCGTCTTAAGGGGAAAAAAAGGATTAATAAACTTCATTTCATATTACGACAATATTTTTGAGATGAACAACCATCTAATTTGGCAGTTACAACTGCTGGAATGATTGAAAAAATTAACATTAAGTGTATATAATTGATTAATTATAGTGTTTTATAGGACGAAGACATGGTGTTACGAAGTAGATTTAAAATGAAAGTCAAGGAAACCCGCGGAGAGGGACGTTTTTGGGCCGACTCTCGGGACGTTAATGTGGGTCCCGGTGCCAGGTACGGCCGGCCCGATAAATCACCCTGCCACTTCCGTCACTCAGTTCCAATGTTACAAAACCTCGTCACATTAACGGATTAAAAATTAAAACTACAAATTTATGGAAATAATACACCATTTTAAGCAGGTACCCTATTAATAAAACCAAAAGTTTCGCGTATTAATGAGAATGAAACATGGTTTATACGGTGTCTTGGTTATTACAGACACCAGCAATAGAAAATGTCAAGAGATATTTGGAAATAAATGTGAAGATGGAAAAACAGGCATCAAATTTTGAATAAATGTTTTTATACTGCAAATATCTGCAAGATAATTACAAACAATATTTCTTTATTGTTTTGAGTTCTCAAATTTCTACTTATGTTCATTACGATTAATAACAGATTATTTCTATCTATCATAAAATTCAGTACTATTTCAGAAATAATCAGTGGCGTTACAAGTGCTCACATTCTTGCAAGGATGACCGAGAAAACGAGCCGAACAAACGGTTCTCTTAATCCAATTCTATTAGTGTCAATTCCAAAAACCCGTGAAGCTGTCCTTCAAATTTATGCATGGTCAAAAATATACGCTTTTTAAGACTTTCTCAGACAAGATGCCACAGAAATGTAAAGATTAGACATGATGAGAGCGTTATCTCTCATGCCATCCAACTTCAAGGAAATCGAACCCGACATTATTTCTACAGTATGGTCACACTAATAGGCGTTATCTGCAGAAATGTCCCCGTTCAAATTCTATAAATGCAGATTTACAGACTAGCTATTCGGGAAGACGAGCGAGCGATTATATGAGGATTGGTCACATGTTCAATATTAGAAATATCCCTGATAAATATTTGCTCCGATCCCAATGGAACTTGATGAACAGACATATAATGGTAAGACGATTAGTAGACATCAGCGGTAACGTTTGAAGCTACATGGTTACTCCTGGGGCCGATTACCCCGTACAAGGAGGGACCTGATACAATCTGTGCTCCATAGCGAATCCCCTCGCCTACGACTCTGTAAACATATTTATTTCCAATACATCACATTGAAAATACGAATCGGTGATTATCGTCTACAGGGGGTAATTGGAGAGGCAGCGATCATCATCCCAGTATACCATCACAGGCGGAGAAATCTGGGAAACTATATCTTTATCATCATCCCTAGGTAGTAAATACATGTAGAGAAATCTGGGAAATTACTGTGTCTGTGTGTATCAGTAGTACACCAGCACATACCAAAGTTACACACAGAAATTGTGTGAATCAGCAGAATTATATTAAACAAATGGCAAGCTATCTAAAAAATGTTGCAAAATAAATAAATTCTAAATAAATAAATTCTAAAAAAATAAATATTGTTTTAACAATCTTGTGGCTACTTTCCACTACATGAATATAAATTTGTTATTTAAAATTTGTAGGAATTTTAAATTGCATTTCAGAGGACAATAGAACAGTTTGATTTATTTTGTTTGTTGTTGTTTTTTAGTTGTTTTTTGGTGTTTTTCTTTTTTCTTTTT
Source organism: Magallana ariakensis (assembly GCA_020458035.1). Lineage (NCBI taxonomy): Eukaryota > Metazoa > Mollusca > Bivalvia > Ostreida > Ostreidae > Magallana > Magallana ariakensis. Next base: position 58,233,895 of record CM035815.1, read on the forward strand.
CTTTTTTTTTTTTACAAAAAAAGTATGACTTTTCGTCTTAATTTCGTCTGATTTGTCTTTTAAATATCATATGTTCATTTAAAATCAATAAATATTTCACTAAAGTACAACCAATAATTATTTATTTATATAAAGAAAAACAACTACATGTATAGAGCTTAAAAAGGCGCATTGTATTCCTTAATTTGAATTAAAACATTTTGACAATAAGTTATTTATTTTTTTCCCCTCTTTTATGCAATTTTTTATAGAAAATAATAACAAAATTCCCAGTGAATCTAATATCAATATAATGATTAGCGTCATTCGACACTTTCCGTTAGTAAATCTTTACACAGCTATCAAAACAGACTGACAGACGGTGCAATACCGAACTCAGTGTAAGAATGTGACATTGATTAAAACCTGCAGAGAAATAATTGCTGTATGATGGAGTCCTCTGTCCTATCCATCTTAGTCCCCAAAATGTTTATTTGTGCGATACTTGTTGCCTTATCACTGGACTGACACAGATGAGCTACGATCGGTCGGCCTAAGACATGGCAGCTAGCTAAGTACGACACTCCATTGCTGGACATCGCCCTGCGATATTAACGACCACTAAGTCCTCATTTAACGTCTGCTGATTGTCAGACGACAGGTGGACACGCCGACAAATATCGCAAAAAAAAAACCCGCCAAATCTGTAACAGCTCAACAACCGCTCGATACAACTTATTAAATTAATTAGACACAAACTATCGGTATTTTTATATGAAAATATTTCTATAATCAAACAATTTCTTTCAATATTTCAAGTGTGCTCAAATAAATAAACATACATGTAGTAGATTTATCGTTAAATAAAAAGAAAGCTTTTCATAAAATTAAGAATAAACAGAAGACAAAGTATCTGAATAATTTGAGAGTTCAAAATGCTGACAGAAGAGCAGTCAATTGATAATGAATTCATTTCAAAAGGAATTTCACACCGCAAAATACTGTCGATTTCAATAAAAAAAACCTAAATTAAAATGAATTACTTCGGTCTTTCATTAATAGATAATGCTGAATAATAACATAACAAAATTTATCCTTGAAAATTTAGATTTTACCAAGCTTTCTTATTTCGCCCTTAAATGTTTAGAAATGTGATATCGAAAAAATATTGACAAAATATGAACAAAGAACACCGTCTTTTTCTTGGCCTATTTATTTTATTTATTAACTTTTTTTTTTGTCTATAGGATACAAAAGAGCGGAATAATGGCGGAATCCCCCGGCAAGTTCCTACAAATTCCTGACTACCGAACGCGACACTTTGTTTGCATACTTCTTCCGATTAAGAGAGCATGTAGAAACAAAATGTTATTCTTAAACAAATGGAAGCAATTTCTGCGAGGTCTACCCTAGCGGAGTTTGGTGGGGAGGCCGACATTCTGTCATTCCAATATTCACATCAATCTCTCTCTCATCTGTGTTGCCTTTAAATACCCAAGACACTGTATCATTATTTTTCTAACTCACGCGAGAGAAAATTTATTTAACGCTTAAAGTACTAAATTTTTTTGGTGGTAACTTAAGATCTTCATAACTATAAATATGTAAACCGCATTTCTAGTTGGTTGGAAAACATTTGCATACATAAGGACTGTTTATTTTATTTTTATATATAGGAGATTTTCTATATTAGAATATAATTAATATACGAGGTCGTCAGCACAAAAGAATACAAATATTCCTTTATTTTGAATTCATTAAAAAAGATTGATAATAATTATTTCAATTTAAATATATGAATTAATTACAAGAGTAAATATTAAAAACTTTGAGGGTAAATGAACTAAGGAAATATTATTTATCAAATATGATATTAGAATATTCTAATCTTACTAGATCTTTTCAAATCTTACCTGTGTTTTTTAAAGAAAACCTTGTTTTAAACTCATATAATCACATTGCTTGCATATTGAAATAATTTTATATAAAGTAATTTTTTATATATATATAAAAAAGCACATTAACCTTTTGGAAAGGTAATTTACTTGAATTACTTTGCAAAGGTCTTTGAGAGGCATTTACAATTTTTAAAATAACATACAAATGATGAAACGTTCTTTCGAAATAAAACACGAATTCAAAATTATTATTTCCAACAAAAAAATTTAATGCATAAAAAGTTTTATGAATTTGAAAAAGGAACATGCAGGAGGGAAAAACAAAGATTTAATAATCCAATGATAAGAGCTGAAGAATTGCAGTAACAACACAGAATTCATTACACAGAAACTCCATGTGTGGCTGGAATTATTGGGAGAGATAGATAGGGAGTAAATAACCCGAATATAAAACTGTCGACATAAAGCGGTCTGTTTTCTGTTGATAATTACCACCGGTCCCCGGCATTCTATACACTGCATGTAAAACCTGCCCTCGTCGCACTGGGGAGGGGTTCAATGCAGTGACAGTAAGAGAGTCGGGGGCCCTGACCTATCGCCCCGGGGGGCTGGAACTGATCACAGTGACCGTGGTATCTCAGCCTTAGGCAGGATTATGTAACAGTCTCAAGTACTTCGACGTACGCCCTGATTCTGTCGTAGAATTTACAGCAAAATGAAATAGTGGATTGCATTTTGTTCGGATTAAAACAAATTTTCTCCCATCTAAATATAAACAAAATATTAAACGAGAAATTAATACAGTTTTGCTATGTTCTTTGATACTATCATGTAAAAAAGTATATCAAAGGCTGTAGAAATTAATATTTCACGTTTGCTAAAGCAATTGTTTTAGAGAGAGAGAGAGAGAGAGAGAGAGAGAGAGAGAGAGAGTAATGATACAAAAACTGCAAAAGGTTGTAAGGGTCTGGATATGGCCTCAATTAACAAGAGTTTTTTTTTATAGTTTGCCAGGCACACTCCATTACTATATAAATAAATCTTACCATTTAAGAAGAGAAACGATTAGTCAACCCCAAAAAACTCGGAGTTATCCGCGGGACCAGAGTAAATTTATATCCAAGGGTGTCCGAATGATCTTTTCTGCTCCGATCGTTAGGAAATCAATGGACCGACAAACGATTATAGTCCCCCAAAACATTATCTGATGTAAGTCAAAATAAGTCTTATCGAATTCAATATCTTTAAACATGGAAAAGCATGTTGGTTATAAATGTGCCACACTAGTCCCGGGGCAGGCGTTTAGAATGACATTTCTGGTTAATCCTGATTAACTGAATTAATTCATCGCTGGTTAGATTTGTACATATTTAATTTGTTTATTTATGATGTTAAAAAAATGCTGAATTGACATTTATTGTCCCCTGGACACAAAAGCAACATATTGCTAATTGATATACAACAATATTTCATTCTGAGGCATTAATTTCGTCGATAATGGAAAAAAGTAACATTGCTAAGATGACGAAATTAATTTCTGTAAAAGAAAGAACATCCAGAGATATAATACTTAAATAATAATAAATTTGTGAAAAGGTGATTTTCCTGTACCTAATGTGTTTAATTTTACTTGTAATAAAATGTATCTCTAGCCATCTGCCCGAAACCCTTAAATTCGCCACACTTTCAATATTCTTGGACGAGAGGGAAAATATATACATGTACAATGGTTTCAAATTAAAAGATAACTATTTTGAAAATAAACATATCATTAAAAGGATTCCGGCAAAAAGGCGAAATGATAAGATCAGTGGTGTCGCCAAAGCATAAATAACTTCTGTGTTCCTTTCCCCAATAAACCGTCCGCAGCAATCGGCTTATCAAGAAGTGAAACCAGTTATAGGCTTATGGCAAATACAATCTTTATTTCAGCGTAAAAACTTCTCAAAAATTCCCTGTACCCAACCAACAATAAAATAAGAATAGAGCCACAATTCTGCCGCTGGATGTGGATGAAATGGCAGTTTCTAAAATATCAAGTGAAAAATTTCATTTTTTGTTCTTTTTGAAATAGTACATTTTTATTAAATTTATTTACTGTGTGTGTATTTAACAATTCAGCACAAAAATTTAAACTTGAAAGAAATTCTCATATATTTATTCACTGAAAATAAATTTCGCAGGGAGCATAACTTTCGGATCTTTTGTAATCGATTCTGTACATTCTAGTTAAAGTTTTCTTCGCTTTTCTTTAGAGTGCCCTGCGTATTTTTACCGATATTTTTCAAATTGAAAGATTTTGAACAGAATTGCAGAAAATACTGACACTCGAATAAATTACAATTATTTTTGTGCTTGAGATCTTCGTCGGTGACTTATGGTGGGCAGTCCAGAGAGATGTACACTGACATATGACTGCTCTCTCAGCCTCTCATTAAGGAAGCCCGTGTTCCCTTTTGATAAAAGTCATGTCAGAGGTAGTCAGACTCTTTATACATCACTTCACGTCAGCTTCTTTCCCGCCAAATAAAAAATCGCATCAATTTCAACCTTCAAACCCGATGATAATTCATAGCATGCTTTGTATTCTTCTATCAATCGAACACGACCGTAAATTTTTCTGTCGATTGTTAGTTCTAATTATTCTTCTAAGACACGAAACTTGTAGTTCCCATGGAGACTCATCAAAATCCTACAAATGTCTGTTTCTTGCCCCTTTGGCCGAGGGATGTGTAAAGTGACCCAGGCTTTCCCGAGGATCTGTAACACCTGAGAACTGTGACTGTCAATTTATATTGTAATCGTCTTTTAAGAATTACAACCAAAATACCCAGAAACTCACTGCTTACACACAATTCACGTATAATAATAGTCCTTCATTAATTAATAAAATATTAATTATTCGTTTATTACTGAATTATATTACATGCAGATTCAATCTAGTTAAAAAAAAATACGATGATTTACAAATGAAAAAAAAGGGAAATAAATTATGAAGACGTTTGTGCGAATGCAAATATTCTACTTCTGTACTGATGCCACATGGAAGAGTTTTATTTTTACAATGGCTACTGTGGGACCATTGCTCCACTGTTACAGCTGAGAGCTGTAGGATTGCCAACAGTACTCTCTTAGAACTTCAGGATCAATTACCCAAAACTTGGAGGAGGAATGCTGGCGGTATTGTTTCTGATTCTGTTTGTTTCTGATTACACAGATAAATGCTACACACGTGATCAGCTAGCAAACCATTTTTCTCAGATTCCAGCACTGAATATTCATAATTCACCATATAGATAATACGATCATCCTATTCAGAGGTTCACCATCAATCACAGAACAGTTTATAATTAGACATTTTTTTTATTGATTATTAAACAGAGTAACCATTTTTTGCTGAGTTCAACCAAGCTTCGATTAAAATACAATGAAGCACGCTTAATAAATGAAAAGATATAAATGATGGAAGACAAATTGGCTGCTGTCGCTTGGGTTGGACATGAAAGGGTTTTGTATTCCACTGGGCTAATGAAACGCAAAAATCTATTTTCCAGCAGTTGAGCACAAAACGAAGTACCCGAAACACGCACTTAATCAAAACATGAGGTCACGGAACCTATGAATAACCGAGATTCAAGTATTGTTTGTATAACTAAAATTAAAATTACTAATCATGAGCCAAATCTGATTGTTTAAAAATGGTCTTTCTCATGATTAAACCAAATTTAACATCATTTTAGCTATAAATTATATGCCACGAGCTCACCGGAAACTGGAAAGAATCTTTTTTTATGGTTGGCAAGTGCCTATGGCTGTAGATTTACCGGATGAGAGGGGAACTGGCGACCCTTAATGAATTAGACGAAATACCGGTCAGAGGTGACGTCATTTCTGACAATCTGTTAGACGTCGTCTGCTGACCCCGGACCCCCAAAGAAAAAAATCTTCGCCATTTAAAACGTGTATAGTTTTTATTGTCTTGTCCTTATCGTTCATTAAAAAAAAATCCCATTTTGGAGGCCATCTTTAAGGTAAAAAATAAGGGACATATAATGTCCTTTATCAATTATATTTAGGGGAAAAATATGAAATGTGTGATGCACCTAGGACTGCTCACAGGTGATAAAAAGTTGTTCAGCATAACTGACGTGATTTTCTAACTACAAGAGGTGGTTGTGAACAAAGGAGCTTCTACAGTGCTACGTAAATACACAACCACACTCCGACGATCAGTTCGGAACAGCCTCACGTGCTAGATAACCCAGACATGAGCCTCCACAAAAGGCTCGAAAAATATTTGCAGGAACAATCAAATTAGGAAGAAGAGGCAGGGACACCCGATATATTTCCCCGTCCCCGGAGACACGGGATGGTCTGTTCTGTGATTATTTACGATCATTAGGCCGCGCTTCCATACATCAGTCCGTCTCCAGCCGCCAAATGCCAATATTCCGGGGAAAGGCACGCGGCTAATAACTGTGTTAGAGAAACAAGGGTGTGCTAGTATAACAGGAATGGGCATATTTTAAAGAAAAAGAATATTCCCTCTTATATTAACATTACTTTTTATGATATTTTCTCCTAAAAAAAATAACATTTTGATATAGACATCAAGCAGCAATATTTCTTCATTTACGAATATATTCATCATATGAATTAAAATTTATTTTCAGTTAACATTTTTGTTTTAAAAAGATAGTAAATTATATTATTACTGTTATAAATATTCAATTATATAGCTCGTCAGTTTTAAAATAAAAATTCATTAGTTAAAAGTCAGATCTTGCCTCTAGAATAATCGAAATGACATTTACGATATGCGTGGTTATAAAATATTAACAAGTCTTTGCATTCATATATGGATTTTTCTCCTCTAAAGTATAAAATTTATCCAAAATGTACCGAATTTACTTGGTCGAAAATACTGGAAAAAGGTCATCACAAATTGATGTATTGTATATTAAAAGAAAAATAATAATATTGAATGAATAAGTTTTGCAGAAAAATTATGAATTTTAAAATATTCATATTTAATATTTAAAATCGTTTCATAAACGATTAAGATTATCAAAATAAATATCAACAAACTATTTCTATTACGTTTTAAACTTGCAGAAATTTTGGATTTATATACTAGTATATTCCAAGTCAATATTGTGTACGGGGATTACAACCAAAAAATAAATAAAATGTGCAAATCTTCAAAAGATTCTTGAATTTCGTAAACATTTCTAAAATTATGCTGAATTGGCGTCCGTAGGAATTAGAGAGAAAGACAACTAATTGAGTCGGTGCGAGGGAAACTCTGTGTCTATTCAAGTCGAAGACGATCTCGATGGCACAGGTCTCTCGATTATTGTTAAATTCCCTAATTTGTTCAAGTTTATAAAAGAATGTTTATTAAGTGGATGACATGCTATATTGTTGGTAGACACAAAAAGGCAGAGAAAAGCGATGAGAGAGAAGATGGTGGTTTATCAGAACCCCGCTAGGATTATTTGCCCGTTGAACGATGCATGGCTAATATCCAGAGCTCACCGCTGCGGGTGTCTCGAGCTAATCATTCGCTTGATGAACAGATAGAGAGGGCGGGACCAGTCGCAAAACAACAAATGCCGAACAGCCTCTCTTAATGAGGTGGGCGGGCTAATTCAGGTAAAAATCTGCATGTGGAATTTTCTGCACAGCGATTGGTGCAGAGTTACCGACAAGTTGATTTTTCAATTACCAGCAATTGATAGTCAGCTACGGAACATTTGTATACGCATGACGTAGTGAGGTACGACTGGTATATGAACTCCATCCAAGCATACAACGTGGCTAATAAATACAAAAAAAAATATTTTCACAATCATAACACAGAGACAATAAAGAGAGCGAGTTCATATTCCGCTGTGTCGCTAAGCATGCAACTGGAAAAGTGAAAGTAACGTGACTGACACGCTTTGCAGTCCAGGAGCCGCTCGGAGGAAACAACGCAACCAGAAATTAATTAAATGAATTAACAAGTGATCATCGTGAAAAAGAATTCTTTGGATTTTCAGCGGCAAAATATAAGACAAACAATTGCGAGTATGCTTCTGGAGGGGAGTTCGCCGGATATGTTAGCGGCTCAGTCTAAGATTTTGTTCCAGTTAAATAAGTACTATAACGAACGGGTACAGACTCGCCAGGGCAACACCATCAAAACTATACGTGAGGTGTGTAAAGTAGTTCAGGATGTTCTGAAGGAAGTCGAGGTCCAGGAGCCCAGGTTTATCAGCTCTCTCAACGAAGTGAACGGACGCTTCGAAGGTCTCGATATAGTTTCTCCAAATGAATTCGAAGTTGTGTTGTACCTCAATCAAATGGGAGTTTTCAACTTCGTGGACGATGGAACAATTCCTGGTTGTGCTGTTCTAAAACTGAGTGACGGACGGAAGAGGTCGATGTCGTTATGGGTAGAATTTATCACAGCGTCCGGATACCTCTCCGCTAGGAAAATCAGGTCCCGGTTCCAGACCCTTGTGGCACAGGCCGTCGACAAATGTAGCTACAGGGATATCGTCAAAATGGTAGCAGATACGACAGAAGTCAAGCTTAGAATCAAAGAGAGGTACGTGGTTCAAATTGTACCCTCATTCCGGTGCGCAGGAATCTGGTGTCGTTCTGCGGCCCATTGGCCTGTACCCCATACCCAGTGGCCAAACCCCAACTTGGTGGCGGAGGTGAAAACCGAGGGATTCGATCTACTGTCCAGGGAAAGTATTTACATGAAGGACAAGCAGAGTGCAGCGGAGGGGGATGCGTGGGTGATGTCGTTTAAGTACGCCGAGGACCGACTCTTGTACGGGGGGTGTCGGCGCCGATGTCTCAGCATTCTAAAGACTCTGAGGGAGCGACATTTGGACCTCCCTGGGAACCCCATCACGAACTATCATTTCAAAACTTTGCTCCTGTACGAGTGTGAGAAACATCCACGGGAAATGGAGTGGGACGACACTTCTCTAGGAGACCGACTTAACGGAATTCTTCTTCAGACCATTTCATGTCTACAGAATCGCCGGTGTCCGCACTATTTCTTGCCAAATGTGGACTTGTTTAAGGGCAAAGCCCCTTCTTCTATGGACAATGCTGCCAAACAAGTGTGGAGAATTCTCCGGGAACTATTAACCAACCCCAAGAGTTTGGAAAAACTCTGACCTAGTTATAACCTGTTTGTTGTGATGTCCAGTTGTTTTGTGTCTATTAAAATATTTACCAAAGTCTGCCCTTTATTGTTTCTCAAGGAAAAAAAGCTTCTGTAAATTTTGATAAAGCATAAAGGTATATATTTTGGGGATGTCAACAAGCTACAGATCATCCATAATTCTTGAGCAGATGTTTTGTATTAGAGATCCAGTCATTCCGAAATGACGAATGTTCAAAATGAGCAGGGCCTCTTAGGTCAGAGATGGTAAATTGTGCAACCCTGACAGTTGAAAGTGAAAAATAATTTCTCCTTGATATGTGTTGGATTATTGTTAATATTCTGGATAAGCAGTCTCCACAAATGGCACGTTCAGAAGATAGACATAGAGTGCCTTGGGTAAGTTGGTCTGGAAACTGTTATGCTGGAGGCATGCATCACACATTCTCGTGAGATGACGCTGCGGTGGTCAGCGATGACCAAAGTCAAGTATCTGGGTCATCGGACACCCACCAGTGTCACCAAATTCACCGTCTAAACGCGCAGAATTTTTGGAAAAAAAATGTATCAATTTTTTAACATGAGTGTCGTGAGAAAAAGTTTGACATTCAAAATAAATATAAGCACTTATTTGCATATTTTTGTTTCTACACGTAATTGCGTTTATGCAAGTGACTAACGTTCTTGTAATTTGCATATTACGCTGTGAATTAGGACATTTTTCATTCTGTCACCATGACAATTGATAAAGAAAGTCAAATTTCACAACATATATACAATTTATCTTCCAAGGGAACGATGCAGACACAATGCCATCAACAACGAAATTCCACACTATTCACAAAATGCTTAAAATGCACGAAAAATTTACAACCATCAAGTGAGCAAAGAAAATATTTATTTAAGGAAATGTGTCTAAGTTTTAATGCACAAGTTGCAGGATTTCTGTTCATTCTCAGACCGACAGTCCGGGAGGAAAACGCCGCTTGTTTTTATAAATCTCCCCCGTCATAATAACCTTTACTCTATCACCACTCTACAAAACATTCAATATTTTGGCTTCTGTTGAAACTGCCACTTATGAAATTCACACATGCCGTGAGAGACGTCAATCAAACCAAATTTCACAGTTTTACTCGCCGCTCAATTTTTTTGCGAAAAATTCAAGTGTGCACAGTCATTTTTAAGTATAGCGTGATTTTCATCACACAAATTTTCAAGTCCAAATTTTCTTAACGTTCAATATTTAATTTTTTTTCTTGAAATCCCCACAATTATTAAGCATAAATATATAAAACAAATAAGATACGACCGATATAAAATAAATAGAATATTTTCATTTTTATAAAATATTTAAAGACGTATTTCATTCGCTCTTTATTTACTTGTTACAATTTATTATAAATAAGTATAATATAAATAAATTTATTAAAATTTTGCTTTCGTTTTAATTTGAATGTTTCTATAATAAAAAATAAAAAAATGTATCTTACAATGAATGTTAATTTGATTATTTATATAGCAAAATAATCGATTGTTAAATGAATATACATACACATTATACAATCTGTTTACTAATTGAGGGATTAAGTAATGAATATTCATGACATGTACCAATACTGATCGAGGCCGTGATAAACTTCCCTGTCTGCCGCTTACAATTTACTGTTTACAAATTTAAATAAGCTTCAAATTTTAAAAGTTTACGAGTTAATGTTTTCACCCAATCTTTGAAAAACATTAAGAATTCGTATTGATATTTTAATGGCAAAATATTTAATCTTTAAGATAATTGATATTTTCTAGAACCGGGTATTTTTTCGCGTTACTTCTTAGATTCAAGTTAACCGCGTCACCATAAAATGCCTTCTCCACTGTGATGTTGGGTAGAAATACAACATATGGTTGAAAGAAATGAGGAAATCTGACACAAAGATGATGATGTATTTGAAGGAGAGCATTTGAAGTTATAAGATGTTGCCGTGGTGAGATATATAACAGAATGACTAGTACAAATAGGTACCAGGCACCGTGTATAAAAGTACAGGGGGTATGTTATAACGCCTGTCCACTGAGAGGTTTTGGGGTCAAATCCTACCGCAACAAAAATACCCAGTATTTCTTTCCTTCAATTAAGGATTCATAAATTAATTTCAACTAAATTTGAAGAAATAAAGCAAAAATGCAGCTTAAAATCGGACCAGGAAAAGGGGGATTCAACCAGAGAGTCAGGGTCCAAATTGAACCACGTCAAAGGAAGCGGCAAAAAATTGAGAGTAAAACACCTTGAGAAAGTGACAATAGCTGTACCCGTCCGTGGCCGGATAAAAACGGATCTGATTTATGGATTCCTAATCTCTCATTTTTATCTTTAAATGCTGAAAACTTTGTAATAAAAAGAGTATAAAAGTGAAATAATTAACCGTCACTTTACCATGAAATCATATATTCCAACAGTCTTCTGGCCTATCGTATAACAGGGGAGCTAGCCCTTCAATCCACACGGGGTTTCGGATGGGGTATCTAATTAAATAAGCTCGGAGGCTTTTAATTTTCGTTCTATTGCTAGAAATACGAGTATGCTTAATAATTCGTGGATTTGATACAAATGATACAAAAAGGTGTTTCTAAAAACTAAGATCTTTACTTTGGATGTAATTTGGGGGTCTTAAAACGAACAAAAACATCGCTTCTCGTGTGACAGCACCTAAATTCCCAGGCCTTTTCTCTACGACAAAGGAGTTTATATTGTACATAATTTCATATTAATGTACAGAATACATATATTATCAACTTAAAACATGTACTTTTTGCGGATTTCTTTCTTTAAAAAAAAATGATTGAAAAGAATTTAAAATTCTAATTTTTATCAATTAATGAAACCATAGAATCATTCATTTCTTTATAAATCCGGTTTGTCATTAGATGTTTTTAATAAATTTATTTTCATCTTTTTTATAATTTTAAAACCATGATTTTTTAACAAATTTGAAAAAAAAAAAATTTTTTGTTACTTGAAATAAAACAAGACATTTCTATTGGAAAGTAAGGATTACTGGTATTTTTTAAACTAAAAAATGGATAAAGAGATAAAGAGGTTCCATTCCATAATTCATAAACTAACATACAAAAACGTAAGTGATGGATAGTACACAATTTATCAAACGAAGAAACGGATATCATACAATAAAGGCCTTGATTATTAGATACTGGTATTTGTTAAACTAAAAGAAAATTCAACTCACCCCGATCAGAATATCTCATGATTCCGAAACACGAATATACAAAAACTGGGTATATTTAAGGCAACATGTAAGTGTAATTGTGAATATTTAATGAAATGCATAGGACAAAGACAAAATAAATATTAAAAAGAGATTTTATTACAAGTTCACTATACCAACAATCGTTCCGCCGTGCCGGGCCGTGACAGCGCTGAATATTTATCTTCAAATTTACATAAAAATTCTCCATGGCCTTTTGCTCACCTTGTTTTCATTTTCTTTTTTTTCTCTTTCTTTTATTTTTTATTATTTTTTTTTTTCTTGATGCGAAAAATATTATTTCCTAGCTTGGTTTAAATACGAACGTCTTCTTCCAAGTTATGGCCAAAAAACCGAATGGCGGACATTTTTAGAAGACTTTTAAGGACATGTACTTCAAATTTCCAACATTCAGAATTTGAAAAGCATGAAAAAATGATATAAACGACACAAAACGCATGGTAATTTTTGCATTAAAACATAATAATTTCAAATTAATAAAAAAAAACATAGCTCATTGCATACTTTTTTTAGTTCTTTTAAATTTTTCTCTGAGATTCAAATATCGTCTATTGTTTATCAAAATGACTCGCTATAAATAAACAATTTATGTGCAAATATTTTCTCCAAAATAACTGAGCTTTTTGTGCCTGAAAATTCATAGCGAATGGCAGATTCATCATCTTATGTTTATGTAAATTAATCAGCGTTTATTCGTCACTTGACTGTTCACGCTAAAACGACATTAAATCAAACGCTATCATGCAGCTCTATCATACGGTGATAAAATTGACAGATACAAGTTTTAAGCAGCCTTTGACATGAGTAAATGAACATCAATATCAGAAACCAGTAATGGCTATATTTTGAAACAGTGACAAATGCTAGGTTTGACAAAAATTCCGAGTTTGGAAACATTTTGTTAGCTAGACTTCTAAAAAGTAAACAAAATACGATGCAGATTACAACACGTGTACTTCATTTATTGACCAGGAAAGCAATGTATCCAGTTCGCTCACAAGGAAAAGATTCTTGAAAATTCACCGATTTTTGTGCTTACTTTTTCTTGTGTTTTCACATTGTGTTGAAAAAATAGAAGCTTGATATAGCAGCCGACTTCCGCGCGCAGCGTCTAAGCATCTGGACTAGATAAAACGAGATCTTGTCAATCAGGCATAAAATTATTACCACACCTGGGCAATTACTAAAAAAAAACTGCAGTATAAATTGAAAACTATGTATTTTTATGCTAAATCATGTATATTAAATCAAAATGTTATGATTTTGTCTTCATGTTTTGCCTACATATTAAGTTCTCGCATGATGAACACATTAAACGTATGCAATGTTTAAAGATTTTGTCTCGATATTAATTTGAAACAAAAATTAAACTTAATGAGAGAAATCTCCTTTACACGCTTTTTTGTGTCTAAAAATCCCTTACCCATTTTGTCAAATGAGGAAATGATTATCAGACATAATATATAGTCTGATATCGATATTTGAAAAAATAAATCAACCATAATAAACACGAAATATTCCTTTTCCCAAATTATTTCAGCGGTTTAGATTATAAATTCTAAATAAACCAAATCCGCAAAATATATATTTACGATATTAAAGGTTATGTTTTTGAAACTCTGAACTAACATATAAAGGGATAAGGTGGTGTTTTTTCATTCAAAATGAACAATGACCACTGATGAGGAGAAAACATTTAGCTCTGATGCCGGTGCCTAGAAAACGACAATATATCCGAGTCATTTCTGTATGGTTACTGAGACTATAAGTGAAACCAGGCCATTCCCTTGCATTCATTGATCGACAAAAAATCACCTCCAAGCCAAACATGTTGCAGTTCTGATCGTAAAGGGGTTCGGAGAATTACCTGCAATCAGCGATTAATGGGATTATGAAATAACATGAAATATTGGATGATGTCCTTGAGCTTAACCTTTGGAGTCATCCAGGCAGGTATTCGCTACAGGTATATCCAAAGATCCAGACTCCATAAAAACCAACATAATCACTACCCCGGGGTATTCTCCAAATGCACAAAGGAGTCGATTTATTAACGAAAATATTTACTTGTATTAATCTACATATATGTATCTATTTAATTATTTTTTATTTGATTACTCATACAAACTCCAGTTTTTATGCTGGCGCATTCGCAAAATAGCTTGACCTAATCGAAAAAAAAATGCCAGTTTTTCCACAAATTTTATTTGGTTTTAAAATTAAAAACCATAACAGGAAGTTGGATTTTTTTTAAATAAAATAAATTTGAGAGAACAATTATGGTATTAGCAAAACTGCTTTAACTGCCTGACATACTGATTTTTTATTGATATTCCAATATCAATGTTTCTCTCATATATTGTGTATTTCTTTCAAGTTGCAAATTAATGCATTTGAATTAGCTTTAATTTAAACGTCAACAAAATACGACAATTCACGCACTTTTTTATACGGCTCGACAAGTTCATGTTAATTTAATGAATCTTAAAATGAATAATAATTAGTATGTAGAAGACAAAAATGCCATTCATCAAAGTTTATAATGTATAATACTCTTCAATATTCATGAAAGCGAAGTTTTTAGTTGGCCGATGAATATTAAAAGCTGTCAAGAGGAATAAGATATTTTTGTGAACATCGACTTAATGGTGTAGTCGAATTTATCATCCTTTGATAATATACTCCGACAGCCACTGGGGTTTTGTAGTAGTTACCGTATTAGTTTTTATTGGTTTTCTTCAGATAACCTATAGAGAGGTTAAGAGGTCACGAGAAGGCGCAGCCTTCGAGTGACCTCTTAACCTCTCTATAGGTTATCTGAAGAAAAACCAATAAAAAACTAATACGGCAAGTCACATGTACCATAGTTGCACGAATTCCTAATTTGGCAAGCTAAACTATCGGATCGCCTCGCCCTTTCCCTTGATTTCTAAAGGTGACAAAAATAGATACGAATGGCGTGATGCTGATCAGAAATCCTATCCTAATATGGCTTGTCACATGACATATGAACACGCGCGAATTGGACATTCTCTTTTTGTCCCCATTTGCGCACTTGCAGTCTACAGAGAAAGATGGCTGAAATGAACGTCGATTTTCTCGAGATAGAAAATAGTGAATGGGATACATCTATAGACGACAACACACTGTCGCAGATAGGCCAGCTCTTAGAGGACCAAGACGACGTTTTTAACGGTATTACTGAATTATCTTTGACACAAACTGCAGAACTGTATGACTTTAATTTAACACAGGAACCCGTTACCGCCGAAAATGTTCTAGAACAATTGAATCTGAACGATAGATTTGGGAAGTTTTGTGATGACAGTGACATTGATAACCTAATTAAATCCACCGAGAGTAAAAATACACGAAAAAATACAAGCTGGAGCGTGAAAACGTTCAAGGAATGGCGATCCGCCCGCATATACAGTACAGGTTGTGAATTTCCCGAGCTCGAGAATTTGACCGAACCAGCAGAAATTAACAAATGGTTGAGTAAATTTGTCGTCGAAGCCCGCAGAAAGGATGGCCAGCCGTACCCTCCAAAATCACTGTACATGCTGTGTGTCGGATTACTAAGATACTTCCGGGAATGTGGCATTCACGAGAATTTCCTTGATGAAAAAGACTCGAAGTATTATGAATTTCGTCGCATTCTGAGCGCCCGAATGAGCGAATTGACAGCGGCAGGAGTGGGAATTCGGCCCAAACAAGCAGAACCGATAAGCGCCGAAACTGAACACAAACTCTGGGAAAAAGGTTTACTAGGCAATGGGACCGGAAAATCGCTTCTGAATACGATGTTCTTCTATAACTGTAAGCTGTTTGGCCTCCGTGGCGTCGATGAACATAGAGGGATGGAGATCGACCAGATAGAGCTTGGAGTTGATCAACATGGACACTTTGTTAAATTTAAAGGGAGATCAAGCAAGACATACAAAGGTAAGATTTTTATTTTTTATTAGTTTTTTGTAGGCTGTTCATAAATATTGCTGAAACTTAAATACTCCACTTCAACCCACCCCCTTCTCGAGTCCTTCACGGGGAGGGGGGATGAAGTAGATTTAAAGGGTCTTTGAATACGGTAATAATTAATACACTTGTATTTTTATAGGAGGGCTAGCGCAACGCCACGTGGAAGCCAAAGAAATAGTGCACCATTTCCAGAACTTGAAGTTATACAAAATGTACAAAGATTACATCGAGATCTGTCGCAACTGTGGTGAAAGCCCAGCGTTTTACCGCCGACCTCTGGAAAATGGTCCGGACAATGAACTGCGGTTTAGCCAGCAGCCGATCGGTCTTAATAAACTATCTTCTATTATGAAAACCATGTTTTTAGAAGCAGGAATTCCGGGATATTATACCAACCATTCAGGAAAGCGCACACTTGCGACAACACTATATCAAGCAGGCGTCCCCGAACAAGAAATTATGGAAAGGACGGGCCATCGTTCGGTGGAAAGTGTGAGAAAATACAAACGCCCGTCGTCAGAAATGTTGAAGGACATTTCAAATTTGTTAGAGCCCCAACTAGAAAATGTTAAGGAAGAGCCGCCGGAAAAGCTAGTCAAAATCGAGAAAAACCAGCAGTGTGATCCCTTACCAAGTTCAGCAAGTCATTTTTTTCAAAACTGTAATGTTTATTTTCAAAACCAAAATTCAAGTTTCTAAAACCGGGTCAATGCGGCTGTCAACGTGGATTGTTGTGTGAATAACTGTTTCTTGTTTAATGTTAAAAGGTTAACCTCAAATTTGTAATTGGTTTCAGTTTGTTGCTTTAATATTAAAACTGTTCTACAACAATTTTGTTTCTGTGTGTCGTATGCAAATGATCTGCCAGTCTATATATATCCAAGCTCCGCCCATGAGTTATGGTGTAGATAACCCATAGTTAAAATAATAGAAAAAATGGTGAACTATGGTACATATATTATTGAAGAGGGACTCCGCAGGAATTTTTTACCTCTAAAAGTCAACGTGAATGTATGTTTACTAAAAATAAACATGGCATTGAATTGAATTTTCCGTCAACGGCTCTGTAACAAGAAATGTACGGCTTTATCATTGTTTTGTTTTCTTATTTGTTGTAATTTGTGAGATACCAATATCTCGGAGCCGTGTATTACTAGAGCAGTGTGTCTACCAAGTGATACTGCAGCTTGTCCTAATCACAACCAAAGGAGAATCAACTTAGACTAAGTGGACTAATTAAGATGTAATCCATTTGCGCATATTTCATTAAGCTTTAGCGATGCTACAGACACAGAATGAGTCTGCACAGAGTCCGCGCAAACTCACGTGCCTGTCACTAGGGGAAAACCGACGGCGCCATGCCATTTCTACAAATGCACCTCGTGATGTAAAAAGAAGTCATGTAATGTAGCTCTTCCTCAACAATGCACAATTATCGCACAGCACATACAGGAACACTGTATAATGTTATCTGCCACGGCTATAATGGATAGATCCCGGGGATGAACCTTACAAGTGGGAATCAAACTCGAGTGACAGACGCTGAAAATATCAGGTTAATTATCCGGAATGAAGATTTTTTGTTTTCAACAGGTGCTTTATGTCTCAAAGCCAACTAGAAAAAAAAACCCGCTACTGTAATACAAGTGGGTCACTTCATGGTATCCTTGTTATTCCTGCAGTTCTATTTTGGCAAAAAATTGCGTGTACTTGTCAACCAAGGAACCATTTCCTAAAGCTAGCTATTTAAGCAATTTTTACTTTCACATTTAGATAAAAAACAAAATAATTGTATGTAAAAGTACGAGTACACTAGACATCATTTTAAAAAAAACCATGCTTTTATATTTACCTGACATATAGTTATATACAACATTGCACTTTTATGAAGCCAAAAAAAACCACACACCAGATATCTGTTGAATTTTGGTCTTATTAAAGTAATAATTACCGGCAAGAAAGGTTTGCGCGTATGTGTGGGTTTGTGGGTCCTCTTACTGCCCCAAGCCATCCCCATAAAAACCAACTAGATCAAACACCCACGATAACAATCGACCCGCTGTACATCCAGGCACGCCGGCGTCACAACTAAAGCCCGAGAAATTGATTTCCATTTCAACTCTTTTCAGTAACCTTTTAATTCAAAAATAGATTATATCTTATAGTATAATTAATTGTCAAATCAATGGATTAAAGAAATGAACATCATCCCCTCCTCCTGTCAATTACACGCGTAAACAGGATTGTTTACTTGGAAAAACTCCTCTGATTGTTTGACATTCATGAAAGGTTACCCAATTCTATAAAAGGAGAGTGAAATGGTTGATATTGGAAATCTACGTGCAGTGTCATTACATCGGGAATTTGTCTATACCTTTATCGGGAATTTGTCTATACCTTTATCGGGAATTTGTCTATACCTTTTCATGGGTAGACGCTGAGTTTCTTGGCCCCAGAATGCCAAGAACGTATGAAATCACCCCTGACTTCAACAGAAAGACATCTCTGACTACAACAGAAAGACATCCCTGACTACAACATTTAGACACCTTAGACATCCCTGAATACCGCAATTTGACATCCCTGACTACAACAGTAAAATATTTCTGACTACAACATTTAGACATCCCTGACTATAATCCGAGATTCCTCTGACTCTAACCCCCGCTTTTATATTGTGACGCACGTCACAATATAAAAGCGGGGGTTAGAGTCAGAGAAATCTCGGATTACCCTGACTACAACAGTAAGACATTCCTGACTACAATATTTAGACATAACTGACTACAATATTTAGACATATTTGACTACAACAGTAAGACATTTCTGACAACAACATTTAGACAACCCTTACTACAACAGTTAGACATCCCTGAATACAACAGTTAGACATCACTTACTACAACAGTAAGACATTCCTGACTACAATATTTATAGACATAACTGACTAAAAAAGCTAGCCATCCCTGACTACAACATTTAATTAGACTTCCCTGATTACATAACATGTAATTGAACGTCCCTTACGACAACATTTGGACAACTCTGACTACAACTGTTAGACATCCCTGACTACAACATTTAGACATCCCTGACTACAACATTTAGACATCCATGACTACAACATTTAGACATCCCTGAATGCAATAGAAAACCGACAACATATACCAGTGTATTATATTTGACTACAACAAATAGACACCAATGTCAATCTATGAGCAAACCGTAATCTGATGTCGGTTTGGGGAGTGAAAACAAGAATAGGTCAGCGACAAAAGGTCAAGGTCAATATGAGCAATGACCTTTCACCTTGCAAAAGTAAAAAAATGCAGAAATAAGCATAAAAATAGATTACGTAGTATAGCTGGTAGGAATAATCAATTAAGAAGCGTGATATAAAATTCAATCAGAACATTTTCTTCATGATGTTTACAAATCTGAAACCTTCTTCAAGGCGTTGTTTTGTTAATCTATTGATATATTTTTTTCTATATATATATATCATCTGTTATATTCTTTTCCAAGGTTGTTTCCTTGTGTGGCCAAATACATTCGCAATTCTCTGTAACAGATTGCCGCCTAGCGATGAACGGTTTAGGTATGCGTCTTACAACCCTATTAAACATATCATGGCGACAAAGTTAAAACAGGCCCTGCTACAAGGTCTACACTGGAGAGAGACATCCGCTGACCGATGTCCGGCGCCGAGTGACCCTGACCCCGCGCCATCATACATCATCTGATGACAGTTAATGAAGGTCATCTTGGCCTTTATCTTCAAAATGTTTTTTATTTCTAAATTTGACTTACATATCATATTTGGTATTTTCGCTTACATCAAGTAAATTTCAATATATTTCTGTTGGAGGTATGACCAATATTTTTTGGTAAAAATTGAGATTTTACGCAATCGGTTTCTTTGGGCCTTTGAGAGGTTCCTTCTACACGAGCTTTAGTTTGGCTATACTTTGGTCGCCTTGTTAAACAAAACGGTGTAGGGACCACACATGCAAACTACTAAATAAGTAGAATATAATAAAAAAGACTTTATTTCCCCCATCACAAACCGCTGTGGTCATCCATTAAGTACAGTAGATAGTACTACATATAGATGGACATGGGCCGAGTCATAGGGCCGGCGACACACAGTCCAAAACTGACCACCACGGCGTGTATCTATTGCCAGACCCTGTCCATTCCACGAGTGACAAATTATCTCCCATCTGTCATATTATTGAAAAGTTATGATGTATAAATGTTACAAACGAGCAGGCGGGCCTCGGCGGTAGACGGATATAGAAGATGACACTTATGAAGATGACAATGATGAGCGAACAAGTCCCGAGTCATATCACACACTCTCATTTATAACTTTCTAACTTAATAAACTGAAGCTGCAATTAAACTCTCTAGCTTCTTAAATGTAACTAATTACTCTATAATTCATGTCGGACTGTTTCAATGTCAACATATGAAAGAAGTTGGGGATCACCCCTTCCCCTTTTAATACACCAGCACTAAGCGTTCTGATGCCCCTATTAACAAGCATTCATACAGTTTTTAACATTATACAGTATTTTCTATTGTTCAGTTTAACTGTGTGTATAATGTGTGTTTTTTAATGTGTATTTCTATTTCAATAACTAAAACTTTTCTTAAAAGTATCTTTTTTGGGGATATTTTGACATATCCATTGATAAAATAACCTTTTAAAATGGCCTCGCACACTACATGCAATATCCTTCATCTTGGGTTTTCGTCAAACCAATAGATATAGTACCCATTACCTGGACGTGAGACCGACTCAGGTGTGATAACTTACCTGACCAGTGACGCCCACACCCAGGTCAAATGCCGGACCCGCGGACCGGGCAGGCCCCCCGTCGCCTGGACGCTCCATAAACTGTCCCCTAATGTCACTCACAGCCTGTAATGAACACATAAAAACAAAAAGACATTAATACTGCACTAATTCGCTTCTATACCGTGTAAATAAGTGGCATAGTCAACTACATGGTGTCTTCTCTACATGGGGGACAATCGGTACAAGCTTCCCAAACCGATCATATATCAGTTACACATTTCTAAAACTAGTTCACATATTCGTTAAGTGTTATGAACACTTTGCAATGTTTAAATATCTTAACCATATTTCCGTAGGTACACGCAGTAATAATCATCTAATTTAATTCTTTAATCTAAGAATATTTCGCCTGTCAATGTCAAAGTATTTATATGTGTCAGAATGTGGCAGCTACAGAAGCCGAGTTTCCTCTGCACCCAGTCAACCAAATCTCTCACCCTGCCTCCTACAGGAGTTGAACATTTCCTAAACCTCTATAAATATACACTTAAATTCCATAAAAACGTGCCATAAATCACAGACAACATTCAAAGGAAAAAACCTCTTCAAATTTAATTTTTCATATAACAGTGCATAGGGTCCCCGGCATTCTTTCCCAATTAGATACACTCATAAATTTACATAGACACTTTATACCTATGTAATCTCCAAAACTGATGTCTACCATGGAGCAAAAAAAAACGTATCTCAATCCTCAAATTTGATTCTACGCTCGGTTTTATCGCAGGAATAAATCAGCTTATTATTATTTGAGCGGTAGGTGGCCGAGACATACCGGTATATAACCATGCAATATTATTTAACTCTCTCTCTCTCTCTCTCTCTCTCTCTCTCTCTCTCAAAAACACGGATCTTGAGTCATAAAGTATAAAGAGTTTTTGCTCGGAGCTTTAAATGACGATGATAAATTATAGAAAATGCATCATTGATACAAAAACGCTGCTATATAACTATTTAATGGATATCGTCAATACCCTCACGGCACTATTGGACCCGTGTAACGGGGAAAAAGGCTCGAATTATTTAGAAAAAGGTTGTCACAGGGAAATACCTGCTGCTGATGCAGGCCCGAGGGGAGGCAGCTAATTACAGACAGACAGGTGCTTGTGTCATCCGCGCAATAAACAGGTAAAAAACCGAATGAAAGCTGTCGCAAGCTCGGAAAACACACACAGTCCACACCGGCGAAAATCTACATAGTTTATCACACGGGGTGAAATATGGACATCATTTAAGCACGCCTTATTGCTCTACTGTTGTATCTCTTTGTTTTCTGCAATAAATAAAGAAAACGAAAACATTACATTTTCAATTACACCTCCCTGGTTGGGCTGGTAGTAAAAAACGTATGGAGAAACCATTACTTTTCATTGCGTTAATAAAATTCATTTTCTTGCAGGAAATAAAATAAATATTGATTCAAGGGGTTGCGCATTCACTTGATAAAGATCTAAAAATTACAGCAATAGTTTCTGGAAAATTGCTACTTCTCTCGATCCGTTCGCTACTTAGATGCAAATTTGCCGCTATCGAAGCGGTGCTGTCGTATTAAGGGTCATTTAAGCGTAGTTAAATAAATTCTAATTACAGTTTGATACAGTGGAATTGAAGATAATTAAGGTTCTGTATCCATTGTAAAGATAATCAAGATAAACATTGCGCACAAAATCGATTGAAGGATGTCCGCTGAACGGCAAAAACGCTATTTCCCCCTGAGTCCGCTCGGAGAAAATGCTAGCATATTTTTTTAATCAACGTTGCAAAATGAAAAAAAAATCAAAAACATCAGTTCCCCCCCCTTTTTTTAATAATATAGAACTGTAACTTTCATTGAATTTTTGCATCACTAAATTTACACAGGTTATATTGATCACTGTAAATGCTTCTAAAGCTATGTTAATCTGATTAATAGTATTCAAAATTCAAACGATTTTTCTTTTTTTACAAAAATCAGCAAATTCCATTGGGGATCTATTTGATAATTGATGAGTGCAATCCATAATATTTCTATCCAAATGCTTCTAGAAAACAAGTTTTGCTCGAATAAGCCCTAGAGATCAACTAAAACGAACGGCTTTGGGATCTTCTACACATGATAATTTGGGGATGACGAGTTTAGGATAATTCGATGGAGAGATGATAATGATGATGCCTCTCAATGCTAATCAAAGACTGAGAGAAACCTATACGTTATCCCAACAAAACAAGACAGTTAATTCTAGTCTGAAGTTTGCTACATCGCAACGCTATTATCAGGCTCATAAATGCTAACTTTTGGCACGCGATTTCCCGGTTAAAACTTTCTCCGTCAGATCGGGGGGCCGAGTGGTTTCCCGCGTTATGAGGGTCTGGCTTGCTTCATAGTGTCAGTGATAATCAACCTTATTATTTTAATTACAAAATAATAGTAAATATGCAGCGAAATGATGAATTTCTAGACTGTAGCCGGGGTTCTAGGTCTAAAGCAGACGCTTGAAAACATATAGATCATCCGGAGAATTATGCGCCGTTGATGTTCAACTCTTTCTTCTAGGTAGGGGTCCCTCTCCTGCGTCGGCTTCTTAGGTCTGAGAGAAAACAGGCAAAAAATCACAGGAAACAAACTACACGATTTCTTTTGTTTTTCAGCCGATTATCACTTCATCCATAAGTCCTATATATGTTCCGCTCCTGTCTGACTACCATTTGACATAGCTCACGCCAAACCTGGCCCAAGCTCTCTGTACTTCAAAGAAGTGATCCAACAAAGAAATTCGATGAATTTTCGAAAATTAATAATACATGTGGGATCCATTAATATTCGGTCTATTCTAATTCGATGCGACATTTAAATGTTTCGAGTAAGGGAATAAATTCGATTGGCAGATTATAGTAGGTCTGCTTTATCGGCCCCTCCATCATAATTACTAGTGGATTCCGTGTCAGTCACGGAAGACAATCTCTGTCGCTCATTTTCTTTGGGGATTTTGGGATAATTGGCTCCTCTCTTTCTCCTATACCGCGCTCATCATTACCCGTTGTAGATGATACATTCTGAATTTCTAAATACAAGTCAACCGATGGTGGAAAAAAATTCCAAAAATTGCTCACTGTCGCCAACAGCTTTCAGACTCTCGTGTAATCTCGAGGGTCGAGATTTATCCAAGATGATGCTGAGATATAGTTCGTAAGAGTTGAGAATTGAGTGAGATTGAAAATGACATAAATGATCGAACTTTAACACGTTTTAAAAATCATTAACCTCTTGAATACCAATCCATATTCACTAAAAACATCATTTTACTGATATCTACACTGCCAATATAAAAACTGTGGAGCAATTCTGCCAGAAGTCTGAAACGTGAAGTGGGTACTTGGTATCTATCAAAGAGCGCCTTCTAGTCTAATAGGGGACCTGTTCCATAGATATGATGTATGTCTGTCTGTCGGTGATCATAACTAAAGGTTACGTGGTAACTAAAAGGTAATATTTAAAACATCAGTAATCAGTTAAATCTCTCCGCGACTACACAACAATTAATGAGTCGGATTCCAGCTTTAAAGTCGACTGTTCTCTTTATCTTAATATAGTTCCCCGGCTTCTCCAACATTAATTTTGATAAAAATTAATTATTTAATAATGGAGAAAAAGATTACATTGAATACCAAGGGCTGCCACGTCACATTTCTTGGCGAATTTGGCGTTCGGTAAAGAGAGGTGTCAACTCGCAGAAGTAATTCACGTCTGATTATAAAACCGTGTACTTGTTGATGGAAACCTATTCGTCGGGGAGATTTATGGGAGGGTGTCTGAAGTTATGAATGAACCTGCACTCGGAGCAATTACCTCCTCTTCTGTCGAGAGGGCCCCTTAGCATCACTTGTCGGGGGTAACTGCTGTGCCTCCTTTTGTACAAAGAGTTTTCCCGGCAGGAAGTCTATTGCTTGACTCCACTGTCGATCAAATTCAACTTTTTTGTTTTTTGCTTGTTTTGTTTTTAATTTGAAGTTGTGTATTTTTTGGAACACCGTTTTCTTCGGTATAGATATCGTGAAATGATTGATAATGGATTAACGTTTCTTTGCCCCCGCAAGAAAGGCGGTTTTCTTTAACCTCGCCGATTTTTACATACATCGTTACTATTGTAGCATTGTTGCTTTTTGTTAAAACATATGTTAAAAGTCGTTTACTTGAGAAATACTTCTACCAGCAACAGAAAAGATGCTAAAAGAACATAAATGACAAACGTCGTGTCAAAAATTTGCCACAATCGCTATCACCAAATATTTCTTAACAAAGGCAATGTTAAAGTATTTGTTTTGAATAAAGACGGGGCAATATAAACGATGATTTCCCCCACAAACTTCAAATCCTGTGTACTTTCACCGCTGTGAATCATTTGCAATTTTTGCGAGATTCCGTCTCAGTTACGCCGTAAAAATGGCAGAATTCTGTAAAACTCAGAATTAACAGACGTGCACGTCAGCCATCTGACGACAGTTAAATGAAAAGGTCGAAGATTCAAGCAAAGAAAGGGACCCGTTGTCACACGTACACACAATCCCTTCACAACTCGGAGCAAGCACCTGGCAGGGTTAGTTGCATTGACAAAAGCCTTCAGCCGATTTACTTTGCTCACAGTTATCATTCGTTATACCATGCTTCGTATCATTATTATAATAATTATCATTTCATCATTATGCACCATGACATTTATCGTGCAAAGTAAATTTTGAATAAAATACCAAAGTGAACCCAGATAATATTAACAATATGTTGCACTTATTTTTTCTTTAAAGTTACTTGTATATCAGTGTATGATAATTTTATGGCCATGACACGAAATAAGCATGCATTTTAAAATAAATATCTGCCCAAAAAAATCAAGAATTTACACAAATTGTGCAGTTTTTATAAGTAATAAATTACGTAAAATATCTCTCGTAATAAATCATGTTCTGTAAAAAGTAAAATCCTTAATTAAGAAGGCTATTTTTAGACTTTATTATCTCTCCAAAGTGACGACATTGATATAACGGAAACTTATCAAGTTTCTAAGTTTAAATTTTTAAAGTTTTTTGATGAGGTTAATAATTATTTATGAATAAATAACTTATATCTAAAAATTTTAATAATATTTGATGGATAAGTTGACGATCCGGCCTTCTTAAACAACGACAATTCATCGTAAATATTCCAATACATTTATTGTAAAACAACGACAAAATACCTCCATCATAACTTTAATATACTACGGGCTGAAACGAAACTTTCTTTTTAAAAATGAATTTAAATTTACCCAATTTTCAATGATAAGTTTTTCAAGATATGAGTAAAGGAAAACTATTTTTGCATTACTTTGACTTCCGCAGAGCTCACGCAGTTATGATAGAAATTTCACCTTGTCTTCTGAGTGGACTTCTCCAAACATAAATCACTTTCATTTTACTTCGGTGAAAACATAATGCTAGAATGGGCGTCAAATTATTTTTAATCCAACAAAACAATTTTAATTTTGTTTTTTCCGGTAAAAGTAGAATTAGATGACTTCATGTTGGGTTTTAATCATGTAGAAGACATTTGTAATTTGACGTTGAACTCGGCGAGGTCTCCAGAAGGCACGTACTGGGAGAATCGCATCATTTTTTATGGATGTACTCAAATTATGAACATCAAGATTATGACCGCGATCTTTTTACACGATGTACTTTAACAATATGCCTGTAATTTCTGAATCCAGATTCTGGATAATGATAAAAGGAAAAGAAAGTCAAAGACATTTTCATTAACATTTCAGTCCCGAAAAAGAATAAATACGATAACTATCAAATTTTCACACAGCTCCTCGGGGACCGGACGGAGAGAAAAGTCCGTCTGAACGAGCAGACGATGATGAGCGAACAAAGGGCAGACGACATCCGAGCTCCATTTACCCGCTAATTTTGTAAGCAGACGACAGCAGGTAGTACCCCGGATAAACACATGACAAAGTCAGAAGAAGCGAAACAACAAACAGCCGGAGAACACCCAGGGACAGACAGAAGAAGCGGCCCAGCTCTCCCTCGTCGCCTCGGGACTACGCAACATGTAATTATGTAGGACTTCGTGTTTCTCCCATACCATTTTGCAGTACGGTTTTATTTGGATTTTTCAGGGTGCTTTATTTTGTTTGTGATCTCCTGGGTGGCAATCGGATGTATAAAGAATTCTCTCTCTCTCTCTCTCTCTCTCTCTCTCTCTCTCTCTCTCTCTCATTATAACTACATTATATATTATCCCTGTAATATTGAAGGAAATTCGAACAATTTTCTACCTCGATATGAGACCGAGTCTTAAACACATTAGGGATTTTTTCTCGATCGTCTTACACTATTTGGCTTTCCGTGACAAAAATCTTACTCTTGACAATTTAGAGTGCACAGTCATTGATGATTCCTTATAAATCTAGTACCCTTCCCCCACAGATCCCGCCGCGTGGGTCACTGAACAAATCCACGACAGAGCAAGATCACAGACCACGGTCTAGACCCCTACCCCAATCAATCACCAGAGGTAACCGAATCCGGCCCCGGCCTGATTTACGGCGCTAAACTACACCACTGGAAACGATTATAATATAGTGTGTGGGTTTACGACACCGAGGCCCTGAAATTATGACATATTTGAGGGTATCTATCCCTGCTGAACTAAGAATAGTTTGTTTTTGATGTATAAAAATCACAGCCGGTTTTTAACACGTGATGGCCCAAAAGGCACTCACCCGAAGAAATTATCTTTTAATTTGAAACTTAAGAACATAATCGCGCGTTATTACCAATAATGAGGGAAAACAGAAAGAACGCTCAAATTTTTGGAACTACCGATCAGTGAATTTTTTTTATGCTTACTGTTATAGAGGTAATGCTGTTGTAGAGTTTATAACATGTCGATAATGATGCTTCTTTATTAGCAAATTGTCATTTAAAGTAATTTTACAATTGAGAGTTTATCAATACATTGAATTAAGTAATTTATTTATTTATCATAGTGACATGTGCATATTATGTACAATTGTGCCGTTTAATACAAATTTTAATCAATTACTTGTACAATAATATTGGGCACCCGGCCCATTGGGCCCATAAGTCACCTTTGATTATAACAACAATTATAGTTCATCACGAGTTATACAAGTGTATTAATGTTTTGGGGGTTAAGGTACATATTAAAATAAAATGAGCGTTTGTTTCCTACAACCGTTGGGTTTAGTTATCAAGCTTATAAGCGGTGAGCAAATTATTTTTCCTTGAAAGAAAACAAAAACAAATGTAAACTATTTTCCAAGCGATGCTTAATTTTATCAAATTTCCGTACTTATAAATTAATTTTTCAAATAAATTTCCTGTCAAGAAAGGTTCTTGCAAGCAATTCTTACATACATTTTTACACAAACTTTGTTCAAATGATCCATGTTTAAGTTTCTGAATACTTTCAAATTCAGGTCGAGTTCAATTCTGTGCTGACACGTAAAACATTTGTAATTTATGAGTTAAAGTACAATTAAAAAATGTTAACTCTCTGTCCCTAGAATTTAGATGTTTTTATTTGTGGTTATTTTTCTCACTTTGTAAATTGTTTAAGGCACAAAACGAAGCAAATGTTCGAATAAAACAACTGTCACTTTTATAACTTATGTGAACTATTTGTTGATGTCGAACATGTATTGCGTTGGGCCCGGTTCCTTCCGTACGATTCGGAGACCGTATACCATTCCATGCAAAATATCTCATTTATTTAAATCAGATAAAAAAATCATAAACATGCAGAAAGCTTTTGATAAATCGTTAAAACTAACTCAAATTTAGCCCGATGTTTGGGAGACGGAAATGGAATATAAAAGACACCCGTTCATTAGAGAACACAGCGTACAACAGCCATGACGTAACAATTATACACAGTACAATGGCTGAAAACATTTAAACTCTCGTAAATTTTATAATTTGTCTTTGAAAATACGGGATATTTTATTTGGATGTAATTTTCTGATAGAATCTACAAACACACAGTAAAGTAAAATGATTGTTTAACAATCGTTAATGAGTTGGATGGGTCGTAAAACACCCGTATCTGCCGGAGCAGACGATTTATGGTGACATGTCGCAAAAGGCATGTCATTGGATAGATTCTGGCAAAAGATAATATGCGCTTTTAAAAATACGCGCTAAATCATAGCCCGCTATTCTGTTTCAGCCATCCATGAATAATGATTTTGTTCTAAAGTGTTGGTAGTCCTCAAACGAAAACAGTCAATCTGCTATGCAGTCACTACATTGTATTTACAGTGCATAAAAGAATCATCAATTATGACAGATTGAGACTCGGGGTATTTTCGCTTAATCAATTAATGACAGTAAAACGCTTAGAGCTCAAACATAAGAGGCCAGATATCACGCTAATGCATCAAGATTACTATGATTATCTCATAGACCATCAACCCAGAGACAAAAACCAAAACAAAACATAAAAAAAAAAATCGAACACGAGCTCTCTATTTCCGAATTTTGAGATTCCAGACATCTCTACAATGTGAAAGTTGTATTCTTTTGAAGTTCATTTCTTACATTAGTTTAAAAAAAATAAATAAAGCCAAAAATATTCCGCTGATTTACGATGGGTGTAGAGTTCCGGAGGCGAAATGTCCCGGTGCCGGATCAATACAGTTCCTTATCTCAACCCAAAGAAACTCAATATCCACTCACAGGTCGGGATCGGCATTGTTATACCCGAGCTGCACAGACCTGGAATTGCAGCAGGTTTATCTGGGGAGGAATCGCCAAGTCTGTAAATCAGTGTGCACTACTTCAAACAGATCATCGTGTTCGATTGAGATATCAAGTACCGAGGCTTGTAAAAAACTCTTACAGGCTCAAATAATACCCAGGATTAACTCTCGAAGGCCAGTATATGCTAATAAGGCCATAAACCAAAACTGTCTATGTAACAAATGAGCAGGAACAGCGCTGCAAAACTTCAAAGGAAAAAGCCGACATTCTATGCCAATACAGTGTGCAACTCGTGCAAGACTTTGCAAGAAGCCAGCAAAATCCCTGACTTTAGGATTTTCACAAAACTCCATGGCCTACTATTTAGCGAAAAGAATTTTGGTGATGCCAGAATCAGCAACAAGCGTCAATCAAACCCAGATTCCTGTCAAGTTTTTCTGAGACAATGACAATCCTATCTTATCTCTGATAATCTGCACATCTGGATGCAGTTCCCCGAATTTTTAGCTTTGTTTTTTGTGTGGTCCTGCTTCTTTTAGCGAATTATTAAGTTGAAAAATAGGAAGAATCTCATGTTGTTTTTTTTTCATTATGTACACGTTTAAAATGTTGGCTTTGTTAATTTCATCATCAAACATTCGTGTTTACAACTATCTTTTATCTATTCTTATCAATTCCAATACAATATAAAGTCAATCACGTGGGAAAATTCCAAAGCATAACTGGAGTTCATACGCAATCCAGTGTTTTGACTTTTCACTAGTCTTTAAGGCCGGGTTGAAATCGTCACGCTCCTCTGTCGCGTGTTGTCCCGTCCATGATTTATGAAATACGCTATAAAGTGTCGAGAAGTAGATGGTTATAGCGAGCACATCGCGGGTGGTTCCAGAGCCCCGCCGACAACAGTTAATCAACCAGCTTTAATACGATATGCCTTTCTTGTCAGAAGGGTAAAACACAGCATTTATAGACTTCTAAACATACTAACGTAGGTAAAAGTGTAAACATCCTTGCTTAACAAACCATACAATAATTGGTTTATTCTTGCGTTATTTTGAAATAGCCGGATGCACATTCGCCTAAAAATTCTAAAAATGTTTTAAATTTGAAAAGTTAAACGTGTCCTCTGAAACACATAGCATCTTGCTGCTTAAAATTAGTTTTCACAATACGTGAAGCTTATTACATGTGCACCTGTTATAGCTAAATTCATTATTACTTGTTTGGGTAAGCAGAAATTCTAGTTGTCATCTTATATTCAATGTAGGGGGACTCTTAAATTACCCAAATTCCGGCACTTTATTGGAAGTGATAACCTAATACACGTATTAAATTTAATTGTAAAAAATCTAAGACAATGTTGAAAGGAAATACACCCGCGATAAGAATCTCTATTAGAAGAGGTCTCCTCCCACCTATAAACTAAAAATGGCAGCATCATGGGGCTCTCCGAATAGGGCCATCCCTTCTGTTCCGTAAGACAACCGGCTTTGTCCGACCTTCTCCTTTAATACATCGGGCGCGATCTTGGGCGTATGTCTCCCATATATTTTAAGTGTCAACTACAGTAAGACGAGCCCGGAATCGGATTCGGTCGGCGATAATATCTTGCGACAACAGTGCCAAGCCGCTTTATGAACATTAATCGACATATATATTGTCAAATATTAAAATATGATGGACCCTACACAGCGCTGACATATTGTTTGGGGGCCATACAATGATGCGTTTAATTGAAGGTTTTAAAAAATAACCGTGTATGCAATAGGAATATTAAATTTCAAGTTTTAATTTTCTGACATACACGAGTCAGATATTTTACATTTAAAAATACGATGTTTAGATTGAATAAGTTGGCAAAAAAAATCAAACAAAAAAAAAAAACAACCCCAAAAACAACCCTTCATCAGTTTATATATTTACTGTTGAGGATTAAGAATTGGCGTCTCGGATACTGAGAACAAAACGGTATGATGCTTAAAATCACAATCAATAAAAATTACAATTTTTGTTCATTCGCGAAAAAGAACAAAATACTTGTGACGTACTGACAGTTAAAAATGTATCTCATTTGCAGAACAAATGAATCTTAAAAACTTCCTCAATCAGCGGATTCTCGAAGAGACAAAGAAAGCCAATTAGGAGATGCAGTTTGTCTCTGGAAATAGCGAGCGAGGCTGACCATTTTCAGGGATGAGGAGGGTCGGGCGCTGATGAAGTCTGACGTTCAGAAAGGCCTCGTCAGATCCAATTTTCCGTTAGAACGGTGACGAGTTCTACATTTCCGCATAAAATATGCTTCAGACAACGACGAATTGATCTCGCTTACGTCATAACCATCTTGTCGTCGTCCCATTGCCAAAAGGTTACCATTCTTGCTCCACAATTTTTTTTTATGTTTTGAACAAAATATATGCCAAAGGAAAAATTTATTGGTAAGGTTGAAGAACTGGCTAAACGTTAGAAATTTTGCAGCACCAATGAATATTCATACAATGATAATTGATTAGTGTGCCTCGAAAGAATAACTTGAGAGCAAATAAATAATCCCGAAAATCTCAACAACGCTATCGTCAGAAAAATTTAAATCTTAGTAGGTATTTGGCAATTATAGCAACCGATTACTACATATACGTGCAGCAGCAGCACAGATTAAAGTCAAAGCAATTTTGTCCCAAAAGGCAGGTGAAATTAATATCACCGAGCGACAGTTGCATTTTGCAAAGAGTTGTAAATCCTAGGGATCAAACAAGGTACAAAAAAGGCCCGGATTGACGCCACTAATGAGTTACTCTGAATCAAAGGTAACGGCAGGTGATTCGACTGTACATCAAACAGCTTCCTGTAGGGAATGACCTCGTGCGACCCCATGAAGTGTCCCTACGTACGGCCGAATCTTTATACAACCGGCAGAAATATTTATAGCTTATAAGCTAGAAGGTTGGTCTTATTATATAACACAACGTCAGGTTTACAAAAAATATCAATTTTTTATTTTGATTTGAAGATGATGGTGGTCTCTTTCATGCACCGAATGTCTACTTGACAGAGAGAAAACTCGCGTATCTACCAAGGGTTATCCACACTGATTCATTAAGCGGTTTCATACAATATCATTTTGTGGAGTTATGCAAGACGTGATAAAAACGTGGTATTAAAACGTAGATAAAACCTGATGTCATTGGTTCGTCTGCTGAAGACGAAGTTCAGTCACGAGGAAGATGGTGCCATCACGCGCAGTGGTAGACTAAAGAGCTTCCGCCATGATTTCTGCTCAACATCTTTTAACTGTCTCTCTTTTTAATGACAGACTCAAAAAATCTAATTTCTGGATGAAAAATAGTGGAATAACGAAGTTATCTCCCAAGCTTGTAGAGTTTATCAACAACCGTTTATCACGGGGGTTGCCGCTATCGACGTCACAAAGCTACGATAAGCAGGAACTTCTATTTCTCGTTAAAATACACTTACTGCTTATTCTTTCCACATTCTTGTTCTGTTGTGTTGTAACAAATCTAGATAAGCACTATCAAGCAGAAATCATTCATTCTTTATTTTGCTTAAATTGGTTGATGGCAAAATGCGAAGCGTGGGTCATCTATCTGTTAGTTACAAACGTCTGCTGGTTATCATGTGTGACATCATCAGCACGTCTCTACGCATGCTTGTAAGGGATGTCACGTTGTGGTTGTATGCACTAATTGAACCCACTAAATGCATATCAGTTACACTTGAGAGGCATGGACCAAACTAATTTGCCAGAATTTAATTTAGATAAATATCCGTATTTACATCGTTTATGAGAAAATGAAATCTAATAACTGATTTTATGGTCGCTGAATATGGTGAGAATACATCTTTTAATTAAGTGTTATGTCTAGGACACCAATAAAACAGGGAGAAAACCTTTGATATTTCAGACAGCACGTTTCATAACGATCGTCCATAAAAGTTTAACATGCCTCCCACTGTCTACATTTTGATGAGCTTTCCAAAATATCATATTAACTTTGTTTTGTCTAATTGTACATTTGTACAAAATATAAAAAAAATTGCAATACGTGTATAAGGACAATGGAAAACCACAAAAGTTGAATTCCTTGGATTGACCAAAAACATGGATAGCATTGTTTCAAATTGGGGTTTTTATTTAAGATAAACATGTACAATCTGTGCCTGATTAATTACTGTTTGGCCATTAATGCATCCGTATTTACAATACTGAATAGGAAGCCAAAAATTTCACGTCACGAAAAACCTCCAAAAAATAAAGAATTGACTTGCACTCAGGAATGACCATCCTTTTCAAGCCCAAGAAAGCCGCAAAATTCTATATCTTACCAACAAACAAGATGATTAAATGAAAAATTACACAAATTAATAGGCTTTACTTGTTGAGAAACATTGGAACAGAATATTAATGTGAAGTAGTAAAATTTAGGTCAAATGTTAAAACTTCATGCTATATATTTTACATTACCTAACATGCAGGTTAACAAATACCTACGATATAGGAAGAAACGTCTTAAGGCCCATCTCCAACTATACAAATGTTCTTTTGTGGCAGTTCAAAATTTAGACAAGCCATTTTACAAAGTTACATCCGTTAAACACTAGTATGAGTAACTGTTAAACAATCTGTAATTCACGATCATTTCCTTCTTGTATTTCAAAAATTTAGTTGGACTACTATATTCAGTAGAAATTGATAACAGTATTTTACACAACTTATTGGCAAAAATAAAGAAACATATAAGATTTCATTTGACAGTTTGTTTGTTTTGGACACATTTCATTCTAATAGAACGTAGAAAATCTAAGAAATAGGGAGGAGGTGCAAAGTTCCCTATAACAAGATTATAAGTATAAATCCCTGTCTAAAATCCCTTCTATACTGGTTCATGAAATAAGAAGTAGGGAGGAGGTGCAAAGGTCTCTATAACAATCCCTGTCTACAATCCCTTCTATGGTTTACTGATTCACGAAATATTGCCATGAAAACATTTTACACAAAATGTACAATAGTAAAAATCCTGTAAGCAAGGGGTTTAGTTTCATTGTGTAAAAACGAAGTTATACCAGTAACTTGTGATTTTTTATAAATTACTGTATATAATGATTTTATATAAAAGCATGTTGTTAACCAAACATCATGCTAAAACTTTAGAAAGAGCGGACGTGCTGAAGGACACTTCACAAAGAACTGACAGAAAGCTTGTCCTCTTGCTCATCAAATGAAGCATGGCTAGGAACAAGTCCCAGCCATAAATCTTAACTGCCTGCAGATTCACTTTATATTTTTTTTTCATCACAAAAAGAAAACAGATACGAGCAAACCATTTATGACACTTACTGAATTATAAGACATAACCATGTGTAAACCAGAACCTAGCAGAAACAGATAAAGGACAATTACATGTACAAGCCAAAAACAGGAGGGGAATGCAGAGAGGTGATGGTGGTGAAAGGTGCTGATTTTGGTGTTAATTGAATTAATTCCTTTTGTGTTAGACTACTTACATGTTAAGCCATTATCTGTCAGTGGATCTTGCCAGACGATTCTTCTTCCACACTGTGTCGGGGCTGGAATAAATGTCAGCGTTTTAGACTTCAAACTCTCACTCACCTGATGGTGCAAGTGTATGTTCAAGGAACAACATTGCAACAACGTTTGTAATGTATGTAAGATCCAATACAACGTGACATATCAAGGGCATGGGGGCTGTCGATGCTATGGGTCCAATTCTGTTTAATTAAGATATTAATGACAAAGTACCCAGTCACTTATTTTATTTGGAGTTTGTATCAAATAAAAAACATTTAATGATGTTTGAGAAATCCCGAATGTCAAAGTGAAATTGAGAAAACCTGGTTTAAGGTACCCATTGTAAATTATGACTTCAATTCTTAATGTATTTTCTATTCTATCTCACAGTAGAGAAAAAGTATCCCCTATGAGTTCATTTCTTATCCTAGAAGAAAAAGATTTGCTGTATAAAAATCAAATAGGTGTATGTATATCTGTTGCCATTGTTGTTTCAGAAAAGAACAGAAACTCTTCAAAATACTTTACAAAAAAGGAAATATAAATTGTGCATATTTATTAAACCTTCTGTCAAAACCAGCAAAGCAGAAAATCCACTACTTTAACCTTTGTACATTAATTGTCTCTTAAGCATTCCCTCATGTTTACAGCCAAATCTACAAGACATGTTGACTAAAATTACAATGTCACAAAACACAGGTTTTGATTAACTCATTTCAGATGCTATGGAATCTAGTTTTTCAGAGAAAGACAATCATTTCTTTACCAGGACATTCTACTCTTAAAGAAACTATTCCTGCATGACATTTCCAGATTGAAGTGAGACCTTTCTATTAGACATGGACTTGCTGGCAATCATTAGTCTGTCTTGCTCAATTTTCTCTAAATGAACCCATTTGAGGGTCCTCACACCCTTCGATATTTATTATAACTGTATGTCACAACATGGAGATTAAAACCTTTTTTGGGACTTATTTATCATTTGTTAGTACAGTAAAACACGCTTATAGCGAACATGCTTATAATGAAATGACAATTATAGTGAAGTGATTTTCATTCCCCATTGGTTTTAAACATATTATGATGCTAACGAATATAACGAGTTATGTATATAGCAAAGTAAAATCGCCCATCTCTGGCACTTTGTTATAAACATGTTTGACTGTAATACTTTTCAGCTTAGTGGATAAAGCATCAGACCTGTAGTTTATGCTGCCTTTTTCAAAACATGCAAGAATATAATCTTGTTTTAGAGTACCGGTACAACAGTTCATGCTGATTTGAAAACTTTTCCTTGTGGACCTTAACTAGATTCTAAACTCATAAACTTGCATTGTCAATTTCCTATCAAATCCACAGCTTTCTTCTACAGAAATCCTGAACAGCAGTGCATTAGACCCTTGCAAGGGATGACATCAAAAAGAAATAAGATACAGTGTATTGTTAGACTTGATACATTTATCTTTTGTTTTTGTTTTTGTTTTTTTACTTTTTTCATTAAAAGCTGGTGATGTACATCATAGTTAGATTGGTAAAATGAATTCATTTACCGGTAATCATTGTAATGTAAACATGATCAGAATTTCAAACCAAATCAATGTCTTTCTGAAAATCATGTTCAAGTATATTCCTGCAAGATTATTTTTGTTATTTACTACAAAAAATTTTTCACACAATATAGATTTCACAGATTTCTATGTTATGTCTTTCATGTGGTTTTGAGAAGAGGCCGTAATTGAATTTGTGCAATGATTGACTTTTTCATAAGGAATTCCTCACTGCATTGCTAATTCCTTAGTATGTTCCATCAGCTAAAATGCAGAATAATATTCACATAGTACTTGTATCTGTATACAGTATAGAGAGTTGAAGAACATTCCAAACATATCTGTGAACATAGGCTGGAGAAAATTGAAAAAAAAAAATCCTGGTAATTTTTGTCATGTGATTGATATTTGGGTGGTCTTATCAGAGGTAACCTTTATTCACTTGCAGACCTTGAAAAAAAAAATCATGAATAAAGGTAAAATTGATAAACCTTTTTTCTTTATAATTACTGAAATGGTGCCTTTTGTGACTTGATTTTTTTATATATTTAATCTATTTTTTTCAATGGATGGATGCATCAATAATGGTAGAAAAAAATCGTTTTTATCATATAACATTTAACTTTCAGTGATGAATAAAAACAAGGAGTTTGACAGACAATAGTGATATTCCATATGATGTGAATATTAAGTACCAGTAATTCATGCTGTTTGTGAAAATTTTGTTAATGGAGGAATAAAATTTTTTTTTCAAACAATCCAAAGAGTCATTTTCTTCTCAACCTAACAAATATGAATTAATTCCATTTATAGAAAGAGTACATGTATATATAACTCTGTTGTGTTTGTTTAAGTTCATATTGAGTTGTCTTCCTTAATCTGGACCATGATGTGACAATATTAAGAGTGTCAAACAAACAGGAAATATTCATATTAGATTATATATAGAAAGAATTCTTTAATAGCAATATCTTTAACCTCCCCCCTTTTCAAGATGTTTTTGACATTTCATGTATTTGGCAGCATTGATGTTCATGTACAGGGATCAAAGATCTCAGGTTATTAGAATTTTATACTACTCAACAATGGTCTCTTTGACTCATTTGGCTTATCACATCCATTTGTTTTATTTTATCATCCAGACCCTAGATATGATGGAGTCAAATGATGAAAGATGAGAATGATTATTCTTCAAAGGGAAAATTGTGTATACATTAATCAAGACTAATACTTAGGCCATTTATATTCCAGATAAAAAAAGGATTTGAAAAGTTATTCAATTTGTTGTAGACACTATTATTAAAAGTGTTCATTCTCTGGTATATATACACCTGAGGAAGGAAAAAGTGGAAGGGTAGTGTTTCTATGTATTCGAAGAGAGGATTACCATTATAGTAGGAACATGGCGCTGACTTCATCACAGTTTAATCCACAATCTGTCCATATTCAACAACCATAGGGTACGATTGGTGGAGTGGTCCTTGAGCATCAATTAACCCCTTTTCCTCCTGATTTGATGCTGCTCCAAATGCTCCACTGCTATCCATTTCAAAAACTAGCCATGGAAACTGTAATAATACTGAAAAAGAACCCTGCAAGGCAAATCCCAATTAGTTACCCCTCCCCTACTATTCCAGGAAACCACCAAGATGACCAGCAGGAAATTATAAGGGTCTGTATCACTACAAACCCCCTTTCAACTGCTGTCAACCTCAGTATTCCCAATGTCTTGTACAAACCATCTTGAGATATTAGCCATCCTTATCAGGATAGCTTATACCTTACCTACACACTTACCTAGATCACCAGAACACCTGTATCAGCTGATTTGACTTACCTGGGCTGACACAGGCGAGACACACACACACAAAGTCAATACCTGAGAGTCCAGCTTCTTGTTTTCTTCGTTCTCTTCATCCATCTCAAAGTACATCTCTGTTTTGGTAATGGACATTGTACCGTTAATGGCTGCTCCAGGGGCAATCAGTTTACAGGAGGTGGACAATGCTACAGGGCCTGTCAAATCAAGGAACAAGAGATAAAGCCCCATTCATCATATTACTAACCTAGTAATTCAATTATTTCATAATG
Source organism: Magallana ariakensis (assembly GCA_020458035.1). Lineage (NCBI taxonomy): Eukaryota > Metazoa > Mollusca > Bivalvia > Ostreida > Ostreidae > Magallana > Magallana ariakensis. Next base: position 58,272,991 of record CM035815.1, read on the forward strand.
GATTACTTAAATGTTTTTTTATGAAAAACTCAATTTTTTTCCAAAAACAAAAAACGAAGATTCAAAATAGGTTTCTTAATCTCACTTTTACGAGTGGATTCATATAACATTTTTTGTCATCTACCTGCGTAATCTTGTTCAATATCTCGTTCCTCCATCAAAAGTTCCTCATCAGTGTAGTCAGGCTGGACCTGCGACCTTTTGACATTTGACAGGTGGGCATGGAAAGCCTCTCTGGCTTGGTTTATGGCATCTTCATTCTCTCCTATAAAAAATCAGGTAAATCAACATATATCAAACCTGTATATCATTAAACTTTAATTATGCTAATATTTCATAAAAGGAAGCTTCAGTATCTAAAATTAACTGAATCATGGAGCTATTTCTGGTTTATGATTTAGATTCCTTACCATGCTCTAACGCTGCCTTCAGGGTTGCTTCTGGGTGGGTTGATCCATATGGATTTTTAATCAATCGTCTTCGACGTCTTGAATCATCCTCCCAAATATCTAATCTCCAATAATCTCTGTCACTATCAAAAGAAATTTTAAATATCAGCTTTGTAAATATAACACAAATCTACTGTGTACACGGTTATTTTCAACCTGAGTAATTTTCGCCCTTCTACACTTGCAAACAATTTTGCCCAGTCTTGAATACACCCAGACACAGTTGTGTTTAAAGAGAGATAATTTGAGACATTGGAATTCTTCCAGTCTTAAATTGACAACGAGGGCAAAAGGGGCAAAAATAAAACGGGAGGGAATATTTCCCTGTAAACAGCATAAAGCATAATGAGAAATCATCATTTTCATGTTTGCCGTGGTATTGCTGTTATATAGGTATTTTCTATTATTTTCACAACATTTAGTATAACAGACATACTTGAGTACATTGTATAAAAGACAGCTTTACCCAAAGCAACAGCCATATGTACCCATATAATGAATTGTTCTACCTCTACATATACAGTTGCCCTACCTGTCCCCCTCGGGATGGCCCCAAGCCCCGTGTTTGTTGGTAAGGATGTTGAGTATTTTCTCTCTGATTTTGATGGCCACCGTGTGGTCTCTACGTTTGGCTGCTTTGATGAGATGATCACACATTTTCTCTTCCTCCTTCCGGTCCAACATGGTCTGAGCACAGAGGGACTAAAAAATAAAAGCATTTTTGATTCAAAAACTTCAACACATGAAGAAAACAAATACAAAGAAAATGTAAAAGCAAAAAAAATTAATAGACTGATAGAAATGGGAAGGGGTTAAAAACAACTTATTGTTCCAAAATTCATAAGAACTAGGTACAGTTTCAGTCATATTTTGCCCTGTTTTAGAGTGATTTTCAAAAATAACACCAAAAATTGAAATACAACATTTATTAACACAAAAATACTCATAAACTAAGAATCTATAAATAGTTACACGCAGCTGTCGCCCACGATGAAACTCACAATATAACTATATCATGTGATATCACATAAATTATATTAATTTCATTGTGGGCGACGACTGCGGACACATTTTCCTCTTCAAAAAATAACAAGAAAATGTGTAAAATTTAATAATTTTTTACTAAATCTTAGAAATACATGTATGCCAAAATGTTGAAGTCATAATTATTTTTTGAAACAAGATAAAAGTGTATCACTTGGTACTTTATATACACACATATTCAAGATGGCATATGTGCATTTTCATGAGATTTAAACAACTTTTGAATTTTAGGGCAAATATTGAAATAAACTTTACCTTCTTCTTTTTATAACAATATTGGTTAACCAAGGATTCATTAAATTTTCATGAAAAATACAGTAAACCCAGTATCTATAAAATATTAAGGACAATTTTGACATTCTCAAGATTTAAACAGATGCCCTTACATTTCAAAGACACCATAGCCTTTGACTGCTCAATTAACAAACCATGCACTATTACATACCTCAAACTCGGCATGTTTTTGTACATCTTCAGCTCGCATTCTGTTCAAAATAAACTCGGCTTCATTGGCCACCCTCACAATGTGATCTCGTGTAGCATGGGCAAGCAATCTATATGAAATAATTCTCATCGTCAAAGAATGTCATTTTTTCTTCACCATTTAATTTTTCATTTTCAACTATCATATGTAAAGTCACATCAAACAAGATAGTAATTTAGGATATCTACCTTCCTTCATTGACCAGCTCTATAAAGGCTAGCCCAGCATGTTTCTGCAGCGAGTTCTGCCATTCCTGAGAGCACAGCAGCATGACTAGTTCTACCACAGAGCTACTCTGCTTCAGGGTCACTAAACCTGGAATAAACACCAATTCATGCAGTACTTGTTTTATAGAGCTTAAAGTCTTCACAGTATTAAAAGTAAAAGAAGCATGCATAATTATATTGATTAGTTTGTATCAAAATCATCACATTTTCTTACCTCCAATAAGCAGTTCCTGTCCATGTGAGCCAATGAGAGTCTTGGACAGGAAAGGAGCAAAGTCTACAAATATTTCCCTCAGGAGTGGGGACACCGACCCCAGGGCCTTCTCCAGCCTCTCAGTCAGGGACTCTGGGTGTTCCCCGACCACTGCAGGCAAGTTGGCCAGGGTCTCTGGGATTCTGTTGGGCATCTGAAGCTTCTCCAGCTTGGGTCGGTCATCCTTGTTGGTGGCATGGGATGAGATGGCATGGATTGGCTTGTTGGCTTCGGCCTTCTTGTCTTCATCCTCTTTACCATCCCTCTCTCCATCCACATCAGTTGGCAACTCTGCTGCCTCTGACGGGTTTTCCTCATGAACATTTTCTTGTGCAATTCCATTTTGTTTTGGTTCACTTGGTTTCTCCTCATTTCCTTTTTCTAAAAGAGAAATTGAGTTAGATGGAGACAAATTTAAATGAAATAAAATATGAGCTGAATCCTAACTACACATCTGATTTTGATACTTTCATACCTTGTTCATTCTTTTCTTCCTGTTGTGTGTTTTTCTCTGCTGCTTCTTCCTTTGTTTCGGCAGTGGTTGGCTCAGTTTCCTCAGTACCATCCCCTTCCCTTTCTTCTGTCTCAATTCCTCCTTCCACCTTTTCCACTCTCTTTTCACCATCTTCCACTTTCTCTTCACCATCTTCCACCTTCTCTTCACCATCTTCCACCTTCTCTTTATCTTCTTCCACTTTCTCTTCTTCAGGTTTCTCGGCCTCAGCAGTGGTCTGTTCCTCAGCTCCTTCAGGCTCCTGATCTTCTTGTCTTGTTTCTTCCACTGGAGTTTCCTTCTCTGATTCTTCAGTATCATCTTCTTCAAGTTGTGCTGAGTCAGCACTTTTGTCCAAATCCTCACTTCCTGGAGTGGCAGATCTTGTTGCAGAATCTTCATCTGAAATAAAACATACAAATTATTCATATTCTAGACAACCTACATTTGATACACAACTATATGGATCTATTTACATGTACGGTAGTATGTTTTTCATCTTTCTACACTGCTAAACACTTGTTCAGTACATTGTATTTCGGTTTATACTCTACCTGTGGTGTCGGTAATGCGGACATCGGCTTTGATTTTGACTTTGGGAGATTCCTCTGCACTGTGGTCTAGGGAGGCCTCCTCTCCGTCAATCACCTCCCGGGAAACGTCGCCATCACTGGTCACATCTCCACTCTCAAACTCCTCATCTGTCATAACAGAGCTAGAGTTACAACAACATCTAACACAAAAATCCTGGTGTTCAATAATTCAGAATATTTTACCTCTTTCAACCAGCATATATTGTTAAATCATTAACTTTTGTGAGGGTCAATTTTCAAGGATTGTCAATATTTACAGGCTAGTGGGGATATACATTTACCAGATTTACTTGCAAGACAAAATTTAATATTGTGTTGCATAATTTGTTGAGGATATATATTTGTGGGTGAGGGGGGGGGGGCCCATGAAATCCTATAAAATTGAGCCGCCACAAAATCTAATGATTCCAAAGTAATCCATTGAACTGCTATGTACTTTGTACTATTCCTATCATGAATAGTATATGAGGTTTGAACATAAAAGTTTAAAGAACAGCAACAAGTAGCCTGAATAGAAGGGCCTCTCACACTGACTGAAATGGTTCCATGCACAACAAGCAAGAGTATATGAAAACAACATGAAAAGAAAGATAACTCATGTGTTAAATTGATTATCAAATACATCTGTGAAAACTGAGGAAAATGACAAGAAACCAACTGTTCAAATTGAGAGAGTGAAACAACAAGAGATGAAATAGATAGAAAAGAGAAATAAACAAGAAAGACAAAATAATATTCATGCTAGTCATCAAAGGCTGCTAAGTGGGACACACAATAATAAAACATCCAGGTAACCTTGCTTTGACTCAGTAGTCCCATTGTCAGTGGACTCAGACTCGCAAGTGTTAGTGTGTGTGAGCGAGTCTGACTCAGTCTCGGTGGTCTGGATATTGGGGTCCACCAGAATCTCATCATAGCGACTCCGACTACCACTCAACATCTCGGACAACACACTCCCTCCTCCGTCATCTGCCGCTATGATCGCCTGGTAGGTGGCCTGGTCTAGAGGCTTGTTTTGAAGGTCCCCTGGGACCTGCTCTCCGTCTGACCTCTCCTCTTCACTACTTGATCTGACTCCATTCTCTGTATGGTCAGATTTTGCTACCTGTATTCCTGTTTTAACACTTCCATTTTGAGGTCCTTCCAAAAGTGGTCTTAGGTTTTGCAATATTGTTGAGGCTTGTTGAACAAACAAATTTCTTATGTGTAATCACAATACACCTGATTTTGCCCTTCATTTCGAGAAGACAGAAAATTTAACACTTTGATAAGTATAACAATATGTACAATAAATTACAGGTATGACTTACCTGAGGGTGAGTTGATGGACATTCTGTGTGAGGTGGGTGTGGCAGCCAGACTAGGGGGTTCCAAAATGTCCCTGTACTTGGATACCATCAACACTGAGGTGAAATATACAATGGCAAGGGCCAGGAACTGTGCTTGTTTTGTTTCTTCCTATAAAACAAAAGAATTAAATACATTACAAAGCACTGACAATCATCTAAAACATTCACAATATATTACGGTAATAACATCAATATTTCTAAGATCTTAGCAAATTCTAAGGGGGGTGGGGGAGTTATAATGGTAAGTAAAACAGTAACATGAGGTGTAATTAGAACAGTAGTGGGACATACTAATAGGACATACCACATCTCTGTAGACGACGGCCCTCAGTCGGTTAACATCTGTGTCCTGTAGAAGCTTATCAAAGTCCTTGATGGGGGACACCTGCTCATTCAGATTCTCCACAATATTCTAAAAAAAAAAAATTATAAAAATCACTGACCATTGTGAAAAACATTGCACTGAATCTAACTACATGTTACTATTATCAACTGTGTTCATACCCTTTCTGTGGGGTGAGAGGCCATGATAAGTGCCTGTATGGGGTCCATCCCATTATAAGTCTTAGACCCCCTCAGACTGCTGGAAGGGGAGGCAGTTGGTGTGCTGGGAGGGGATCTAAAGGTGGACCGGTGGCGACACTCCAGACAATTCCTCACCGCCGCAGTACATACTGTCAACAAGGAACAAATCTTTTTTTTTATTGTTTTTAGTTAGTTATTCAAAATATTTCAAGTATTTCACATAACCCCCCCCCCAAAAAAAATAATACAATGACATGTACTTTGTTATGAAGCATCTCATTAGTTTTGTTAAATATGCAACAGAAAAATAAAGTTGTGTGGTGGATCTTTTTCCTTACATGTAAAATTGACAAATCAAGGAATATATCACCAACTAACCAACTTTGGGTTTAGCTGTTTTAATGTTAATAAAATTCTTATTATATCAAATTGTTCATAACAAATAATTTCATGTCAACTTAAATATGACAAATCTGTTTCAGATTATAAAATAATACACCATTAAAAGTCCATTTTTGCAACTACCAGTAATGCTTTCTCATAACATTTAAGAAAAACAAGGGCCATAAATGAACTGTTTCTTAGTGATAAATAATTGCATCAATTAGGTCCTTGCAAATCTTGGGAATTTTCTTACATGCAAATAATACTTGGTTTATACAGTACAGTCAAACTTCGTTATCTCCAACTAGATGGGACTGTTTAAAAACTTCAAGATATCCGAGTATTTGAGATATTGGAGGTAAAATACTTTCAGAAAAAATAAGTGGTTGGGACTAACAAATCTCTTTGACATATCCATTGTATTCGAAATATCAGTGTTCGAGATATCGAAGTTTAACAGTATTTTCTGAAGAATCTTACCCAGTCTGAGACACTGCCTCAGGATTCCACCAGCAGGCATGTTCTTCTCCTGTTCCAACTCGGCAAAGTTGGTGGAGCTGGCAAACACCAGGACGTCGGTCAGATTCATGATCCTCTGGAGGATGGACACGGCCTGTTCAATGCTCAGTCCCTGGGTCGGCTCCAGTATCTCCACCTCTCCCTGAAAATCAAACATCATCACATAGAAGTTTTTAAAAATAAACAACCTTTTTTACTTCAAATAACAACGTATTTTTTTTATTCCATAATTTTTTTATTAAATACCTGTAATTCAAACTCAACTGATATTTTGCATACTTAAAGGTTTTTTTTTGTTGTTTTTTTTTATAAACTTCAATTAGCCTCAGACTTCTCCTAGCTTTGAAGATAAAATATCATTGGTATTTAAATCCCTATGTCCTTTATACCGGTACTCAATTTCTTAAAATAAATGCTTACGTTTGGTGAAGTGGCAGCAGCCAGGAGGGGAAGTAACCCTCCACAGGATGTAATGAGGTTGTCAGCCAGCTGGGAAATCATGTGTGTGACATTGACAACATACACATGGTTCTCACTGGAGTTCACAAAGTCGATCACTGTCCTGGAGCTGTGACTAAAAAACAAAACAAAACATGCTATTAAAAAATGCACTGAAAACATTTTTTTTTTTTAAAATCACTGATAAATTGTATACCAGCTGTATGTACATTGCAGCCAAATATCCCTGATCAGACTGATACAGTTTTTGTTAAACTTACCTTTTCCAGACTTGTACATCTGTTTCTATTGAGAACAACAGATCAGAGAGAAGTTTTTGGTGTAAACCTGACCACCGGAATTCAGGGATTCTGAAAGGAGGGGCCTGAGGTCCAGCACTGAACATCTTGGTGGCTCCTTCTCTGAATGACTGTGAGCGAGTGGGGTACTGCCTCTTCTCTGTGGGGCGGGGTCTGTCCAGGGATGCTGACCTCCTTACGGTTGGACGACCTTCAGCCTGATCTGATTCTCTCACTTCCTGCTGGCGCTCAAACTCCTTTGCCTCTTGTTGCTTCATTTCCTGCTCACCAGCTTCTGCCTGTGGCTTCTTTGACTCGACTTGTTTAACAACATCACTGATAATGTCCTCCAGAAACTGTCGGACCTCACCGTTTGGTTCCCCCTTTCTGGATTCGGCTACATCCCCATTGGTCAGCTGAGCTGCGTTGTTAGTGTTAGCGTCCTCTGCTTCCTCGCTCTCTTCTGGAATTTCTGTCACTTTGACAGTACTTTTAGGGAGAGGTTTATTCAGCACCCGGTCTGATACCCCCGACACAGTACTGACGGGGTGGTGATCTCGGTCCCTGGGGTCAATGTCATCAGTCCTGACCTTGATATAGTGATCATACATCTTGGACATATGGATTTTGAAATCCTCGTATGCTACCTGTGTAAATACATGCATTTAAAAATGTTCATGTACCAAATATCCAAGTATATTTAATAGCATTCAGAAAGAAAGAGATTTTCATAAATAGGAACAAATTTTTCATAAAGCACCAAAAGAATGAAAGGTGGGAAGAGCCAATTATTTAAAGAGCCAATTATTTAACACATAGCTATGGGAGGGGCTCTGAGTGTAAAAAATCACTTCCATTAATACCTTGGAGTAAAGTATATATGGGAAAAGCTTTGAATGGTACAAATTATAATATTAATACCTTGGAGTGAAGAATAGCTAGAGTATCAATCCAGACTCTCCATCCTCCAAACTCGTACTTGATGGCATGATGCAGCAACATACGGAATAGAGCCATCACCATGTCCGTGATCTTCTGTTCCTCCTCGTTGTGGGGGTAGATGTACGCCTGGGAGAACAGCCAGTCCTGCCAAACCGACATCTGCAGCACAGTTCTACAAGATTTAATCGTAGAGATTTCAAAACTGCTTTTTTATTTGAGTAAAAATTATAGTGAAGTTTCTAGTCACACAGAAAAATCAAAAGACAAGTGTTATTTAGATATTCTGATTTTAAATAGAATCATCTTGGTTTAAGCTGAGTTTACCTTCTGTTGTCGCGGTTGTTGTTACACAGAATGGTGAGGTCGGACAGGAAACAGCGTTTGACCTCCATCACCACAGGGCCGACCTTGGACTGTCGAATCATGGTAGCCACCACTTTCAGTACAGCTGATACAAGATTTAGAATACCATGTTACAAAAATATAAAGCAATCTCTAGTTTATTTTGGTTGAAAAAAAGTTGTTGTTTTAATTATAATAAGGAGCATTATTTAATCCATGTTAGATTTAATCTGGATCATACCTGAGTTTTCTATTCTAAAAGAAGATTCTGGTTCATTGTGTTTCTTTGTGCAAGTTTCTGGGGTCAGCCTCTCAGTCAGGAGCTAGATTACAGAGATTACAGGGAGATTATAGTCTCACTAAATACAGAAATAAACCCCATATTTCAAAACATCAAACTAGGATCTTTTTAAAAATTATGATAGATAATTTTCAAACCAATATCTGATAAATGAATATAAGAATAAAATTAAGCATACAGGGATTTTAAGTAACAAAGTTAATAACATTAATAATATTGATTATGATTTGTAAACATGTAGCATTTCATTTCCAGCATCAAGAAATAGACAGATGTCTTATACAAAGACTGCTCCTCTGCTATGGAACATCAGCTTCAGGGTTTATCCTATTACATGTATAAGTAAATGTCAATGAGAAAATTCTCTAGAACTCTGCACAACCAGGGATCACTAATTACCTCAAACAGGACGTTGTATATGGGCATGGTAATAGTGGATTCATTCAGCATCAGGCGCTCGCCAATCAACGAGAACAAGTTGTGTGGTCCCAAGGCATCAGATTTCCTCCTAAAGCAAAACATATTATATTATATTAAACATTTTATATTGATATCATAAATTAATTCATATAACAGTTATACAACATTTATCAAGTTATACCACAGTCATACAACATTTATCAAGTCATACAACACATGTACACATTTATATTATTCTGAATATCATATAAAAATAAACTAATCTACATTGATTCTTTATCAGTTGAAATAAAAATAAATAATGTTGACATTCAAGCATTTGTTTGCTATTAAGAGACCATTCACGGTATGTTTTCTATAGACATTCGCATGAAGACATTCACAAATAGACCAAAACAGAATTCAATATATAATTAGATGTAAATTGCAATCATGCAGAATATTTCTGAATTTTCAAGTTAATTTATTCAGTAGTTTATGAAATGATTATATGATTTGATTTTAAACAAAAGAAATACTTGACTTTTATGAATAGCAATAATTTTTCATCCTGATTGAGAGAGAAGTACTGATACACGAGATAGAGGAGTTATTACAGGCAGCAGAACTCTAAATGTGTTTATTGCAGAACCTGAAATGACTTTTGACTGATGACCGAGTTAAAAGTGTTTTTATCCTGTGTAGGGGAGACCTCCTGTAAAAGGATACAACGTTCACCCAGGACATAAACTAGATAAGCTAACAAGATCCAAACTTAAGGCAGAGAGATACAGGAACAAAGGGAGGTAAATGATGGTGGTACTTACTTATGTGTGCTCCTCATCAGCCAGTAGCCCAGTAACTTGAGAGACTGAATCCTCAATTCTTCTGATGGGGAGGCCAGCAACTTGAACACAGTTCTACAATAATTAAAAAGAAGGGTAATTAACACACTGATTAATCTTTACCTATAAGTAATTGATAGGTCTTTTCCACTATTAAACATTTCTATAAGCATCACAAACTGGAATGAAGCGGCTGATTTGTTACCTGATTCCGCCTTTCTTATCAAAGGATGGCACCATGGACATAGGATGCTCAGCCATCAGTTCTACAGACAGCTTCAACACGTCCATCAAATTGTCATCCTGTTACAAAAAAGACACATTCAATACATGATCAAACCAAAAAATCATACATGTATGTCAGAGTAGTATTCAATACAGAACACACACAGAACAAATGATGGTAAAGGGAGAGAATCTGACCTCGTGTAGTGTAGACAGGTAGTTTAGAATGCTCTGGAGCTCATCCTCCTGTACCCCTGGTCCCTTCATCAACAGCTGTTTGAGATACATCAGCATAAACGATCGCAGCTTTACAATCTCATCATAGTTTGGTCTAGGTCCATCTAAACAAATTACATGGCATATTAAAAATTGATATTTCAACATGGAAATTTAAATTCATCCTTTTTCTGCATTGCAAATCAACACATATCATGACAGTTTTAAATAGCTAAAATTTGTTACCAAGGAGGTCAAATAATATAACAAGAAATGCTCTCTTTCCCCTACAAATTTCAAAAGTCAAACAAGATAGAGGTCAGAAAATTTCTTGACCCACCTGTTCCCTTAGGAACGACCCCACTCCTGTTGGCCGGGTTGACGACCCAATAATACAGCTTCAATGTGTGCATTGTCTGTAGTACAGCACTGACCCGCCGAATGTTGTTATAGATCTGAGCGTTGTTGATAAACTCTGTGGCCAGGTAACAATACAGCTTGGTTTGGACCTGCAATCATGTTTCATTTTAAGAATTTCATTTAAATGACATCATCTTCAGAAACTTTTCCTCAAATATCACTCAAAGCACAAAATAATTTGGTCAGCTTTTTCTTATCATAGAAATTACAGTATTATAAATCAATCAAAGACTGCAAATTTTAAATTCTAATGAAAGAGTTCAAACCTCAACACTGGCGTGAATCCAGAGGGCGGGGTTAAACAGGATGTGGTCAAACAGGTGCTTTAAGATGACACTGCCTGTGGGGAGAGCCACAAGGTACTGGGTCAGCCTCAGGAAAATCTCCAGAACCTCAGGGGTGACATGCTGTCGATTGGCCTGTACAGACACATATCATACAGTAACAGAAACATAAACAAACTCAGTCCAACTCAATGGTGTGTCTGGAGGGGATGATAAAATTGTGTACCAGTACATGCATATGTATGTGCATATGTTTAAGTATGCATTTGCATGTGTACATTACTGCATAAGAATGTATATGTGTTAATTTATACATATTATTCGGTTTATCCCCCTTTTTATGTCTGTTTCTTTCAAATATACATATCTTTCTCTCTTTAATGTGTATGTGTATGCTGTATTACATGTTAATATGCCTTATATGATGTTTACAATGTACAATGAAGCCCCTTAATTGGTTAAAAATGGCCTGAATTGAATTAATTTAGTAACGTCTGTGCTTACTTTCTCCAGTAGATAGCCAATGACCAAAAAGCCCCGATTCTGCATCATCTGTTGTTGAATGGTCACTGAGCTCTCCATCAGATTGCATAAGATACTCATCAACTTGGCACTACAAAAAAGGGGGATATTAATCATCCTCTCTTTCATCTTTACTGGAATTCATTTTTATCTCTCTATTCTTTTAACTTCTCCACGATAAGTTTAACATGGACAGTGATTTACCAGATGGTGTAATCCACCTCGCTTGGAATCTTATCTCCCTTTCTAACTGGCATGTCTAACTGACCAAACAATGGAAACACCACCTTGAAAATAGAAGAACAAACCTACAGTAAATATTTTACTCTTCAGTAGCCCAGCATCAGCTAGTAATTATAACGTGATGTTGATGACATTGCAGCAGATATAAACAAGACTGACCTGAACCCCTCCAAGGGAGTGAAGCGTGCTGTAGATGGAATGAGTTATCACAGACTTGACCTCCTAATTAAAATGAAAAATAAATGATTTACCGGTAATTGGAATATATGCCCTGTACATTTTATAAAAGATTTAAATAAGCATTTTGTAAATATAATCTCTCTCTCTCTCTCTCTCTCCCTCCCCTTTCTATGAGAAACACTTTATCACAAAAAATATTATTCATTATATTGCCAAGAATATTTTGAAATAAAAAATGTGTTAAAGTAAAATCAAAAATGCTTTGAACATTCACAAAATCATCTATCAAAATCAGCTATCATATGCATTTTTGCAAACAAATATTTAAGATATGGCTTTCTTTGACCAAATCTTGGTTTTTAAGGTTGTCTACATACCCCTGACATGAGAGCATGTTGTACGTGGACAAAGTGGGGGACGTTTCCTTTAGGGGAGGACTCCAGACACAGCTGACCGTCACAGGCAATGGGGTTATACATGAACACGATGAGAGAGGTAAGCTTCCCATCATACAACAGCTGCAATGGACAGGAAGTGGATTAATTAACTCGATTTGTTAAATATTATAAGGTATTAAATTCAATATTCAATGTTAGAATTTAGTTATAAATTCTTACTCTTTTGTTAACTACAACTGTTCCCAATCCTGATTCATTGTCGAAACGAAACTGACTCTGAAAAAAATATATATACTTTGTAATTACTGGGGTAATGCTGACAGATCAAGCACAGCCATAAAACAGAAACAATTTCACTACCATTGATATGCTCTGGAAAGAACAGAAGTTGTTTACCTTATAACTTGGTCCCAAGTAGTAAATGGCTGATATTTGTTGTGGGGTGAGGGATTCACTAAACAGATACACTGTGGACATCTGACCACAGAACATGTGGTCCGTCTCCCCCTCTGAACTGGCCCCCAGAAAACACTTATCAAATGGCTGGAAAAAAAACCATATAAAATTGATAATTGTATCACAAATATCATTAAAGCTTAAAAAATTTGTAATTAAATAAATTTTAAAGCTTTTAAATTCCATCACTCTTTGTTATTGTTAATTATCATTAATTTTTTCTCTTGTTTATTGTTTGGTTGAATAATTGCCAACATTTAGGAGTCAACCAGGGAATCTAAAATTACATGAATTTCACCGCATGGAAGTTTAATTGCCATTATCTTATAGAAATCAATAATGCGAATAGTTGATGAACATTAACAGCTGTGGTTTATGGCGTTATGGTTGAGCGAGTCTTACATCACTAGTGCTGACTAGCCAGGAAATGTCTGCGCTGGACACAATTTCTCCGTTCACGTAACACCTGAGCTCTGATTTACTCCATCGGTTGTACACATGCACAACAGTCACCATGTACCACTGAAAGAGAAAAATTCAAATAAGAAATTTTAGAGAGAGGTTTCTTCTCCTATCTCAAATCTTTAAAAGATATCTATGGCCCATATGTTGAAAATAAAAATAATACAAACATTAGATTGATCTTACAACACACAATGGTTTTATATTGTAGGTACTTTAAATATATGCCTGTTCTACATATGACTTATCTTACCTTTCTAGGTAGGAAGTCGTATTTAACACAGTGCTGGAAACCTTTGCCTTTGATCTTCATGGTTGTGATGACTAGAGAATTCCCCAGGAAGTGAGCAGAATATCCAACACCTTTATTGGTTTTAAAACTGCAAAAATCAAGGTTAAAAATCAACAGATAATCATATTTCAGTTCTTCAATGCAGCCACTGTTAGAACATCTATCTTTTTGTGGGGATATAGTCGACACTTACCAGTATAAGTATGGTTTCTCTCGCTCCACCGTTACCCCGGTAACCGGGTCCAGTCGTAACCAGCAGGTAAAAGTCCAGCCACTTTGGTAAGGCCAGGTCTTGATTGGAGGTAGGGCAATAAACTATGGATAAAAAACGAAACCTAGAGATGAACCCAATTCTGATAACCATAACTTTATTGTACTGACATTTTCTTAACTCTTTTTTCTGATACATGTTGTCTATTACATCTTACTGCTTTTATTCTCAATGAATAGAAAAAGATGTCCTGCAGAATTTTTCATGAGTGAAAACAGAAAAATATTTCAACATACTGATCCTTTTTTCCCAGGAAAACTGAAGAATTCATCGGGCCCTTCCCTCTGAGGCATCACTTGGAGGACGGAGAGTAATTTCACTGCATGTCTTTTCTACAAACAAACGATAAAATATTCCATGCAAACCAACAGCATTATTTGTTTCATAAACAATGCATGTATAAACATACTATTACACTTCATTATAAATACCAGTTATTGTCACACGAGACAGTCTTTTTGTGAGATACAAGAGGTTATAAAGTAGGAACTATTTAATCAAGGTTATAAAGCCCTGAGAAAAACAACCCTATTATTTGTTATAGAGGGCCGACTTACCCATTGCCCTTCAGCGGCCTGTAGAATGGAGAACAACATTTTGAGTTCTCGGACGGTGATACTGTAGCTGGCCAGTGTACATAACATGTCCACCAGTAAATCTGTAAAATACAAGGAAATTCATACACTGATCATCAACAGCACCGTCAAAATGCATTCAGATAAAAGATGACTACAACCAACCAACTACATTATGGTAACCAAATATTGTACTTATTCAGAATCATGATGAAATTAAGTTCATTTGTATTTATCAAGGTACAGAGCATTTAGTACCAGCTATGACATCATCTGCATCATTCATTAAATTTAGTGTGTGTTCTATAAGCCCGACTTCTGTACAAGCCTGTAGGTTCCGCCGACTCTTCTTTAACATTGCAGTAAATACACTCCATATTTCAGCCTGAAAAAATAGACCAGATTTCTCAGTACATATCTAGCCATACAATGTGATTTAAATCAAATTACAATATTCCTTAGTACAAGTATATTATGTAACTGATTCATTACGTCTTGCCAATATTGATATATAACAACTCATAGGTCCAAACAAGATCTCCATGTTCTTTAAAAAAGCAACAAAAAACACCCATACATAGTCAGATACATTTAGATTGACAATAATCCATTACTGAGGGAGATTTTAAAATTACAGTAAAAGAATTGAGACTTTTACTTTTCCTTATTACACAATTATATAGCAGGGGTACTATGGAACCATTAGAATTCATGGGGGCTCCATTTCCATGGACTTTTCAGAAAAACATCCTCAACAAATTAAGAAACACAGTCTTTATTCATTATACCTATTAATGAATCCATAAAACATCAAAATTGATTTTTATTTTTTTAATTAACAAAAAACTACCTCGAGACATCAAATGGGCATGATATCAAATGGGCATGAGACATCAAATGGAGCATGAGACATCACATGGGCATGAGACATCAAATGGGCATGAGACATCACATGGGCATGATATAACACGGACATGAGACATCACATGGTCATGTGATATCACACAGGCATGAGACATCACATGGTCGTGATATCACACAGGCATGAGACATCACATGGTCATGATATCACACAGGCATGAGATATCACATGGTCATGATATAACACAGGCATGAGACATCACATGGTCATGATATAACATGGACATAAGATATCATATGGGCATGATATCACACGGGCATGAGATATCACATGGGCATGATATCACACGGGCATGAGACATCACATGGTCATGATATCACATGAGCATGAGACATCACACAGTCATGATATCACACGGGCATGAGATATCACATCGGCATGATATCACATTGGCATGAGATATCATATGGGAAATACAGTGGGGGGTGTAATAAAAAATGGGTACTTGACATCACATGGTCATGATATCACATGGGCAAGAGACACAGCAATTAAGGTCTACACAGTATTGTATTGGTATGTAACATCCCATGGATGTGAGACACCTGTTGATACCTGTAGTGTGGAGGTACAGCTGGAGAAGACCCTCAGCATATGGAGGATGTTCTGAGGCTCCTGAATGATGAAATTTGTCTCAATGTCAAACTCTCCTCCTACCAGCTGAAAAATAAACAATTGATGCAGTTACAAATGAGAATTCAGTGGACCTGGTAATGACAGTCAGATCCTGTCAATAGATAAAACAGCTGTTTAGTGATTCATTGTAATTATAGTGATAGCATTCACTCATTTACAAAACCATTTTGAAATTAATAGACTAAAACAAGTTCTCTTGACCAAGATAAATAAATTTTCATAAATTAAAATAAATTAAATGAAACAGAATTTAATGTGGGAAACAAAGATTAAAGGATGCAACTAGTGACAATCCTGATTAATAAATATGGTACCGTTATCAGTTTCAAGTTATCTAGTATCTATAAATGATTATATCTTTAGTCATAGATATAATTCCAGATCTATATCATCACAAAATTAATATGTAATAAACTGGCATCTTTAGAAACTCAACATATGTAAAACTTCATCTCTAAATAGAAATATACTGAAGGACAACAGATCTGCTGAAAAATTCTATAATACTGTGCAAAGAAATATGAGGATTCTATGGATTTTCAGCAATTTCACAATAAGAACTATGACATCTGAAGATGAGAAGTAGATGAGGCAAATAAAGGCTTTTAAGGGACTCTTATCCACTGCGTAGAAAAAATACTTCTTAGTGTTAGTCGAATAAAACCTTCAGACCTTTTACAATCAACACCAATCAATGATCAATGGCCCACCTCAATGCAATTGGTTCCAATTTTGTTCATTAGAAGCCCTGAGAATTAAGTTTCAAAGAGTCTACTTTGTAAGGAATTCTTGCCTCAAAAATCAATTCAGCGTAGCTGGACATGATGAAATTGCCGGCTTATAATAAGGGGATTCCCTCCTCTAAACAGGGTTTTAGGGTCTTCTTGAAATGAACCATAATGCTTCCTGTAGTCAACTATGGCCAGACACTCTCATGGCTGGTTTAAACCAAATTTGTACCTTCCTTAGACAGCTCGTTACCATTTCGGCTCATTACTCCTTTAACTGTACCCAGAGGAATGGCCGACTCTATAGCCTATCTTCCACTAATTTTCTAAAGTTGTTTTCAAAGACCCAGTCAATTAGAACCATTTTAACAAGAGCTTGGACTTTGGGTAGTTGGTGTCAAACAGCATTGTGACGTAATCCTGTCTATTTCATCGTAGGCCACTCGGCCATTGCTCATTGAAATCAACAAGATTTGTCTGGCTTTTGAGCAAAGACTACGCAATCGGTGTATATTTCGCTTGAAACCAGCGTCATTTTAACTTGTTTTGACGCAATAAATAGATAGTCACGTCCTACTGAAAGTCCAAGCCCTTGTTAAAATAGTTCTAATACTTCAGTTGTATCTCCAACAATTATGTTCTTGTACAAAAAACAACTGGCCCAGAATATTTATACTCCTAACAAACAGGATGTTGAGTGTTAACTTCTTTTTTTATTTTTAAATCAATTTCAAACTACTATGTGTATGTACTGGTAGCTTGCTGACACAAATCAATATACAGGTGAACATGTATGTATCAACTAAATTACAATTAACATCATACATGTATTAGATTAAAGGCATGATTTAAATCCATCAGGTTTTTTTTCTCTGTGAGGTTGCCTTGAAATGGAATATACCTTGTGTGGCACAGGTTCTAATTTTACACACATACCAATGTAGTTTGTTTTAAAAAAAAAAACCCTGAAATCATTATAGATCCAACTATGGCTTGTTCAATAAAGGAATATCAATTAAAAAATCCAAAACTCATTAAACCGAAGGCAACTGTTTAATGCTATATAAAATAAAACTTGCTTGAACGAGTTCATTAAACAAATTGAAGACTTGGTCCTCGGTTTAGTTGAACACCCAGCGGGTAGAGCTATTGATTGTGAGTACGTGTGTCTATAAATAAGGGATGAATTCCTAAACATCTGCATTCTTTATTGTATCATGGCATTCAGCATGTTCAGAAGACAAAACAAAGGAATCCATATGACAAAAACCTGTACAGAAGATCAGTGTATGTACGGCTTAGTAAGACAGAAAATAAATCCCCAATGGTTCTCCCAACTTTTGTGATGGATTTTTCTTGATGTATTGAGTTCGTGATCACATGTACTAGTACTCCAGTACTGTAACATTGACTGTGCTACCTACAGCTACCTACAGAAACTTTATAACCATTGTACTGTCATATGAGATCTACCTACATGGTGGCTTTGCATTATTGCATTGTATGTCACCAATAAACCTACTATCATAAAGATGCCTTTGATGGTGAATAAAATTTCAGTAATTTTACACTCTGTATCTGAGGTTCTATTCTTGCTGTCTTGCTGTGTTTTGTAGCAGACATTATGTACTATAGATACAAAAGAAGTCAATAATTACACAGAAAAATAAATTTCTGTCACAAATATGACTCCTTTTGTCCATCAAAATGTTCAGTTTTGAAGATTTATATGGAAGGATAAAGCGAATGCTTTTAATACCATATTTGGTATATATATATAATGGAACATGTATTGATAAAAGTTGCACATTTCAAATCCACTTTCTTCTATGTTAGAAACACTGTGAGATCTGCAAATACCTCATGGTTGTAAATTTTTGCAAAATCAAATTATTCTTATAGTTGCAATACAGGGCAGTAGAGATTTGTTATGTTAGTACATGTACAGTTTCCATCACAGCAAAGATTAATTGTTCCAAACCATCTTGGTATCAGAGATTCTAGTAATAACACTGTGACCAATAAAAGTTGGTGAACGGTGGTACCCTTTCTCTCTCATCCTTGTCTTGGCATTGAAGTATGTATAATACTGAAGATCCCTCTGACATTGTCCAATCAATCACATCAATCAACTTCCATACTTCTTGATCCATTATCTTCTGATTAACTAGAGTAACTCAGTATTTTTCATTCTTTGGTCATCAAAGACGGTCATATAATGGCTCTAACATGCAGAAGGAACCATTACTGGGAAATTAATATTGATTTCAGTTCTGTCTATATCACTTTTTAAATGAACATTATTAAAGTTGATCAATGCGCAGTTGTCACTAGTTTTTTGCACCACATTTAAGAGAAAGTGTAGCAAATATTGACATTGAATCAGTTTAATAGTGGCCGTCTACCGCCTAATTATAGCCCTATATAAACGACTAGGTGCCACAGGATGACATGCGTCTAACGAGGAACTAAATCAATCTCGACAACAACACTCCTTCCTGTAAACGTTCTCACAACAAGAGAGAGATCTATGGAGACCCCACAGTAACCGATTGTCATCATCAAACTGTTTTCACTATTTCTTCCTGAGCGAGCAAACAAGTTATAAAAGACACAGCCAATTTAGTAAAACTTAAAGATATCTGATGAGATATTGGTGACCAGTTACTACTCAGTCAGTTAGCCATGGCTTGTTAGAATGATGAGGACATGCAATGAGCCATGCCTCACTTTCTACACTGACAATGTTGCTGACTCTGCAATGTCCCCATATGGAAAGTCTTCATGTACATAGCCATTGAAGTAAGCAATATCTCACTCTCTACTCAATCTGACAATGTTGCTGACTCTGTGAAGTCCCAATGCCTTTATTTACATACCGGTAGATGTTGGAATCATCCATAATCGTTGCCAAGTCCAAATATGGAAGTCTTCAGGCCAAAGTGAAAATACCTTTGTTTCCCACAACACAACCAACCAATTACCTGGTTCATGTACTAGTAAATCTTCCATTTCATCTTTACAAAGCATATTTTCAATACCTTTTTTTCTATTATGGCTATAATATAACTTTTTATGAAATACAAATCTTAATTTTATCTGAATAATTGATTTGGTTCCACTATGATTTTCAATTGGATATTATAAGGTCTGGACACAACATCAGAATTTAGAGCCCATTTGAGGGAAACAAAGATACTTTTATGAATGGCCTCATCGACATGGAAAATCCAAATTGAGATTTTTCTCAATCAATGCTACATCAGTTTCTACTGAATCTTACAGTCAATCATTTACTCATCAAGGGGTGTCGTTTTAGCTCACCTGCGGTGATCAATGTCAAAAACTACTTGCTACATCCTTTTTCAATTAAGATTTGTTTTTAAATGTCAAAAATTAACCAAAATACAAGTGACACATTCTGCATAAAACATTTCTTTTCATTCTAAAAGGACTAGTAAATCACCAAGAGACCAATTAGCTGCAATAACTACAATTTAAAGAGTTGATAAATTCTTTACATACCAAATAAATATCAATTCCCTGATAAAAGATTGCACAATTTACAATCAACATAACTGCTTGATGATTTAAAAATGAAGAATTTCCTAAAATCTTTTAAATTCTCAGAAATGTCAAAATACATGTATTGCCAAAAGCATTATCCTAATGATTCTTAAGTGGTTTAGATGGTCAGAGTTTGGGGGTAAGGATATGCAATCCTGTCTCCCCAGGATTGATCCTGGGCATCAATCAGATTTAGGGACAGGTCTGTAGTGGAGCATCCCCCACAGTTTACTGACCATACACCAGGAATACCAATCAATTACAATTTCACAGTCGATTACTACTTTTGTGATTATGATTGGAAAAAAAGAAAATCAATAATGGGTAAATAAAACTGCTTTTAAAAGGTGTCAATTGTATGCCATCAAGTGACTCTGACCAGAAATTTAAATTCTACCTAGACTCAAGTTTTACACAGTGTGTATAGAGTGATCTATCCGAGAGCTCTGTTACTGGTTATTCTGAGTGAGTGAGATCTTAATCCCTGTATGAGATAACTTTCTGCTAAAATATTCAAATCTTATAAAATAGTTTATCTAAAAATAACATGAGCTATGTCCTATATTTTTGTAATTGCATGAGAACATAGGTTTCATTTTACATAATGATCTTACAACAAAACTAACAAATGTCAAAATTTCATACACTTAATAATGTTCCATGTTCCAACACAATGCCAGTAATATATTCTAACAGATATTGAAATTATGTAAACAAATTAAAAATATTATTTTCATAAGACTACATGAAAATGTTTTTGACACTGTTTACGGTATATTCTTTTGTAAATAAATCATTCCCCTGGTATTTCTGTTATTTACCAGGTACCGTAATATCAATAAAATGCATTTTTATAATGTACGCCTGAAACAAAACTACGTAAAATGCACCATCACATTCCCCAAGGTGGTTTAAGTTGTAAGAGACATCTCAAGGAAAAAGACAAGACCATTTTAATGACAAATGCGTTTTAGTAAGATCAATATGATTTCCCTTTCAAATCAGAGATTTTTTTTTACTTTGGAAATGATGATAAAATGTTTGTCCACATCATTCACAAGGATAAAAAAGTCATGAAAATTAATAAAGTTTTCAGTTCCTTGCTTTCCAAAGACACTGCTGCATATTTTTGTTAAAATATTCATTTTACCTTTTTTCAAAGAAAAAAAAATCAATTGTTTATGGAAAACAGCATTGTAATGGCCAATAACTGCAATACATGGTTTTCCTTTTTTTGTACTATTAACCAATTAGCCTTAGGTTGCTGACTCAAATTCTGTACATTAGTAATTTTGGAAACATTTCCTGTTCCAATATAAAACAACTCTGATTATAGACATCAACTACCATTTTGCTCGCTAGAGAATTGTAATTGTCGTAATGATCACTGAACTACCAACTGAGCTACATTACGAGTTGACTCTCCTCAGTCATCCTTTTCCAGATCTCCCATCAAAATGAGAAAAGCTTGTTTTACAACCCTTTTTAAAATTGATATATAAAGCTCAGAAACAGAGAGTGAACATTACATAGGTATCCCATTATCAATTAAAACCAAACAAGTCAAAGAACTTCTTCATCTCACTTCATGCTAAGTTGTTGTTTTGAAAATTAATTTCTAAAGAGGTTTTACATTTTTTTGAAAATAATATTCCAGAGAATTTTATGTTTAATGGAACAAAGGTTAAATTAACAAAATGAGATGCTCATGAGCATGATATGTGTAATACCTATATTGACATGCTTTGCTTACAAATAAGTTCTAAATTATTGAAAACTATAACCGGTACACCATTACTGTATTCTAGAAATAAAGCAGTAATATCTATGTTTCACTTTGTATAGCAAAGATTTCTATTGAATTATGAATCTGACCATAAAGTCTAAAATACCTGGTGCAGTTCAGTATGTATTGGTCCACATGGACTTAATTAAATGATTGAACATTTCCATTATATTTAAAAAAAATCATGCACTTCCTGAAGACAAATGAGTTATTTCCCATACAGTTTTCACATGGAAAACGTGAACTTTTTGTTGCAACTTAGGTAACTTGCAATAAAATGAAGAAAACTATCTTTTAACTAAGTGAAAAAAAAAGGAAAAATTATATATACCGTTACCCACTGCCTTTAGTTTAATGTGATGGCCCTGAAAGTTTTACTTTTAAAAAGAATAGTATAAGATGAAGAGTTAATGCTAAAATATAAAAGCTTTAACCATGGTCATAACTGTTGCTTAGATGAACAAAAGATACTTTGCATATACTGCCAATATGACAAACAAAATTAAGTTTAAAACAGTTTCATTTTTATCTTAAGTTCTGTGTGTGTGTATGTATGTGTGTGAATATATATATATATATATATATATATATATATATATATATATATATATATATATATATATATATACATACACGTTAACTCTACCGATTTACGCGGAAGTCTACCGCTTTTTGGCTCTGTCTCCCGCCTACCGATTTTATTAAAAATTCTACCGCTTTTCTTCAAAATACGTTCCTTGTTTTGATAGATAGCCATTTTGGAAGCCATTGTGGTCAAAAATCTCGTCAGGTTTGAAATTAGCGCGTGACTTTGAATCGGAGGCACACAAGCGCTTTATCAAGTCGCTTGAATTACAAGTTTTCAAGCATGTGTTTTACATTGAACGATGTAAGAAGCCACTTCCCGTGATTACATTAGTTACAAGACATGTCGATATTATCCTCGCAAAGGAAAAAGAAGCTTTGCAATTCCACACGTGGTTTTAACGATGACTGAATATATCTTTTAACTTTGCCATAACAGTAAACTCACTTGCAGTTTATTTAATGCTGCATGATTTGTAATAAGCATGTAAATAAACATCGTTTTGATGTTGAAAAAGAATATACGATTTTTCTACTAGTTCTTACTTCTCCTATATGTTAAATTTTGGCAACTTAACCTATTTTTTCTGAACAAAGGCAATTGATAAAGTCTCTACACTCAAATATTTTTTTCCTAAAAAAAATAAACTTTCTGGTAATAAATAGAAGGTACATTGTAAATGCATGCAAACATATTTATTGCATGCGTTGATATTAGTCTATTTCAAAAGTCTTTTATATTTTAGTTTATATCATTTATTACTAATCAGAAACCCTTACTACATATGTAGTACACAAAAATTTGTGCTTTGAAATATACGCGAAAACGGCCGCGCGCACGATGCTACCGCTTTTCGGTTCAAAATCTACCTATTTTTCATCACTGGAGGTTAACATGTATGATATATATATATATATATATATATATAATGTAAAGTAACCATGTTGCACACGTTCATAAGTCTTTTCGAAAACAAGTCTTTTCAAACCAAATTACAAACAAACATACAATTACTCACAAATGGATTTGAGGGTACTTTTTTCAGATTTATTATAGTTATTTGTTTGAGTGCGACTAGTGCCACCATATTCAATGTCATAATCTTTAGGTATGTTATATTGCCTATATTTAAGGGAAAAGTATTGATCAGTTTATTGAATTTCAAATTGTCCATTTATGACAATTTTAATGAACTATTATACAAATTTCAAACCAACCAAATGATTACAAACCAGCTTAAGGAGATTGTTCAAACGTGCTCCTTAGGGCATTTTTCAAAATTCATATAAATATGGTAGTATTTGTGCATTTTCGTAATATGAGTCTATTCAGGTGTGACATAAACATGACATATAATTATAAAGCCTACATCAGTTTCGTTTCACTTTGAAGCATTTCAAAATTGCAGGTAAAATGCCACGCCCACTGACAATAAATTGCTATACATACCAGATGAAGTACTGTATCTACAACATCTTTGTTGGGGACTTGATCCACCTTCAACATGCTAATCAACAGACCAAACTTCAGCTCATCATTGCCTGTTGATTTCAGAATGTCATCTGTTGACCCTGTGGACGTGCCATTTTTCTCCTCTGCGGTCGCAGTGAGCGACATATCTGCACTTTTTACAATGCAGACACCTCGCTATTATTCTCCCTCTCGTGTCAACTTATAATCGAGTAGAAATATAAACACAAACGCCTAAAATAACTCTATGTTGATGCGTCAAACCCTCAGCTTACGGCAGAGATGCCGGAACAACTTCCTCTTCAGGACGGACGCAGGTTAAAAAATGTTGATCGGATAAATTTGGAAAAGAAGCGTTACGCTTGTGTTTTATAAGAAAACCAATAATCATTTTTTTCTCGCTATCTTTAAACACATCACCATATGGTCTGTATATTACGGAAGCGTATTAGTGCCACATTGTAAATTTTTTTTTCTTTAAAATTCCAACTTTAAAGTTGATTTTTCCAACTTTAAAGTTGGAATTTCCAACTTTAATCTTGGAATTTCCAACTTTAAAGTTGATTTTTCCAACTTTAAAGTTGGAATTTCCAACTTTAATCTTGGAATTTCCAACTTTAAAGTTGGAATTTCCAACTTTAATCTTGGAATTTCCAACTTTAAAGTTGATTTTTCCAACTTTAAAGTTGGAATTTCCAACTTTAAAGTTGGAATTTCCAACTTTAAAGTTGGATTTTCCAACTTTAATCTTGGAATTTCCAACTTTAATGTTGATTTTTCCAACTTTAAAGTTGGAATTTCCAACTTTAATCTTGGAATTTCCAACTTTAAAGTTGATTTTTCCAACTTTAAAGTTGATTTTTCCAACTTTAAAGTTGGAATTTCCAACTTTAATCTTCTGTTGTTATTACGATAAGTTTTTCAATTTCAGACGAATTTCTTTTAAGTGATCTTTATTAACGCCATGTAGATACAAATTCCAAGGCTTTGTTTTGATCTTAATTGTCTCTTAGTGTTCTTCTTTCTAATCCTGCATTTAATTAACGACACCCTCTTGTTTTACATATTAAGATAACATTTATTTGATTCAAAATTATTTCGATATTTAATATCTGATACTGCATACATTTAAACGTTTTAATCATATATATATATATATATATATATATATATATATATATATATATATATATATATATATATATATATATATATATATATATATGAAAACTTCTAGTTCAGACATGCACAACTATAAGTTTATGCACAGTTTGCCTGTAATATAATGTATACTGTTATATATATATTCATGTATTTGATTCAAAATTATTTCGATATTTGATATCTGATACTGAATGTATTTAAACGTTTTAATCTTATATATTTATATGAAAACTTCTAGTTCAGGCATATACAACAATAAGTTTATGCCCAGTTTGCCTGTCATATAATGTATACTGTTATATTTACAAAAAAATAAAGTCAAACAAAAAAGTTGGAAATTCCAAGATTAAAGTTGGAAAAATCAACTTTAAAGTTGGAAATTCCAACATTAAAGTTGGTAAAATCAACTTTAAAGTTGGAAATTCCAACTTTAAAGTTGGAAATTCCAAGATTAAAGTTGGAAATTCCAACTTTAAAGTTGGAAAAATCAACTTTAAAGTTGGAATTTCCAACTTTAAAGTTGGAAATTCCAAGATTAAAGTTGGAAAAATCAACTTTAAAGTTGGAAATTCCAACTTTAAAGTTGGAAATTCCAAGATTAAAGTTGGAAATTCCAACTTTAAAGTTGGAATTTTAAAGAAAAAAAAATTACAATGTGGCACTAATACGCTTCCGTAGTATATACTATAGGTACTGAATATTTAATGAAAGTTCGATTGTTTTCCTTTCTTTTAGTGGTAGGACTTCATTTGGTCAAACCGGCGTACGCCGAATGCGCCGTTGACCTTTGGTAACCGGCTTCGCCGGCGTACGTCTATTTCGTCTTTCCATACCGGCGAAGAATTCGCCGGGTTTTTTTTCAACTATGGCGAAAAGCTCACGTTTAGGTGATAAATGTAACGTTAAATGTTTGTTTATAAATTGGCAATGATTAAACACATGTTCATTCATTACGTTATAATATAACGTTAATTCGTCTACATTACACAACCTTACTCACATACGAAGTAGACAAGGACTGCAGAATGCATAATTAGGCTATCATTCTGGCACAAACTTATTTTGAAATTTTGTGGAGAAACTATTCAAAATTGTATTTCGTGGTACTTTAAATTTGGATTGTTACGTCTATTACCATGGTTACATAAACATTTGTGAAATTTTACGCCGGTTTATTTTATTTGACAATTCGCCTTTTAATGCCGGTCAAATGATCGGCGCATTTCGGCGTACGCCGATATGGGACAAATGAAGTCCACCCAGTGACTATAAAGGGGTTAAAATTTGCAGAGACGTATACATGTATATATACGTCTCTAAAATTTATTATCATCCGCATTCATTTGTGGATTTTTAAGTTCACTGCCCGTTCAACATTATTAAGGAAAAGCATGTTTTTGCCTGACGTCGTGCATATCCAAGGTTTGGTTGCATCCTCCGAAACAGTGCATGCAATAGGAGCTAGCAATAACAATATTTTTCATAAAAAAAATAACTCGATGCATGTGTCAACATTTAAGTTTGCAATTAATGAAAATGTTATATGGGTATAGTCCACTAATGCATTTTCCATAGGCGGTAATGTTAACGTTCGGGCTCATAGCTCCGGCCCTAATTTTCGTTCAGCAACGAGGGACCTCTTGAATAAAAGCTCATCAAATTGTCTCTCTGCTGTTAAAATTTCGTGGTGTGAAGTCAGATTCGTTTTCCGGCAAAATGCGTCTGTATTGAAAAACTCTGAAAATGAAAGTAAAAGTAGGGAATTTCACAGCTTTGGAAAGGGTGTACATCAAACAATTTCAATTCTTTCCTTCAAATGATAATTTAATTTTGACACTTGCTTTTAAAATTGCAAATCCTCTTTTCTGACATGTGTCAAGCATTCTGATTTAAATTGTCCCAATAAATGTATATACACTCTGCAGGAATAGGAACTATTTTGCTTAAAGGCACTACTTTGTTGTCCTACCGATTCTAAAAATAGTTAGAGGGATATACCCATATAATATATGATAAACAATACTTAGTACTGAGCATGAGTTTTCAAGTAAAAAGGAGGTTCATCATGCACGTGTAATCCTGATTTTAAAATAGATAGCCAGGTTTGAACGGTGGAAAGGGAGAGGGGGCCATCGCATCAAGCTGTTCCATGTACCTATGGTCTACTCTGGTAGAATCTACTAGAATGTAAGTTATAATTGACCTTAGATTATCCTTACTAAACAAAATCTTCAGCTGGATTACAGTAAAAATAAATTCATATAGTTTGGAAATATATTTAATATTTACTATAAGAAAGTTCTATGAATTACCGAAGCGGCGAGTTGTTTCATAAGCCCCGATTTTTCGATCAATACTAGTATTGGGCGATTTCATTCAACTTGAAAAGGGTGTAACTTGCTTGTCGTACTAAATTTACATTAAACAGTTAGTGTGTGTCTGTTTGATGGATTCTTTCTAAAACATTCTATATTTAAAGTATTACATATATGAATCGTTGTTATCAAAAAAAAAAAATGTCAAAAAATTGATTTGACCCCCATCCCTATAGATCTATGGATGAGTTCATTCAAAGCGGAGATCTCATCCTTTGGGTGAAAGGTAAAATAGGACGGACGATGATGTCACATTCATTAATATAGTAGACAAGTACGAAATGGGATCATTATAAAGTGTTCCCTGTACTTTTGAGCATTATATAAATAGTGCCTGTTTGGGAGGGTACCAGTTGAAATTGACACCCCGAGAAAACCAAATTTCAACCGACGCGAAGCGGGGGTTGACAATGGTTTTCGAGGGGTGTCAATTTCAAGCGGAGGTTGACAATGGTTTTCGAGGGGTGTCAATTTCAACTGGTACCCTCCCAAACAGGTTTATTATACTTTCATGTTAAATACTGAAATCTGATTGGTTAAGACGCAGTTGACAATCCGTTCTCATACCCTCAGCGTTAGCAACACACTTGGCAACGGGCCGATAGAACGATTTGTGACATGCGCGTAAATTATGCGCGTACGGTTCGCCGTAGAACTCACGTCTTTTCTATATAAAAGAAGTAAAATTTGCCATTTTTAAAATTTGCTAGAAAGTTTGCTATAAAATTAAGACATTCAGTTTAAGAAAATAAATAGTGCATGTTTGGGAGGGTATCAGTTGAAATTGACACCCCGATAAAACCATTGTCAACCGACGCGAAATGGGAGGGTGCCAGTGACACCCGAGAAAACCAAATTAAAATTATTTATTATAAAATAATTGATATATGCTTCCAACGGAATTATTCTGTTTAGTATATAGATCTCTTAATACTTTTTTCAATATATAGATCTCCAAAAATCTTTTAATTTCACGCATTTTTATGACGAGTAGATTCAAGTGCAAAAAATTTACCCAAATGACTACTAAACAGTATCTGAAAATTATTTTTTTCATTCTCATATTTGTTTTACCATCTGACATCTGTATTACCTCACTTAATAACCTGACTGTATCAATGATATCAATAATACAAAGGGGTGGGCATTTTTCATCCCTGTAATTTATGACGCATTTTAACTGACCTTTTTGCACTATAAAGCAATGCATGTCCTATTTTCTATTGACATTTGTCGTCAGTATTTTAACTAAGCAAAAAAATTAAATCCAATATTGTTTTAATGATACACACTAGTCAAATTGCACAACAATTTAAAACAAAATCTATATATATACACCTGTATGAAACTTTATATTACCTTTTTGCACTTAAAATTTGTTGTTTTGGAGGGTTTTTTTTCTCAGTCTGATACCCCACCTCCCATTTCTTCTCACACTGACGAGTGTCAACTTAAGATGAGATGGTGGTTTTAATCAGACTGGGTTTTATGAGTATTAATTCAATGTGAAAAAGGCCTTTAGAAGTTCAACAATTTTATAAATTGCAGGTAGTTTTATAAATAAATGTAATAAAAATTGGGAATCAGTGATGTCAATTAGTTTAAAAGGATCTCAAAGGTTAAATTCTTGCAAAATTTGGCGTAAGAATATTTTTTTACTTTTTTCTATGGAAATGGGTTTGGGGTTTTTTTCCGCTAAAACCCATCAAACTCTTGAAACTATTTAATCAGTTTTCCACAAGCCAGAAGTTGAAAATTTGACTGACATGCTTTCAAAGTTAGAAAAAAGCAAAGTGTTGAGAAAACGCATGGGTTTTTTTTTTATCCAGAAAATCTTTCCCACGAAAATAATATATAAGTTTGAAAAGCAATATAACGATCTGTTTATTGGTTTTAACGTTAACGTTACATATAATTTTTTTAGGCCTACAGTACTGTATGTATGTTGAACAGCCAATATACAAATCTTTATATGCTGATTCAATAAACTTATAAAGTTGTCATTGTTTATTTTGATAAGAATGAATATGTGCGATATGAACATAAAATGTGGATGATGTGTTGAGTGTTGAATATAGTTCGCCATATGTGAAATTCCGTTTTTATCAGATTCGATGGTTTTAGTAACGATAAAAATTGAATTCGTTTGTACTATTTAGTTAGGAAGTTAATAATATTAATATGAGACACTTTAATCAAATATATTTAATTTTCTTCCAATATTTAAAAAGAAATAAAAAATGTTTTACTTCCGGTCTGTTTAAAGGGAAGAACGGAATCTCAGGAATCCGTCAAGTTCACCCATAAAAATGTCAACTCCAGACGTACAAAGGGTATGTAACACATTCTGTCCTCTTACATGTGCATATGTTCATTTGTTTTATGATTTTAGTCTTTTCATTTTGGTTTGCTAACGTGATTTACAAATAAGATTATGCTACATTTCGAATCATAATTCGCACACAAAGGCGGAAACACCCAATTTCACCGTTTCCTTTCCCTGAAAAATACAACTGATTTCATTTATTTATCATAGAATGTATATTTTGATGTATCGTTTAAAACTCAGACCCTGACAATCAAACTAATTTTGATTTAATATGACTTAATAGAACAATTGAAATTATACAAAATGTTTAAATTATCAATTTAAGGCTAAATAAGGGTAAACATGGCTAAGGGATAGTCTAGTTTATAACTGACAGACAGAAGAATCAGCAGCACCAGATAATTTGGCCAACAATGTTTTATTTGATAATGAAAAGGGGGTCAGAATTTGAATCCAGGTTAAGTGTATGTTCACGAACTTGTTATTGTATGAACATAAATTGAATCTTCAAATGTATAATAAATCTTAGATAGAATGTTCTATCATTAAAATGACAGATGTCCTATGGACCCGGTTTAACGATAGAATTCGTCCCATATACTCGCTTTGTAGCAAATAAAAAAGTTATATCTCAATGTATCTCGCCTAAATTTTCATATGATTAGTCTCAAATACCTACAATGTTGGTCTTTTGCCATGTTAATGATAAAATCCGAGACATTCCGCATGTGATTTCGAACAAAATGGCAGGCAAATGCAGATGTGTATATTAACAAAATGCCTTGGTTAGACTCATTTAATGAATATTTTGTGGACTTAACGACATATGCATGTTCAAAAAGATTTGTAATGTAGATTATTTTTAGCAGACTTAAAATCAACGCGAAGCAGATCCACTTCTCGGCTGCTACATTGCAAGTATATGGGACAAATTCTTACTGTGACCTGAGCGTAGCCTGGTCATGGTCAGATTATTCTTTCTAAATAAATCTCAGAATAAATGCACTGTCAACCAAACCCCAGGAATGTGAAGAAACACCAACATTTATCCAGAAACAATATCACAGTCAATCATCATAATATACTGAACATATTTTGATGGATGTCTTCATCGTGAAGATAACAAACATTACCATTATGCTTGATGTTAAAAAGTGATGACAAACTATGATTGCTTGTGACTAGTGTTTTCCCATCTCCAACATCTTTTAATGGAGTGAGAGCTTATTTTTCATGTTCTCTAACCTACACATCAGATGGTTAGTGGTGAAGCATTTCACACTCGTAGCCCTTTTAGTTTTGATGATGTCCAAAGACTTAAGAAAAAAAATGAATTTCAAATCTGTAGAAATGTTAAGGATTATACTTTGTTAATTGTGCATCAATTCTTATTAATTTGAAAAAATTGATTTGAAAAAAAAAATCTTCATATACGGTAGATTTTTTATCAAAGAAGATGGTGAATATTTGATGTAACTCATATAATGATTAGACTGAAGCTATTCCTCCCTAGGACAGAGAAGGTTACTTTTCACTCTTAATGCATTTACAAAACAAGGCATCAGGCTCAAGACATTGACCAATAATATCTGATTATGAAAAAACATATTTTTGGAACGCAGGTTACCCAAAAAAATGCTTCAAATTTCTATTACACCAGAAAATGTGGTTCACGTGAATTTTAGGTGAAATTCAATGGAAAAAGAGCACTTGCATTGAACTCATATGATTGAATTTTATGCAAATTGCATACAGTAGGATTTTCTTTTCTTTATTTACATGAAGTTCTGTGGAACTTCGAGTTAATGTGCTTTTCACATGAAATTCATGTGAGGCACAATTTGCTGTGTAGTGTTAGTGTATGAATTTGAAGCATATCTTTTATTAAAATAAACTGCATCTATCAAAGTAGAAGAAATTTTACTCAAAATGACAGAAATGTTATATATTTCTTGTAAAGATTGATCCGACATCAGATGGCGACACATCTTTTGATCAGTCAGCTGATCTATCATGTGATCAGACACCTGAATCACTTGATCTCTCCCTTGACCAGTCGGAACTCCTTAAAACAGGACAGGTATTCCTCCGCCAAGCCTTACCATCCTAGCTTTGTCTGTTCTGCATCCTACGATACTGCTTCATGCAGTCTGTGCATGTTGCCAGAGTCTGTTTCTTCATACTTGGGCAGCTGTTTCTTAATGCTAGGGCATATGAGGGCTTGAAAGTACATTGTACTAATATGGTCATATGAAGTTAAATCTCGCAAAACAACAGGAATATACTTTTCATGTTTAAACTGACGCTGCTGACTAAAACCTCAAACAGTATATCCATTTATGTGCCAAAGTAATTGCTGGGACTCAATACTAAATTCTTTGAGAAACGATCTTAATTTGTTGCTGTACATATGCGTGCTATACATTAAAATCAAATAACAAGACCATATTATCAATGCAGAAAAGTGAATATTTTATTATTTACTCCCAGTGTGTACTATATACATCTGTCTCTGTCAAGATATGATACAGTTATTTCCTATCTCAGCATGGCACATTACAGACTTCTCAATATTAAAGTATCTGTCATCAGTATCTATCTATATCTAACCGATTCTCGGTGGAGTGTGTCATAAACACCACCTCAGAATGTCTGGAACATCTACCTGCTGAGTCTTGATGTATAAAGTCTTTCCTCTGGTCAAGTAAATCTGTCATATATACATAGAAATGTCATTAACATGTTAGTACTAAGTATTGAATACCTATCATAGTGGTTATTGTAATGTAATACACAATGAAAAAATGGTGTCTTTATTTGTGTGTCAAAAAATTATCTTACAATGTTTATACATGTTTACCAAACATTATTTTACACAAAAAGTCACAAAATATATATCATGATATGAAATAAACCAAAAAACAATACTATAGGCAAGATGCATATATGAGAACTGGTACCTTTATCTAGCAGTCATCTAGCAGTCAGTGTATGGACCTTATAGTGTTGGTATTAGCAGGGCTGTATATATATCAGTCTCTTTTATGTAATACAGTTGGTAAAGCATCAGCTTACTTAGGGTTAATGTTCTTGTTGTTACTGTAAACAGAGGATGAGAGCTGAGAAGTGGGACAAGCTTCCAGTTATTTCCACCAGCAGTCTGTACCCAGACTTCTCCAAGGTGAACCTTTAGGTGAACTTGGCACTTGTTCATGTTCAGTTGGTGGGAAAGGTTCAAGTTCTGTTCTGATGCACAATTTACTATTGCTGTTCAGTTATTGAAACTTACACTGTTAATACTAATCAGATTTATTTTCTGTTATGATAACTGATTTTCTTGTTTTATTCATTATAACATATTGATAGTTTTGATGAAGGGGTGAAGAAAAGTTATAGTACAAGTTTTTTCCCCAGATGGCTTTAGTATACACTTCTTATAAACAGTGTACAGATGTTGTATAGCATTGTGCTACACGTGGCTATAAACATCAGATGGTTATTATCATTAAGACCTGGCTGAGGTCAAATCATGCATTAAAAATCTTTAAAAATAGATACCTCCTATATAAACAATATGGGCCTTGTTTTGGAGGGGTGAGGTATGTAGTCAGTGTTACTTTGAGCGGTAAGGGAAGGCGTGTCCACTCAGAGGTACACAATGTCTGTTCGGAGTCTCAGGTATAAGTTTTCCTCCACTTGTCACATTGTGTCACACCTTGCTCCACAGACATGCTCCATGGTATGTTATTATATTCATATATTTGTGCTTGAAATAACAGGGCTCTATTTTTTTTCCCCCTATTTTTCCATTATGTTATTTAGAGCTAATGACTAGTATCACTTTTCTTTTTAGGTTGTTTTATGATTGAATGATACAGCTTTTATTCTCTTTCATTTGCAGCCTAGCAAGCCCCCTCACTCTATGGGAGTAAGAAACATGAACCTCAATGGTCATGTGGGCTTTGACAGTCTCCCAGACCAGCTGGTCAACAAATCGGTGGCCCAGGGCTTCTGCTTCAACATCCTCTGTCTTGGTGAGTGTTGTCTCAGACTGCTAAATATTTGTGTTTTATTTCTTCTTTATACTTGATTAATAAATTGACACTGTTATATTTTATAATAATTCTTTTTTTTTTTAAATCTTGAATTTTGAATACTGTAAAAAACTTTGGTGCTGTAATTTATTTTACCAAATTTGCTCTCTTACTTCATAGGAGAGACAGGCATTGGCAAATCCACTTTGATGGACACACTTTTCAATACCCATTTTGACTCTACACCT
Organism: Magallana ariakensis; assembly: GCA_020458035.1. NCBI lineage: Eukaryota > Metazoa > Mollusca > Bivalvia > Ostreida > Ostreidae > Magallana > Magallana ariakensis. Next base: position 58,307,266 of record CM035815.1, read on the forward strand.
AGTACTCATGACCTTCCAGGGGTCAAACTGAAGGCTAGCACTTATGGTAAGTTTTGGGAATTTCTTTTTTATGGGGGGGGGGGGGTTGTAACACTGTGAACACTAATCAACATTATGTTTTGAAAGGGGGTACTATAAAAGAATTTTAATTCTAATATTTATGTCGGGTATTTTTTCACTTATTGAATATTCAAATACATGGTATAAAAGGGGTGTCGGTACAATGCACATTACTGGGAGATGAACTTCCTTTTGGCAGTTTCTTCACTTTACTTTTCTAGAACTTCAAGAAAGCAATGTGAGATTAAAGTTGACCGTTGTCGATAGTGTTGGTTTTGGAGACCAAATTAACAAAGAGGACAGGTCAGTATTTCCAGTATATAACCATTTTAAACATACATGTATTTTGAAATTTTAACATGAAGTTTAAAAAAATTGATTGCCTGCAGCTGGAAGCCCATTGTGGACTACATTGATGCCCAGTTTGATAACTTTTTGAGTGAAGAGTTAAAGATCAAGAGATCTCTACATAATTACCATGACACCAGGATCCATGCTTGTTTGTACTTTGTGGCCCCCACAGGACACTCGTAAGTCTAAGTCATCTCTTGGTCATTATTAAATATAAACAGTATGTAAGTGCAACTCCTTCTAAACCATTCAATAGAATATTATGAAACTTTGTAGTTAACAAGGAAATTATGTGTACCTTTTATTGAATACTTTTCTATTTATAATGTGTATCATTTTTGTGATGTATTGTTGGAGCATGGGGTATGAGAGATTTGTTTCAATCGTCTTTCATTTCAGCTTGAAGGCCCTTGACCTTGTAACCATGAAGAAACTTGACAACAAGGTCAACATCATCCCAGTCATCGCCAAAGCTGACACCATTACCAAGGCCGAACTACAGAAATTTAAACAAAAGGTTAGAAGTTTGTCAGACCTTCATACAACTTTATCTTGCCAGGATGATAGTAGATGAATCTATTTAACTCAAATGCAAATTCTAAAGTACAAATGTAATATTAACCATGTTAGAGTGCAGAGTGAATAGTAAAGGTTACATATTTCACATTGTTACACGTATATTATATACCCAGAAGTACTGTATGTAGGGAAATATTCGCCCCTGTTTTATTTTCGCCCCTTTCGCCCTTGTCAGCGAGCAAAATTGAGACTGGACGAATTCCAATGTTCAAGTTATGTTTCTTTTAACACAACTCTATTTGGATGAATTCAAGATGGGTTGAAACTGTTAGCAAGCATAAAAGGACTTTATTTTAGTTTTGTTGTTTTTCTTTGTTTCCCTTTAAAAGCTGTTGTTTTCTCTTTGATGTGTTTCTTTGTTTCTCTTTAAAAGCTGTTGTTTTTTTCTTTGAAACAGATCATGAATGAGTTGAGTGCAAATGGAGTCCAGATTTACAGCTTCCCTATTGATGATGAAACTGTAGCAGAGGCCAACAAAGTCATGAATGTAAGAGAGCAGTTAACAAGTGACCCTGCTTTTAAATCTCCATGTTGTGAACTCTGTGTGGAATCATATCAGTGGTTTCTTCTCTTATTTTGACAGGGACATGTTCCTTTTGCTGTGGTAGGAAGCAGTGATGAGGTCAAAATTGGAAACAAAATGGTGAAAGCCAGGCAGTATCCTTGGGGAACAGTTCAAGGTAACAAGATGGTTATTGATTAGTGATGGCTGATCCTTAGCAATGTTCAACAACTCTTAAATACCTTGGAATCTTTACTTATTATCATAGATTTGTTTTTCATGTTTGGATATTTGTAGTAATCCCATAGTTTTTAATAATATTAATAAACACCTTTAAATATTATTGACTTTTGCTCAGTGCTATCACGGAAAACAACAATGCTTGGTGTGTGGTTTTAATACATAATTGCTGATCTCAAAACCTTGGCTAATGAGTACCGGTAGTTGTCTTTCTCAATATAATCCTGTACTTTTGTACACATATAACACTGCCAAAACCAAACAGTACATGTACTGTATACAGAATATTGTCTTCGCAGTTGAGAACGAGAATCACTGTGACTTTGTGAAGCTGAGAGAAATGTTGATCCGTACCAACATGGAGGACATGCGGGAGAATACACACAGCAAACACTACGAACTCTTCCGCAGGAACAAACTCCAGGAGATGGGATTCTCAGAAAACGAATCCAAGAGGTTAGTAACAACAATTAAACAAAAAATGATCAAAAATTGTATATTGTTTGTATAAGATTAACTAGAAGATATAATGTAGGAGTGTATAGGAATTGGTTGATGTTCTTATATCAGAAATACAGAGTACCGGTACATGAAGTGAAATATCACTTCAGCTGCTAGAGGTTTATGTAAACTAGAAAGCTCTAAAGTAAAAATCTTGACTAACAATATGTGTCGGGGTAACAAGGAAGTAGATTTGGAAATGCTTGTTATTGCTCTTAGAACAAGTCTGTCTATATTTTGAAACATTATTCATTCGGATGATTTTTATGTTAATAGTTTATCGGAGACATACGAATTGAAGAGACAGCAGCATTTGGCAGACTTACAGAGAAAGGAAGATGAGATGAGACAGACCTTTGTCATCAGAGTCAAAGAAAAAGAGGCACAACTCAAAGAGACAGAGAAAGAGGTGAGTGAGGGTAAAAAGACCAGGGAAGTTAGCCAGTTAGGGATGAGATTATATTGGTTCTTGGGTAAGCTAAATATATTAAATTCATTTTGATTTATACACCTTTTAAGACAAGAAGATAAGAAGGGTTTCTAGTTTATGAAACACATAACATTTGATATACCGTATTCATACATTTCTGATTAGATTTGGAGGATAACTAACATTAAACTTTTTCCTTAATACATGTATACATTGCTGGTCTAAAGTACCAGTACATGTATTATGAAAGAACTTATGGCTTCATTATTATTACATACTTTTAATCAATTTTGCATTACAGTTACACGACAGATTTGATGCCCTGAAGAAGAAACATGCTGAGGAAAAGAAGAAGATAGAGGACAATAAGACGCGGTACGAGGCGGAGATGCAGGCGTTCCAGCAACGTAAGGCTCAGCACCAAGCCCAGATGTCAACGCTCGGGAAGAAGGGCAAAAAGTGAAATGCATCATCGGTGATCTAACATTTACAGATTGGAAGAGTTCAGCACCAATAGATATGAAGACGATACTTTTAAATTTTGGAATCTCTTGATTTTTTCTTTTCTCATTCGCCCTTCAGAAGGGACCAAACTTTTGTTGTTGTTACTGAATTAACATGAAATCGTTAACAAACATAGCAATGATTTGTCAATTATATGTATGTGCCTGAATTTGGGCTTCCATTTTTTCTTTGAATTTCGCTCTTTTGTTCAAAAGAAAATATAAAATCTTGATAAAATCAAGACCATTCTTTAATTCCTGTACATCCCCAATTGACTCCTTTGATTGTGCTAAAATTAGAATCAAGATGCTGTATGTGTACTTGGTAGTTTTGTGTTCTGTTGTGTTGCTCTCTGTTGTTGGTTGTTCTCTGTATTGTCGCCTGTTTCTGTAATCATCGGTAGAACTGCATGTTTCCTTTTAACCACTGCCAGATAACTTCATACATTTGTACCTCCAGATTCAGTAAATATGGGAAGAGTACCTACCTGTTAAGTTTGTATAAGAGAGTCTGAGATTAATATGATTTATCAGGTATTCTGATGCTGAAGACTTTAAACACAACAAAGTGAACAAAATCATGTTATTCATCATCAGAGTTAACTTCATTATGAATATTCATGAATATTTATGAATTTACATGTATGTAAATGTATTATGCATATTTTTATTTGTATACTTTTATAACTATTAAATCAAATGCTTGCCTTAGTTGACTACTTAACTAAAACATCATTGTTTTCATTTATGTAACATCAGTATCTTTTTAAATGGAATTACTTTTCAGTATTAAATCACTGCTTGTTTATAATGTCCAGTTATTTGAACACCTTGTTGAGAAATCCTTCCAAATTGTCTCTCCTTTACTTGAAATAAATGATGAAACAATGATATATATATAATTGTTTGTTGTCCACTTTGGATAAAGAAAATATGTTGCATAGATTTGTTCATTTATAGTTAATAATGTCACTTAAGGTGGTATGGGACATCTGTCGATATGAATGTGAATTAAAGTACATTATAATTATGATATTTTCACCGGTTTAGAATTTTCAAATTGCAATGAATGTAAGTGTAAACAGAGTGTAATGTTAGTGAAGAGATCTGTTTATATCGGATGTGCTCATACTCAGAGTTATACGAAAGAATTTGAAAAAAAAATCCAGCAGATTATACACATATGATTTAAACTTTCTATTCTTATCGTGTCTTACGTTAAAAGAAAAAATATATACATGTACATGTATACGGTAGTACGTCTACTTGGTGGAATCGATCCGGCGACCACAAAATCAAAAAAGACCTACGCGTTACCACTAGACCATGCATACAACACATTAATGAAAGTCTTTCAATATATGTGGTCATATACTTTGTTTTATAAGAAAAGTCGCTAATTTAAATATTTGTCTAATTTCCAGTACAAAGACAACGTTAAACCAAGAATAATTTAATGTAAACGTATACTACAATACTTGTAGAACATAATTTTAATCGATATATCTTTGGTTTGTGTTTAAAGTGGTTCAAATACTCAACTAAAATTTATAATTTTCTACATATATCCATAACAACATTCAAAGACTTTAATGATGTTGTGTACCTGGTAATATAATTAAGACTTTTTAACTTGGTATTTGTGTAATTTGCGTTTCTTTAAATAAATTTAACTAAATATTGTATAATTTTGAAAATGTCTGATGTTTGCAAAAGCACTTTATTGTATGGTAAATAGTATGTGAAGTGCGCTATACCTCTTTGTAACCTGTGTGGAAGCAGTCAGGTAGAGTAGATTCAAATTTGTTATATCACGATTTTCAGAGGCAAGATGGGGCCACAATGGTGGGGGGGTCAAATTTTCACTTAGAAATATATAGAGAACAATCTTTAAAAACATTCTTCTCATAACATTGGCCAAAAATCAATAACTTGTGTGGAAGCATCCTCAGGTAGGGTAGATTCAAATTTGTTGAAATCATGATCCCCGGGGGTAGGGTGGGGCCCCAATGGGGGTCGGATTTTTACATTCATGTAGCAATGTAAAGAGAAAAATCAAACTTTCAAAAACCAATTGGTCAGAAAAGCTGTAACTTGTGTGTGAAAGCATCATCAGGTAGGATAGATTCAAGTTTGTAATGAACATGATTAGCGAGGGTAGGGTGGAACTACAAATTGGGGGGGGGGGGGTTTACATTAGAATATATAGAGAAAAAATCTGTAACAATCTTCTAAAAATATGAAATCATTCTGTTACAAAAGGGACTCAATGTTTGACATTAGAATATCTGGAGAAAAAATCTTTTTATAAAGGACCTATTCTACTACATTGTCCAGATATATGACTCTATAAAGCTGATATTAATATGGATAGTGTTGCTCAGGTAAGCAGGGTGTCCCATGGACCTTTGAAGAATGCTTTTGTTGAGGTAATGTAGAGACATATGGATAGATCTAGTGTGTACCTCTTTTAACACAATACAGTAAAACTCAGTTTTAGCAAGTTTTGAGTTGGAGCATTTCTCCGCTGATGACATTAGGTATTTACAAGGTTTGAAATATATGGTTTAATTGTCTTTTTAATTCAGGAGTCTGCTTTAAGATGCTTTGGTATCACAGTGTATCGGCAAAATGTTTTTGTGTTATTTAGGTTGAAATAGAAAGAATGTTGAAATGGTTTTTGCACAAAATGGATAATGATCAGTGATAGAATACATTTAGCTTTCTAAGAAACTTGTGCATAAGGGTTAAAGTGAAAATTCTGTAAACTGGTCGTTTGGCTAACAAGACTAAATTGATGGTTTGCTAGCTATAACTATATTAAACATTCGCTTAGAATAAGTCGATTTTGAATACATATGCTGTGGAACCATACAATTAATAGTTATAAAAAGGATATGAGGCCCTCTGGCCACATCGCTCGCCAGAGTAATAACTCGCAAATCACTTAATTTATCACATTGATTTTCATAGACTCCAATCTAAAGCAAATCATTGCCCTCGACGTCGTCAGAAACTTAAACGACCAGACTTGGATAATCTTAAGCACATGAAAGGCTGGTCTTGGACTGCAGGTTACCTCCTCGGTCTCGAAATGTTGCTTGAAATAAAAAATATAAAAGGGGTTATTCTGCAACATTCACGATAACAATAACTTTATTTTTATTCTACTAACAGCTCAGATTTTCCTTTGATCGTTTCTCCTATAGAGAGACGAACTATGTCATTTAGACTACCGTTCCATGTAACCCCGTTTCTGCAATTGCAATTGCTGACATTCATTCGTAAAAGTATTTGTCGCAATATTATTTTCGATCGCTCCTCAACTGATACATGGGTATATACAAACACCGGTCTAGAAGGTCACGGTGGGTTGCTTTCCGATGGGGGTATTCAGATTGCATGGATTTCTAAATGCGTGAACGATGATTTATAACTGCACAGAAAGGGCTGTCTTACTTCGCGTGTACATCGAACACGTGTTCATACAAAGTACATAACGTTTGCGTCATAAATCATAGACCCCTTTAATACATAAAACATATACTGTGGAATCATTAGGATTTTTGGTGGCCCAATTTTCGTGATATTCATGGGTTGCCCTCCCCAACGAATTATCCTCGTGGGAAAAATTTTTTGAAAGAGTAAGTTTTCTTACTGAAACTGAAAATCGATGCATCCACGAAATTACATCCCCACGGATAAGCAAAACACCCGTAATCCATGAAAGTTGGCCCCCACGAATTTAAATGATTCCACAGTAGTAAATTAGCGTTAATAAATCTAAATGAGTAACAACTGTGGTCATTTCTATCAGTTTCTACATATGTACACTGTTTTCAGAAGTTCACGATTTCTTAAATTCATGATGCCACCCCACGATCTTCTAAAGTAAATGGTTTGCGCATGCGCGATGACAAAGCAGTACAACACATTTTTGCAATGGTTGTGAATTATTTTAGATGTCTGTCTGGATTTCGGTCTGTTATGTTAAGTCGTTCATTGAATATTTTCTATCAGTGCAGTGGGTGTCATAATTTCTTCAAAACGGTTTCTATAAATTTTTGCATCTAATGTAACGTGTTCGGATGAAGACAAGTTATTATCCTTTCAACTCAAACAACCGCCATATTAGATATTGGTTTCCATAGCTACGCTTAATGCTACACACCAGTCCTGTTATATAAGGGTGAGAGCACTGTTGATGCTCCAACGCATTTGGAAATTTCACCTTCTCTTGCACATTACATTGGACGCGAAGATTTGCGTATATATATATAAATTCATGTCAGATTTATAGAAGAGTTAATGCAGCGGGCAACTTGCTTGAGTCTACAGCTCAGGTGAGCTAATATATGGATTTATATGGATTTTATGTCAAACAAATTAATCAAATTAAGTATATATTTATCGCAGTTTGTGAGAATATATATTTTTGATTCCCACAGATGGTACAAATCAAATATAGTTCAATTATATTTTTTGTACATGACATATCTATTTCAGAGGATAGAAATTCGTTGATGTCAAGTATCCTTTATTAAGAGGAAAGGGGAAGTTGTTTACTTTGTACTTTTTGATATATTAATTATTTAATTGTCTAATTGTCAAGTGTCATTCACCAGCAATTAAAGCATAGGAAATTTTTCCTGCACCAAGTGCCCATTACTATCGATTGGGCTGTGTAGAAGGGGCTGTGTGTTCAAGTTCAGGTTCAGTTTTTTCTCTCAAACCAAATAATTTGGTACAAGAGGCACATATAACTAGAATACCCAAAAATACAAATCGTCAGAGGTATACATACATGTGCATTGTCATACAAGAAAAAGATAAGAATAAAAAAGGACATATAATAAAATCAATACTTAAGTAAGACTTTGGTATAAAGGATCAGAATAGGAAAACAACTAAGAAAAACAGACAGATACTTAAAATAAATACACACAATTTTCTTAGGGATTTAGAATTTTAACTGGTCATGAGTTCAGCGAAATTTAAAAAAAAGCGCTTAGTCTTTTCAAGATATTTTTTTCTTATTTCTTCTAGGGCCGAACATTCTAAAATATAATGAAATTCATCGCCAATGAGACCTTTGTTACACGATAAACCTAGTCTCTCATTTAAAGGAATGTTGTATCATCTGTCTGTCTCTACAGGGAGGCGATGGTTTGATGTACGAAATTTTATTAATTTAGTGTGTACATGGGGCTGTGTTTTTAAAGTGGGGCCGGAAGGGGGGGGGGGTTGTACCCAAGTAATGAAGTTTACCTGAACTTAGAGAAATTTATTAATTAACTAATGAGAGGTGTAAACTCCTGGTTATGTTCAGTTCAAGGTCTCTAATGACAGTATATTATCATTTATAATCGAATCATCAAATAAGAAGAATCAGATATACATTTTAAACTGTTCGCAATATACGTTCATCAGATTCTAATCTTCTTTTGAGGACTTGATAAATACGCTTTATATAAGCGTGTCGTAGCTCGGAGCGGTGTTACAAGTCTGAATTTTATCAGATGGAGGGCTTGAATAATCCGTACTCATTGCATGCTTGAAACCTAGATAAACTAGATATTCACTACTTTTTACAATTATGATTTTCTAGTAATCCAAAAATTCAAAACTGTCATAGTGTCTATAGAGCATCTTCTGCTGAAGCTCTAGTTTGAAGACGCAACAATACTTTTGGAAATATCAAGAATACACGAAAGGGAATCCCCTCTGCGTTTACCTCCTTGGTTGCCGGATTCATTGAAGATTTACACCAATGAGAAGGTCGTTTTATTTGTCAGCATTGTATTCAAATAAAATGACGGACATAGCATATAATTATAAAAAATCTCCTAGCTACGAAAAGTTAAATTCAAATTGAACACAATAAAATATGACGGTATTTACACCATACATTTCAATATTACCGACTTCATGAGTCATTACATCATTTCAAATGAAATGAAATCTTGCAGGCATCTCAAATTACTAGTACATGTGTATATATCGTGTACTATTGTATATTGCACGGTACAAGTACTAAAACACATTGTTAGAGCAAACGAAGAAAACAACATGTAAAATTTGCGTATATACCGGTGTACCAGGATATGAACTCTAGTATACAATTTAAATATTAATAAATGTCGTGTTTCTGTATTCCCCAACTTATTATTTCCATTCCTTGCTTTTCTCCTGGGGAACAACCAGTAGAATTTTTTGTATAAAACACGTGGCTTGATCTGAAACCAAAAATAAAGATTATTTTTCAAGCATTTAGTACTCATATGAAGGTTTGCTTTATTAAAAATTTTATGATAATTTATGATATCTTTTAAAATACTAGAACTGTACTCACGTATTAGGTCTGATATCTCGCGAGGTTTTGACCTCCAAAGAACACCGATGAGGTAGAGTGGAATTCCCGCCAAGATGAGGATGACTGCAAGCAGACTTTCCGCGGGCTTTTGTAGACACGTGAGGACTAATATCAGTAAACTGACGGCCAGCAGAAAAATGGGGAGGAGGATGGGGAGCTGAAGGAAGCAAAAACGCATTGTAAACAATAGTGGTTTGTTTGGTTCATGAAGTTAGTCAACAAATCTTCCGCAGAATATAGTCTCCCTCAACCTGGCACTTTGGGCCATGCAAAGCTTAAAACAACAAATGTTCTGTCCAGACGGGTCTGGTTGAAGTTAAAGGAGACTTTACAGCTTATAGCACCCCTTCCTTGATAAACAGAGTATTAAGTAAATCAAATGTATACGTATGTTATAGAATTTACTTGCAATGTGTACAAGTATTTTTTCTGTTTATACAATTTACGGGTTACCTTTATAGGCCTAGGAATGTCGGGCTCTTTGTATCTCAAGTAGATCTGGCCAGCAAAGACACAGGTTAAAACGATGGCGAAACCAAACCCCATCATCTCGATCAGGAAGAAAATCTCCTCAAAACTCTGCATGACTAGGGTTAATATCAGCTGTAGAGAGAGACCAGGTTAAATCAAAAAGATTCCATCAAAATAAGCTCACTTTAAATATATCTAGGTTTTACACTCACAATGGTCAGGAGAGATGGCGCCGGTGTGAGGTACTTGTAATTGATCATGGAGATGATCTTTGGAAGATGGCTGTTTCTAGCCCCCACAAAGAACAACCTGTTACAGACAATTAAAAGTTAACCTAATGATATCCAACATTATCTAAGAAAAAAAATATACACATCATTCAAATATACAATGGAAATACTAGACTCGAATAGTTATAAGCTGTAACAATGTTATATTTTATTCACTAATTGAAAATACCTTGACATAGATAGACAAGTCCCGTTCATGGATCCCATCACTGAAATCGCGATCAGAACAGGCATAATCCACGCGATTACACCTACTGTCTGTTCTGCAAAGGTCTAGAAAAAGAGAAACGAATTAGAGATCAGAAGTAGAAAAGACCGAAATCAGAAAAATCGTCTTCTTAATACTGTACACCAACTTTAATTCGCGTGAGGGAAAATTATGCGATATTCGCAAGAACTCGTCGTCGAAAACCCACGGACGCATATGCTTATTTAAGAAATCGCATACGTAAGCGAGACTAATAGAAAGACGCTGGCAAGACTTGTCATCGCAAATATTTCTCGCTGCAATCCACAGTGTAGTCCGAAATATCTTACATTTTCCTGGCTTTTTTAACAATTTTGATATTTTACTTGCAAAGAAAACGTCAGATATTTCGGACTTTTCAGCTAGGGTTTTACAAGAGAACTTACGACAGAGTTGTAAATATTTACATCCTCATGGAATGATATTTGGCTAAGTCATTTTTATAAAAAGTAAAAAACAATCATTTACAACTATTTTGAATCCTATAATTAATTTTTAATCAAATTTCGACTGATAAGTCGTAATTAAAAAGCATTCATTATTTAGTCGCAAGCCGTATGTTTTGTTTTGGTTTATTTTTGTTTTTGTTTTGTTTTTTGTTTGTTTGTTTGTTTGTTTGTTTTTGGTTTTTGTTTTGTTTTTTGTTTTTTTTTTTTTTGTTTGTTTGTTTTTGGTTTTTGGTTTTTTTTTTTCAACGATGCCGTCTATGGTCTTTAGTAGTTAATATACACCAACATAAACAGTAACCTACCACCGCTACAGCTGATGACCGTAGCATCTCCATTGGCGTCAGTACAGAGAAATAGGCGATGTTAGCCACCAGGTAAACAAGGGTCACTATAGTCATCGAAATGATGATGGCTAATGGCAGGTTTCTACAACAATATGAAAGTTTTAAAATCGGGGTTCATTTTTAGGTGCTTTTTAAAGATTGTTTTGTATTTAGTACTTAAGATGGGTCGATGGTCGTGACCATTTTAAGACTATTTTAATCTTCCGAAGAAGAAGAGCTCCGTATAAAGATATGGGGAAATGATCGAATTTTAAAGCTGAAATATTTAAATTTTTATTTATTAAATGGTACTTTATGGCCATTTATATCATATGTCGAAGTTAAAGGTAGATCTGATGGTTAATTTGTTTTCGTACTGCACGTAGTTCTACCTGTGAGGGTCAATAAGCTCGTCCGTTAGAAAGTTCAGATAACTCCTGAAAATAGAATTGTACCAAGTAAGACATTGTTTATTCTTGAACTTTTTATCTTAAATTCAAATTGAATGACATATTGGTAATTAAAAACTCACCATCCCCCAAATGCCCAAAATCCTGAGTAAAATGAAATAGCAATAGCGCCTGCGCTGAAATCACTGCCATCAAAAGCTTTGTTGAAATTTTCGACATTGCCTTAAAAAAGAGAACAAGCAATTTTGAATGCCATTGTTTATTTTATTCAAATTTGATATATAGTATTTTATTTCTTAATTTGCAAATTGGTTTCACTTATTCTTAGACTTAGATTCACAACGTTATATGCACTTTTGTGATACTCAGAGGACGCCTCTTTATAATTATGGCGAGATTAATTTAGAGGACGCCTCTTTATAATTATGGCGAGATTAATTTATATAATGAGCTCTAGCTCAGACATGGATTTGGGATACTCATTGAAAACAGATCACACGATTACAATAAGGGGGAGTTTCCGTCGGACACCTCTGTCAACAAATTGTCTATTTAAGAGGATTTTTTTCTGGTTTTAAGGGCATCGCCCATTGACCTTTCAATTACAGGTCCTTGAGACCACTCTGGTGACTTCCTCCTTTAGTTCTTCTCGGATGTGTCCTCTTTTAACTCTTCACACAGGGATGGTCCTATGGTTTATGATTTACGATAAAATAGAAAGTTGCGATCCCATCGGTTAATCTCCAGATAACAGTTTATTTTTACGACAAAGTTTTCGGCAAGCCGTTCAAACAGTTAAAATGAACGGTATAATGTAAAGTTTAAATTGTGGATGTAATTGGAATTCGTTTAGAATCAAGGAAGGGGTGACAATGTAACGATGGTTCTTGTGTTTAGTACATAATTATATACATGTACGTTGTTGTAGTATATACTTTGTAAAAGTTCCCGAAATTCGTTAAAAAAATGTTGTCAATATTGTAAACTTGAAACTGAGGAAGGGTGGGGGTGGGGTGGCAAGGGATGAAGCGGTGATTATTGTGTTTTGACAAATTGTTACATTTAGACATGAATTTTATTGTAGGACATAGACTAGCACGATCATGTATGTATTTAATAAGATAATAACGTTCGCTTGATGTATCTTAGTGCTGTACGTTGAGGCTGTTGCATTGAAAATCTGACTTTCCAATAGGTGCACTAGTTTTGCCAATAAAATCCTTCGTTATAAACAAATAATTCAGAGTCCACGACGAGACAGGTTCATAAGTTAAAACTGTATTAAATTTCCTGGTGCAATGTTGCAAAGAACTGAGAGGTGGAAATAGTTATTTCCGACATTTAACATGAATGAATATATATAGTGAAAGCAAGATAAAAGTAAAAGGGGAAAATCTAACTTATAGATAACATCAAGTCTAAGCACTAGCGTAGAGTGCTCAAGTTCTAAGATCGTTAATGTTCGTCGCTTGTTCCAGATTCTAGTATTGGTTGCAGAAAAGCGTTATGACGCGATGATAGCGACATACCATGGTCTGATAAATGCAACTTCATAAATTAAGTGTAATTTTATATTGCAATAATATTTATTTTCATTATATACATTATACTGCATGAATTTTTTAATAAAAATTTTGTTTCAAACTTCATTATCAATTCCTTTCTAACATAAATAAACTTGTCAACACGAGCCCCTTATCCTTACATAAAGCTCATAATTTCTGGATTTAATCACTTACGGAAATTAAATCTCTATGAGAACTCCGGGGATGCTCTAAAGTATTAATGGCGTTTGTCAGGTAAAGGATCCGGTACCTTTAATGCGGTTGCTGCCCGGATGCGCACTGGGAAAAAAATGGGTGAATGATTTCCTATACACGTTTACCTGGGTAAAATGTCTATGACCACGCCAGATATTCGGTCGTTGCAGTGACCGACATCACCTTAAAGGGACCTAGACACGATTTGAAATCAAATTAAATAGTTGACCAAAGTTTGAATGTTAGAAGTCAAGTTATAAGAGAGATACAGAGGAAATAATGCATTGTTATGTAAACAAAGCTCGAGTCTTATAAATTGTATTTGTCAACAAATAATATAAAGTAAGGAATTACCATTTCTTTGACAAAACGAAATGTGGTAAAGAAGATAAACTGATTAAAAATGTTCATGAATAATATAATTAACAGAAAAAGCAACATTTAATCGAAACTCATACCAATAAAACACATATGTAAACAATAACAAGACTCAATCTTTGTTTACAAAACAGAGAATTTCAAACTGTATTTTTCGTGTAAATCAATATTTGACTTTCAAATTTCGAGGAGGCATTAAAAATATCCATATTAACCATATTCCAAACATTAAAAACGGAAAAATAAAATTTAAAATTTTGAGCTCAAATCGTGTCTAAGTCCCTATAATTAGGTCCTGTGAATTTCCAGGTGCTGGTGTCCGACGAGTGAAATTGTTCATCATAAATTTTGTGCCAGTGTCACGCGAGAAAAACGTTAAATAAACGTGGGCTGTCCATGATCGGTGATCAGAAATACCAACAACTTAGTGTACCGTGAGTACTGGTGACCTATCAGCAATACAAACATTGTACTCCAGATGTCCCTCGGATGACAGCTTTGTTTTTAATAGTGTCAAGAAGACCTCCTATCTAAATAAAGAGCGGGAATAGTGTGCCGTCTAGTGGTTATCAGTATTACTTGGGCAGAACTGTACTTTAGACTTGTTGCACTAAGCGATGACTTATACATCTTTTTTCTGCAGAGTGTGCAGATTACACAATGCCGATTCAGACAGCGTCTCACCTTGACCCATGGAGACGAATCCAATGACAATGATGATGAAGAGCGCTAGCAGCTTACTGGCCGTGATCACAACTTGAATCTTTGTGGCCCATTTGACATTGACACAGTTTACTAGGATTAGAAAAACTGCAAACAAAAATTAACATTTTAGCTTAACCTGGTTATGAACACAAACCTTCTATTTTGCTTTCATTGTTTTACAAGTACGTGTAAAAAAAAAAAAAGAAAAAAAAAAAGAAAAAAAAGAAAAAGAAAAAAAAGTACTATTCAGAAATAGACTAAGCGGTGCAAAATTAACATATTTGCTCTCTTTTAACCGTATTGAGAAAATAGTCCGGGAAACCTCACCTATCACTAGGGCTGCTATAAGTCTGATGCTGGTTACTGGGGGGTCACAGTCCAGGAAGAACGGACGGAGAATATAAGTTGCAAAAATTAGGCAGGATGCTGCAACACAAACTGGACAGATAATAATAAAGTTTATCCACATCGCCAAAAAGGCGGGAAAATCGCCGAAGGCTCGCTTAATATAAGTATACTCGCCGCCGGACTCAGGGATGGTGACGCCCAGCTCGGCGTAACAGAGCGCGCACAGCGCCGAAAAAACTCCACAGACGGCCCACATAACGCACGACATCCCAACTGATTTAACATTTTGTAAAATTCCAACAGGGGATACAAAAATACCAGATCCTATGATAATGCCAACTATTATGCAAACAGCATGAAATAAATTGATTTGTTTCTTTAATTGCACCACAGTAACGTTATTTGATGACGCTAGTGACGCTGATGACGCATCTGCCGCGCGGTTCCTGGTAGCGTCACCGTTTTGAATCACCATGATTGTGTACTGTCTCTTTACCGATGACTTGCAGAAAAGAATTGTTGTGTCTCGTAAGTCTATTTAACTGTGCATTTTAAGAGTAAATCGATTCACAATGCAATGGTCTACTGGTAAAATCCTTTTGAAAGGTCGGTAAAAAACGTCGTCTTGAATACACAATGCAATGACTGTGGGGTCAGCAGAGATAAGTCGTACGTTGACTTACGGACCCTCTCACACACTGACCGCTTACAATCATTGAATGGCATGAAATGGAAACTTGTCAGAAGGTTGCTCAGAATTTCGTCACCCAACAACAAACTATTATGGGACAGTAGATCTAAGAGCATACAATTCACCAATCACGCACAGCGCACCTGGTCGTCTATTTAAACTACCATGATCATATGACACGCCTTGTCGTTGAGGAAAAAAAAGGATCGTGATAAAAATATTGGTCCATTGGAATTCTAACTTTCATAAACCAAATTACTTTTATAATAATTAAACAAATACAATGCACTTGCTATACCATTACTTTACCACACAAAATAAATTATATTGAACAGTGAAAAATTATGAAATGATATGATGTGATATGAAACGATGATATGGTCTGTCCTTTTATCAAAAGTTATCAAAGTACGCTCACCTTCACAAGCATTTTAAAAGTTTTAGTGTGCAGTGACGTCATATATAGATACCACGTGCACATCATTATACGTATATAAATAACTTCAAGGGAACAGAAACGTACTTTGTCCCACAATGATCGGCTGCCTGTCAATTCACGGTTCTTTCTTTGATTTCATAGAATATTTATTATTTTAATTCAACTTTGCGAATGAAAAAAAAAAACTCTTTTGATTTAATTATTGTTATCATGCTCTGAAAAGATTGGTGAGATTTGTATTGAAAACTTGTATGTAGAATACAATCTTGTATCTTAATACAGATTTAGCTTTGGCATATGTTCGAGACATGGTCGACCACGATTTAAACTCAAATATTTCAAATTTTGGTTTTTCCATGTTTCGAGTCTAAAAGCTTTTTAATGCTTGGCAAAATTTGGATGTCACAAGTTAGGTTACAAACGAGATTTGAAAAAAAAACAACCCCAGAATATTATGTCATGTTATTTATTGACAAAAGTAACATATTTATACAGTGAAAAGATTTCATTTAAATAAATTTCTCCCCATTTTGAAAACTGAAAAACTAGATTTTATTTGTTGAATTACCTGAAATAATCCATTTTTGAAATGCACAGAATTGGTCTGCAAAAAGAACGAATCACGGCGTTTAAAACCTAACGAAATTTGAAGGAGCCAATCGGAATATTGCGTGCATTATTCATGCCCAACCAAGGAAAGCTCAGTTACATGTAGTTTGCCATGGATTTTCGACCAGAACTTAAATTCCCTATCAGTGTTATTGCACTTATATGTGCAATAATATTTTTCGGGTTTTCTCATAACATCTTCTTCAGTATTTCTATAGTACTCAACAAAATCTGAATGTATTCAAGTTGGACGGGAGTTACGCAATTTCAATTAGTAATATAGTTGAGGCGTCTGGCACGTTCAGTTGTTGAAAAGTTTCAAAATGACTAGTGACAAATAAGCAAAACTTTTGAATTTGTTCATGCAATATTCACTTGTCAGAAAAGAAATATGATTGAAATAATGCAAATAATGAAAAGCAATTTAACAGTTATTCATATATACATGAATTGTGAGATTTATATGACGCATGTAATGTTCTACCATTTGGGTTCAGAATAGGAATGTCATAGATATAAAACATGTAAACATATAGAATAAAAACATATCAAGGTCAATACGAAGCTTTGTCCGTATAATTATAATCAATGAATTTAATGAACAGTCGCTTTATAACGACATGAATTCTTCAGTGATCACATTCTGATGTTGTGTTTTGTGTATAATTAAAAAAAAAAATTAAAACATTAAAATAATATTGGTATATAGTTATAAGTTAATTAAAAGAACGTGTGTGAAAATGGAAAGGAGAAGTTACGCAATATATGAAATATAATAAACCCTTTTTGGATTATTGAAAATCAAGAATGTCGTCATTTTTAACCCTCTTCTCATTTCCTGACAAAGAATATGGTAGTGCAACCCTGTAGCTCCCGGTCTGAAACGAAAATCGACGATTACTGCATGTTGTAAAATGTCCGAGGATTTTTTTTTGGGAATCAAACAGTTGTACAAAATTTGTGTGGAAATAAGATTAATCAGTCCAAATAGCGCAATTTAAATTTTTTGTGCGCCGTAAATACCGACCTGCAGCTAAGAAGATGGGGGAATAATGCGAGTGAAGTACCTATAATATGATGGTTAAGGTACTAAAAATTTAAAATCCAACATATATGATAATTCTGTTAGAAATGCGTTCCACAGAGAGAGAGAGAGAGAGAGAGAGAGAGAGAGAGAGAGAGAGAGAGAGAATACTCTTATTCGTAGATAATTAAAGGTGAAATTGAATGAAATTGAATGATGGAAATAGTTAACCTTCTTTAATTAATCGATCCTACCCAAGGTACAGTATAAAACAAATCAAGAAAAAATCCCAGCTAGATTTGTATTATCATCTACAAGGATTGTAACTGTATGTCATGTAAATCTAAGATAATATTTTGAGTACATTATAGATTTATTTTGGCCACTAAACAGTAATTGTGTGCATCTTATAAACATGTCGAACGGCGTTGTAAAATACAGTATCTTTTTATAATCATTTTCTTGGTTATCCCCTCCCTCATTTCCCTCTTCACAAATGGAATGAGGTAAACAATTTCTGGCCATATATGCTCCAGTATCCTGCACTGTGAAAAGGCTATTTAAACGTTGCGAAGTATTGCGAAGTATTTTTTGAATAGTTCATCTTGTTCGAGTGTGGATCTTAATTATAAATCTAGATAGACCTCCCCCCTCTAACGAACTCATAGCCACACGACCACTCCCCCTTTTCCCGTTACGCACTTCTTGGCAATCAAGCAGGTACTTGTTTACAACGCGCATGCGTTACCCATTAACCTCATTATTTAGCTTGTAAATATTGTTGTCAATATATGTCCCAGAGAAGATTGTTCTAGTAAAATCAGTTAATTCTCTTATAAAATTGATTTTTTTTTCAATAGATTATAATAAAATAGCTACAAAATAATCCAAACAATCTATCAAACGCGCGGTTTGTTAAGTAAATATGGAGTGCAGTATTAACAGGAAAGAATTGTAATGCTCTTACTTACCATGCATATGATATTTGTTATTATTAACACCCCCTAAATACTTTAAGTAATCATTATATGCATTTTGTAAAATATATTATACTTAAACATAAGTATATTTCATCATAAAAATCACAGCAATATTTCACTTTAATTATGGATTTAAACATAATGTAGCATGTATCCGTTTTTTGAAGGAAAAGGTATGATTTATTTAAAGTTTTCTTTTTTCAGAATGAAATTGATCCCTTTCAAAATAATAGATACATATCTAATTGTAATGAAACTGCTACTTTGAGTTTTTAATAATCTTTTGACGAGTTTAGCAGTTATTTCACTGTCCGCGAACTGTACAGTTAAATAAACTTTAACTTTAAATGTTTAAGAATTCTGTAGAAAAGAAATAAATAATTAGAATAACAGTATATTTCTTAAAATCAATGTGAAGTAAATTTATGATTAGATTGAGTAGAGTAAAAATAAATATCAAAAGATCAATCTGTTGTGGAGAAGTTTATTTTTTCGTATTTTAGTCTGAACAAAACAAGGGAAGTAACAACATTCGCTTCCTGTTCGATGACCTAACAATGTTTGAGCTTGAAACATAATGGAATAGTAAATGTGTGGAAACGAGCAAAGCACAATGGATAAATCGTTGATGGCACAACGTAATTTGATGATATGGATTAATATTTAACCCAAATGGATAGCAAAATGGACGGTTTATTGCTGTTATTTTGTGTTGAAATATAAACAACATGGCCGCCGCGATGGCGACATTTCTTTGAAATTTATATTTTCATGGTAACGATTCATGATTTATATGTGAATGGATATAAGCACGAAACAAATGTATTCACAAACTGCACTGTCTATAATTGCATCGTTGGAATTAATTGTATTCGTAAATTCGTTCAACAATGGAAGAGGTCTTGCAAGTTTCCGAATCTCAAGCTGTTCAGGAACCAACAAGTAAAAATGGGTCAACGGAAAAAAGTGAAAAAGAGTCAAATTTGGAGTTAAAAACGCTCCAAGAAAGTAGCACACAGGAAAATGGTTGCCATTTTAACAGCAAAAAAGCACCAGGATGTGACAGTAGTGAAATAAAAATGGAGGTAACAAAAACCACAGCAGATTCAGCTGCTGTGGAAATGCAGGGCAAATCAAAACCACATCAGAATGGGCCAACAGAAAACGTAAAACCTCCAGATTCAATTTCACACTCTAAAAGCCCTCCTAAAACTGAAATGCAGGTAACACAGCCTGAAAAAATTGTCCCTAAAAGTGAGATTCAGCCTGTTAAAAGTGAAAGCTCAAATTCAGTGTCTTCTAAGAATGGAAATGTGACTACTTGTGGTCCTTTTATGAGTAGCATTGATGCTGTTATAAATTCTGTTGCTCACAATATACCCCCAGATGAACTTAGTGATCTTGATTCAAATAATAGTGCTAAAGGTACAGCCAGTGATTCTCGAGCTGTACAGAGTTATGATCATTTCTCCCACTATATGCATCAGACAAATCCGAAACAAACTCAAGTTCCACAAACAAACTATGGTGATAGAACAGTAAATCAACCATACAATCCTCAAATGTATCCTCATATGAAGGGTCAAACAATACCAGCTAGTGCAAATTATGGGATTACCAATAATCCTCATCATGCTAGTGCTTCTGAACAGCTAAGTAGTTTAGTGAAATCTCATGTTTTGGATACTGGTAGTGAACATACACCAAGTGATCAACAGCCATCAGGACATCATCCAGGTATCAGGCCCGAGATGCATCCGAATATTCCTCCTTCAGTGTATAATCATCAACCAATGTACAGACCTATGTTTGACCCAAATTCAGGCATGCCCATGCACCCACCAGGACCTGGAGACATGCATCAGCAGAGAGCACCTAGTGCGCATGTCAGACCAGAAAATGAAATCCCAAGTAGCCAAGACACCAAACAGCCACGAATTCCACAGAAGGGAGGAACAAAGCGGCAGCAGAGGCCACATCAGCTTCAGCAAGAAATGCCACAGGGTATGAGACCACGAATGATGCCTGACCAGTTCAACAGAGGTGTGCGTCCTATGTCCATGATTGATCCAAGACTGATGTCGACCTACTTTAGCCCAGAAAACATAAGGATGTTGCAAATGCGGTACCCTGATCCTCGCATGATGCCTCCACAGTTACTTCAACAAATGCAGGTGTTTGCAAGAATGCACCAAGCACAGCAACAAGCCCAACAACAGGCTTCCCGCGCATCACACCCCCCTTCATCCCAACCCACAGGTGTTAGTGTAGCCCCTGGCTCACAACAGCAACCCCAAGGGTTACCTTCCCAGTCTCAAGCCAGTATGATACCTAGTCAACCGATGAGTGTTGAGGGCTCTCAACCAGCTAATTCTTCTGCATTGAAACAACCACATCATCCCATCCCCCCTCACCCAGGCCAGCCCTACCCACATGTTCCATTGTCTCATCATCCACATGAACCAGGGAAACAGGGGCTAGGTCCTGAGTTTGTGACTTCTAGAAGCAATCCTATGGACATGAACTCAAACAGTACAAATGGCACAGAGTTACAGACCCAGTCTGGAGTACAGACTGCGCTTGCATCAACATCTGCCCCCCATTTACCAAATGATGTTATGAATCGCCCCCTGTCTAGTGGTAGGCCTCCGTCTGGCGGTCGACCCCCTTCAGCAGGCAGGCCCCCGTCAGTAGGCAGGCCCCCATCAGCAAATAGACCTCCCTCGGTTGGTCGACCTACATCTACTGAACCACCCCTGAACAGACCCCCCTCTGTGAGTCGTCCTCCGTCAAGTAACAGTCGTCCACCCTCTGCTGATCCCTCAAGTCGGCCTTCGTCAGTGAGTCGGAGTCCATCTACCCCACAATACGAGGCTGTTCCTACTTCATTTGGATACCCTGTGTCCTCTTCAGAGCCAACATATTCTGGTACAGGTATGTAAAATTCACATCCATGATCAACAAATATTTATTTTATTTGCCCTATATGTTTTAACATTTTTGGCTTTATTAGTGTACTCATTAGTTGAAGCTCTACATGCTGTAATATGGTAAAAGTTAGAATCTGTATGAATCCTGAGTTTTATAACCCTGTATGCTATGTCATGTAAAAAACAAGTATTACTATTTTAGTAGGCATTTGGATTCATCTTTACAAAAAAAAAGTTTCAGCCACAAAAATAAATTCAATTTATCTCTTGCTTAAATGACATAATCACCAAAATCCTTTGAAGTTTGAACTGCAGCTGATGCAAATTTTTTATATTTAAAAATTGATCTTTGTTAAATTACAGATAAATCCTCACTTCCCACAACCAGTACTCTGTCCTCCCAAATGGAATCAGCTGTTAGTATGCAGTCTTTTTCAACCTCATCTAGTCAACCATCACCTGCAACGCCCACTGTAACACAGACACCTTACACTGGAGAGGCTTCTCACGAGGGGGCTCCAGAGGGGGAACAACAGAAAACTGCCCAGAAGAGGTCTGCTGCACCGCCCCATTCTTCCACTACATCTGCTGCTCCCAACATGCCTTCTCCATTCGGACCTCCAACATCCATGGCACCTATACCCCAGGGCTACGTGCAGACGCCATTCGGCATGCTGCCTCACCATTCTCCTGGGATAACTCAAGGTGTGCCTTTCTCAGGAATGGATGGACATAGGATGATGTCTCCACACATGCGCATGCCTGGGTTTCCAAACCAGGGGTTCCCAATGCCACCTCACATGCAGAGACTCCCCCCTCCCCACGGAGGCCCTCTGTCTCCTAACTCTATGCAAGCCATGGCTTCTCTAGCTCAAAGAATGCAGGGTCCACCTGTCAGTGGTCAGAATGTCAGACCAGGAATGCCCCCCAATTTGCCTGGGATGGGACAACGTGGCATGACTCCGGGAATGCCCCCTGTCTCCATGGATGGTGCACAAGCATACAATTACAATTATAGAATGCCATTTGGTATTGGTCCCCATCAAAGACCCCCTGGAGGCCCCACACCTGAACATCCTCCTAGAGGTCCTAGAACTAAAGGACCACGCCCACCTCGTCCTATGGCACCACTTCATATGCCTCCTAACATGCCACCTAACTCGGAGCATGGTCTGATCTCCTCTGGACAATCTATGCCAGGAATGATGCCTGGTCAGCATGGAAATCTGCCGACAGATCCCAACATGCAAAGTGTACATTCCCAGGGGCGTCCCCCTATTATAGGAACAGGACCGCAGCCCTCTCCCCTTGACAGCTCTTCACCTAGTCCCAAGGTACCGGCAACACCTCCAGCAAATGTGGATCAAGCCCACCTGGATGAAATGGTTCAAAATACTCAAGTCAAACATGAACCAATAGACCCTACCATAAAAACAGGTATGAAATGACAATGATAATTTCATAATTCAATTATTTCATATCTGTTTTAATACATGGTTTTAACATAAAAATATTGTTTTTTTTCAGAGATGACCCAAGAGCAACATAATGCACTCTTAAAACAGCTTTTAGGAAAGAATTTAAAGGCAAACCCAGAGGTTTGTGGGCTGTTTTACTCTGATAATATAGAATCTTATCAAAAATTGTTTTATTTTTTCTCAACCGTACCAGTATTTTAATTCAGTAAAGTAATGGGATTATAATGAATTATTTTTTACAGGATACTGAAGATTCAGTTCCATTAATATCGAAATTGACCCCAGAGCAACAGAAACAGTTGGAACTTATTGAGAACATGCCACTGGTGATGGAACATGAGGCTAACACACCGGAAGAAAAGGAAAGATTACTGGGTAAGATGCTTACAAAGTTAACAAACACCATAATGGCTGGTTATTTATTTTATGTGAATCACCCCAAGCAGGCTTATTTTTGACATAGATGGAATACTTTACTAATTATTTAATAGCTTTAACAGAACTAAAGAAGCAAGCTTACGAGCAGAGGAGGAAAGAATATGAACAATTGCGGAAGCTGAAGCGCAAGCAGCAGAATGCTGAAAACAAGAAGAGAAAGCGGAAAGAGAAGGAAGCAGAGGCTGCCATGATGGTGGATCCCAGTCAGCCTGCACCTCCTGCCAAGAAGAGGCCACGTAAAAAGAAGCCGGACTCCCTAGAGGAGGACCTGGATGCCAAGGCCGGCCACTTCATCCAGATGCTGGGAACCCTCCCCGCAGTTCCGCTGGAGGAACCAAGGGTGGGGAATTTCTTCTCTGTTTTAAATGTGCCTGGAAGTCCGAATGTTATCACAGGTAAGACAGTTCAATTAATCTTTGTAATTATTAGCTCTTTTATGAAATACATGTTAGTTTTGATGCTAAATACTTTTCATTTCCCAGTTTTTTCATTTTGGTCGTAGAAAAGTGTGTGCAATTGAATACTAAAGCTTTTGAATTATTTTCAGGAGAAAACTGTCTGAAAGGAAATTTTGGAAACAGTTATCTGGAGGGTGTAGCTGACTTTTATGGAAATACTCTGTTGCATGGATTGCATCCTCTTGGGTCCTTTGTCCGAATGCCCAAGCCTCGAGATATTGAGTCCAGGAGACAATTCATTAGAGGGGGGCAAGAAGAGAGAGGGCCAGGTATATACTTATCATTAATGCCAAAGTATTATTATGGCGTCAGACTTGCTCAACAAGCATCAAGTAGTTTTGCAGATTATTCCTTCAACAGTCCACAAATATAGTTCTATTTAGAAAAATTTGGTCAAGTTGAAATATATATTTATGTTAGGCCAAACAAGTAATTTAAGATAGGTGAGGCAAAATAAGAGCAATAAATTCTGCAACTGCTTGGCAAATAATTGTGCATAGAAATGTGATAAGTTACCATATCAATTGTTTACCTATGGGGGTGCCAGGTCAATTCAGCACCTGTTGAATTCAGACCACAAAGTATAATTTTAAAAAAGATATAGTATTTAAGTTCATAAAGTCTAACTTTTAAGTTTGTTTCCATGTAAGACACCTTTTAAGCATTTCAGTATTCTGATTTGTTCATATGCATTGGATGTCTGATGCTTATAAAACTTTTCAGAATCATTAGCAAGCTTTCATGATATGTAAAAAAAAAAAATGCAATTATTTTGAGGTGTGGATATCCATAGAACAACCCTTTTAACATTACATCAGCTTTGTTATATGCGTAAACTATTATTCCACACTTTTATTATTACAGATCTTCATGCTGACCAGCAGAGGTACCATCTGAACTCGGACAGATTGCCGATTCCAGGGCCTCCATTTGGATTGCCTGGCCTGCCACCATTCTTTGGCAGGGGAGAAAAACCTCCTGTTCCCTCTTTACCCCCATCTCCACGTATAGAACCAAAATTGGATTATTTGAAGTAAGTATTTTTTTAATCAAGACCTGAATGTAGCTTTCTTCTCCAGTTTGTTATTTGTATCAATACATTAGTTTAAAAAAAATTCATTATCTTTTTATCATGAAATCTTGTTATAGAAGGGCTTTATTGTATATTTTGTGGGTTTTTTTCAGGGGCAGTGATAGCCCTTGCACAGTGATTTCCTCCTCCTCACCGGAGCATGAGTTTGGGGAATTAGATGAGGAATTCCCCATGTTGAAGCCCATAGAGCCAGCCTCTGCTGCTGACGACAGATCCTCACCCCTGGTTCCTATTCTGCAACCAATTGCAGTCAAGTCATTGCCATTAAAGCCCAAAGAGGAGCCAGCTGTCCAGATTAAGTCGGAACCCAAAGAAAAGATTAAAGCCTTTACTGACACTGACCTCACCCAGAAGAAACTGACTATGTCTGATAAACACGAAAATGGAAAACTGCCTCCCAACCTGTCAGCTTTAACAAGACCTTTCCAAAATGCTAATCTAAATCAGGACATTTCTGTTACTCTCACTCTGTCTGCTAATGCTGCAGATGACATTGGTGGCGTCCTTTCTCAGATTGCAGAGCTGCTAAAAATAGCTGTGCCCCCTTCTTATGAAGTTGGCAGTCGGAGTCCATCACCTGAACAAGGGAAAATCAACTCCAAACGTAGGTGTTTTAGAAAAAGATAATGATATTAAAGCACAATGTTGAGGGAAAAAATTAATGAAATGAGGCACATTTCAATATAAACACACAAGTTGTTGCTAATGGCAGCGTTAGCCTTATCTTTTGTTATTAAAACTGTCCTGTGATTTTGTAGATTTGGAGGATAAGGTCAATGTACAGAACCTGATTAAATCCAAAGCCAAGTTCTGTCGCCTCTGTGATTCCTTTGTATATGACTCAGGATTCAGGAAAAGGAAATGTGATATACCATTCTTAGCAAAGGAGGATTACTTTAGTATCAAGGTAAGAAATATTTTTTGTTTTAAAAATTGATAATAACAATTGTGTACAGTTGTGTAAAAAAAAAACTGTGTTTCTGTTAAATGCAATTTTTGCATGATTTCATCCTTATTTACAAAATAAAAGCAGTGTAATTAAGAATCTTTCTTGTCAATTACTCTTTTCAATGTTTTTTTTTAAATTATTATTCAGAATAATGAATTTTAATTATTTTTTTAATCATTTACAGGATTTTGATGATGAAGAAGTAACATTTTGCACGGAGAAATGCTACACTAAATTTGCTACGGTTTATCAAGAAATCAACAAGCCTCCCCCAGAGGACCCCATGAGAAACTTGACCCTGTCAAAGCATCAATCCTCAGACTTTAGTCCCAGAAGCCTAGGAAGTCACACCCCCACCACCCCCACCAAAAGTGACTCCACCCTCACTCTCACCCCCACCACACCTAACTCTGGGGGAGCCCTCACCCCAGTCCAGCCCAGTCCCCCCATCAAGTCTCGACTGGAGGATAAAATCAGCAAAAAGCATCGAAGGACTGCCAGTATTGAAGCCCCAGTTCCCAAGGTAAGTGTCAACTGTTCTAAGGACCTTACAAGCGAAATAAATTTTGTGAGTTAGACATTTATGTAATAAAAAACATTTCTGCTTTTATGTAAGTTTTCATGATAAAGGAAGGTGTTTTAAGTTTTATGTACAAAAGTTGTGATTGTATTTGACAGCCTCTTATTAAGAAGCACAAGAATGTGAGGTATAGGCGCTGGGATCAATCATTTACTGACTCGCTGCCCATGGAACCTGGAGTACCAGACAAAGAAATACAGAATGTAAGTCGCTGGCTCAGACAAAGTCTGTAGCAATAGTACATAGACTGTGAAATAAGTGAGATAATGCTAATACTTACTGTATTTACAGCTGTGGAAAGCCCTTGGAACAATCGTTGTGCCAAAGACTTTACCCGAGGACACCAGGAAGTGTTTGTTTTGTCAGCAGCAGGGGGATGGGGAGACGGACGGCCCAGGGAGGTTAGTGTATTACTCAGGGAAAATAAAATTGACAATCATATACATACTTATAGTACAGGGTTTCCATGACTGTATGTGTGATGTTAAACATGATCTGTTATTTGCAGACTGCTGAACATGGATATAGACAGCTATGCCCATCTAAACTGTGCCCTGTGGTCCTCGGAGGTGTACGAGACTCTGAACGGGGCCCTGATGAATGTGGACAGTGCTTACAAGCGGGGGCTGAAGATAGAGTGTACTGCCTGTGGCATCAAGGGGGCTACAGTGGGATGCTTTAACAATCGTTGTCCAAAGTATTATCATCTTGGTTGTGCTAAAAAAGTAGGATGCATGTTCTTTCAAGATAAGGTATGTATGTTTTAGTGCATGTATCTGTATCATGAATTTTTGTTTAAAGTGGTTTTAATAAGGTATCTTGAATACATTAGTTAAAAATAAATAAGATTCAAGAAATTAAAAAAAAAAATTCAAGAAATTCAAAAAAAAATTCAAAAAGAGTTCTTCCATCTAATTCACTCGTGAGAGAAACTGTTTGGTATACATGTGGTAGCTTGTATAGAAGTTGAATCTAAATCTAATTGACCAATGTATGTTTGCAGACAATCCTATGTCTAATTGACCAATGTATGTTTGCAGACAATCCTATGTCTAATTGACCATTGTATGTTTGCAGACAATCCTATGTCCCTCCCATGCTGCCAAACAGGGAGCAGAGAACGTCCTGGAGTCATTGTCCGTCTTCAGGCGGGTGTATATCAACCGGAGCGAGGACAAACAAGTGGCAAAGTATGACAGACACCATAACAATGTCATTTGATAAAAGGAAATGTTTTGTGAATCCTTATTTCTATATGTATTATTATGCATGGATTCACTAAATCAATTAATATGTTATCTGATCAGATATTGATTTCTGTGAACAAAAAAAGAAAGATGTTTTATTATTATAAGATAATAGTAAGGTACATGAATAAAATCATTGTTTTGATTTGTCACCTCTTTGGAAGAAATAAAGTTTTAAAGACTTAATTCCATTAAATTTCAATAGAAAAGCTGTCACTGATGTAAGAATAAATTTAATTGGTATTTGATCAGTTCGTAACTTTATTTTATATCAATGATATATGCTGTTGTAGTATGGTGCATGGACAAGAGGAGGGCCACTACATCCTGCGTATTGGTTCCCTGACTCTACACAGTGTGGGACAGCTGCTACCTCACCAGTTACAGACCGGCAAATTCCACACTAGGGACTGCATCTATCCTGTAAGTCCAATAACACATCTCAGTGTAGTGTCAAGGTGAACTTGAATTAAACTAAAATATCTCATAAGAATGAATCCTAGAATATAGGAAAAGATATTTTTAAAATAAAAAATAAGGATCTCTTCCTCATGTTGACATTTTTCTGTGGCAGGTTGGGTATAAATCTAGTCGTTATTACTGGAGCATGAAACGGTTGAACAAGAGATGCAGATATGTGTGCAGCATCGTGGATAATGAGGGTCAGCCTGGCTTTAAGATACGGATTGTGGAGCCAGGAGAGGAAGATGTCGTCTTACTAGATGCTTCACCAAAAGCTGTGTGGAACAAAGTCCTGGAGCCACTGGATAAACTCCGGCGGAATGCAGATTTGGTGAAAATTTTCCCATCCTTCACAAGTGGGGAGGAACTGTATGGTTTAACAGAGCAAGCCATTGTTAGAGTCCTTGAATCGGTAAGCTGATTTCACAGTGTTATTTTGGCATTGAGAAGTTGTTTTTGTATTCTTAATGTGTTATTGTCAACACTAGAGATTTTTCTGTTTCACAGCTTCCTGGCACAGATCTGCTGACTAACTACAACTTTAAATTCCCTCGCTCTCGGAGGATTGAGATGCCCCTGACTATCAACCCCACAGGATGTGCACGCACAGAGCCAAAACTAAGGACTCATTTCAGAAAGTAAGCATTTTCTCTGTTATGTGATATGTCAATAATCAACTTAAAAAGTGGAACTGTATTCTTCATATTTCAAACCAGCAAAAAGTTTAAAGATTTATAAATGTATAGAGGATTAAGTGTATTATTGTATACATTGTTGTGTTACAGACCCCATACACTCCAATCTGCCAACACTTCACGCTCCCTCCCTCAGACTGTGACGGGGGTCTCCGGAGATATCAATTCTCCATACATGAAGCAATTTGTTCATTCCAAGTCGGCACAGTATAGGAAACTTAAGACCGAATGGAGGACAAACGTTTATCTAGGGCGGTCCAGAATCCAGGTAAAGTGGATTTGAGATGTTCAACATGTACAAACAGTTTATTGGTGTATATTTTAAATTTGCTTCCTTCTGACAAATATAATGAAATTTTTACCTTATTTTCTGCCTTGCAGGGTCTGGGATTATTTGCTGCCCGTGACTTGGAGAAGCACACCATGGTGATTGAGTACATTGGATATCTCATCAGGAATGAAGTGGCAAACAGAACAGAAGTTGTTTATGAGGAGCAGGTAAGAAATCAAAGAAAAGAAACAGTCTAAACCAGTGAGAATGTCAAGTTTAGATTATATAATGGGTTCAAATAAAAATGTACAATACTAATAGCTAAATATTAAAGTGAACACATGGCTTAATGTGCATGCAAGTAATGATGTGCATTTACTTTCTTAATTTTATCTGCAATTGATCTTGTAGTAGTATTGCCTGAATTACATTAAAATGTTTTGGACAGAATCAAGGAATGTACTTGTTCCGCATTGACAATGAAATAGATTTATCTGCAGTTGATCTTGTAGTAGCATTGTCTGAATTGCATTGAATTATTTTGACAGAATCGAGGAGTGTACATGTTCCGCATCGACAATGAGACGGTAGTGGATGCTACCATGGCTGGCGGCCCTGCACGCTACATTAACCACTCCTGTAATCCTAACTGTGTGGCAGAGGTTGTACCATTCGATAAAGAGAGCAAGATCATCATCATCACAAACAGGCGCATCCCAACAGGGGAAGAGGTATGATGACAGATCACAATGAACAATCATCTGGACAGAATGTGGTCTGGTCTGAAATGCGAGTTCATTAACCATCTCTGAATTAATTTGTAATGTACAATTATTCTTGCATGAAAGGCACGGACAGATGATTATAAACAATTAACTGGACAGAATTTAATCCAGTCTGAAGTGTGAGTTTATTAACTGTCTCTAATTAATTTGGTGTTTTTGTTTTTATTTCAGCTGACTTATGACTATAAGTTTGACTTTGAGGATGAGCAGCACAAGATTCCTTGTTGCTGTGGAGCACCTAACTGCAGGAAGTGGATGAACTGACCAAATAAACATTCTGTCTCTGAAGACTAATCAGCCAGTGATGATGTTCAGTGGATGAACTGAGAAGTCATTCCACCAGCTGGATCATAGTGATTCCGGATATTTGGTCAGTAATGAACTCCATATCAGACTGGAGATTCAGGAGGTAGACAGGGTTCCTTTGTGAGCCCTGTGTATTCCTTAGAAATTGTTGTAGGCAAGGTAAACTGAATGATTGAAGCTCGATAAACAATAATGAAGGAGATACAAGTGTGATATACAAGTTGGAAGGATAAAATGAAAGCTCTGTGATGATTCTATAGTCAGCGTCCCTGGGTGGGATGAAGGAGACTCAGATTTGCCATGTAAACTCAGAAGGAGGTTAGCAGATCTCCTCGAGCACTTTGACAAATCTGTTGGTGAAATATGTATGTTATTGATACATTTTGCTGGAAATTGAGGAGGTATTCCTCAAGTGTGTGTGATATTCTTTTTTCACAGGAATGTTGAAGAGTGCAATTGATTTTTATATGTATAATATTAATCACAAAATGAAATCAACTTTGTTTTGTATGATGCTATAAATAGTATTATAAATTTGTACAAATGATTTATTCCATATCCCTTATGCAAGTTGTGTAAACAAAAACAATTGTTTATCAGACAGCTTTTTTTTTTATCTCTTTTAATGTGATTTCACATTAATTTGAATGTTAGTGGTCAGACATTGAGATTGTTGATGATCTTTTTTTCACATAAAAAGACTCAGATTATTTGATGCTTAGTATTAACCAAGCATAATAAGGAGTGATTAGGTTTTGTGCAAGTCGTAAATCAGTCTACAGACGTGTCCAAAAATGCACAAAAATAGGTAGAATTAGGAGAAATTGCACTGTACAAACTTGAAGCACTATTAGGCATTGGCGGTCAAACTTTTGGAAGTAAGCACATTTAGAGGAGAAGACTGATTTTGGACTGTACTGTAATTGTGGACTACCTCAGGAAGTTGACATGTTTTTGTACAATACATCATAATGGAAATCCCAAACTTAAAGAAGTGCTGTTTTTGCCTGTATTTCACTTTCATCTGTATATAAAGTTCATCACCTTCTCTGCGAAACAATGGCTGCTGGAGTCATTCTGACGAGGATGAGGTAACGGGAGAATGTCCTAGCTCTGCATTCCACAGAGGAGTGAAACGTTGCTCGGAGGGCCTCTTGAGAACGGACATTCTTCTGTGCTTGAAAGTTGTGTGTTAGTGATGTATGTGGCCTTTTAACGATCTCACCAGCACTAGGCAGCATGGCTGTTATATGTAAATTATATGTAAATCGTATGTAAATTTTAGTGTATTAGCTTGTAAATTTCAAGATTTATAAATTAAAATCATGCGTACGTGTATATTATTATTTCAAAACCAATATTCAATACTACTTGAGTATGCATAACTTACTCATGTCATTTCACATTATAGATTTATATATATATACCATACTAGAATATAGTCAGTCCTCATATTTGCTAGGAAAAAGAATTATATACTGTATTAGCCTTTCTTGTACATTTGTGATCTTTGATAGACTTTTGACTTGTTGAGTAATTTAATCATGCCCTCTTTTATTAATCTTTTACATCATGTTTTCTATATATACCATTGTTTACTTCCCTGGTTGGTGTTTGTTTTTGCTTTTGGTTGATATGTGTAGAATTTTTTTGTAGTATGTAGTGAACAGTTTGAACACTTCTTAGTTCAACTCTAGCATCCCTTCTCACCTTTTTCTTCTTCACTATAGTTGTTGTCATCAAATGAACTGTTATTAATGGAAAGGTAGCACCACACAGATCTGAAGATAAAAGTAAACAGAACTCTCATGGTTTGGTAATTGGTATATTCTGAATTGCATAGATAATTTACATTTGTCAAAATTTCATAATTTCTAGATATGTAATAACCAGTATTTGTTGATGAAGAGTAAATCAAACTCTGATGGTTTTTTTTTTCCTGTTTGCATTTATAAAAGACCTACTTGTATCTAAAACTGTGTCAGTAATTGTCCATTTTTGGCTTGGCGTGTTTTGTCTGTGTTTGTTACTGATCATCAGAGATTATATTGTACAGACTATGTTTGTGGTAGTGTCATGTCTTATCTATATGGAGTAGTCTATCTTGTTATATTTGTTATCCATAGATTATATATAGAGATGTGTTAACAGTGGCATACGTCTACAAATTCAAACATCAGAGTGTTTTCTTCGTCGCTCTCAATCAGTATCTACTATGAAATTATTGACTGATTTATTTAAATTTTGTGATTTGTGTACTCTGTTGAAATTTAAGTTATGCAGTTATGAATAGAATTTGATTCATGATCATTTTTGAACACATATATTTATTTCTTTTTTCTGAAGATATAAAATGTAGCTATGGACAGTCTCGAACTGTTGTGTTTTCCAGCTAAACTGTTTTATAATGAGCTATAGTTGTATTCATAGCGAGTTTGTCAGATGGAGCCTGCTGTATTGTTTTATTTATATTCTACCATTCATTTCTCCCATCGCCTGTACATTATCTCATCACTCTCCATGTAGACTGGGAAGAAGAACGGGAGATTTGTGTCATTTCTTCTAATTTAATCTATACAGCAATAAAACAAGTTTTATACGGGAAGAATCACACATGTTTTGTGCAAATATAGAATTGTCATGAATGCTTGTGTTGTTTTATTTTAATACTGTATGGATTGCATGGACTGTTGGAAGAAGTTCTATATGGTATCCTCGTACATGCTATTGAGCCTTGTCCCAAACCATGAGAAAAATGTTTGATCTTTTCCCACCTAGCAAGAGAGTACCGGTATCTCTTGGCTCATTTAAATATTGTCGAGTGAAAGGAAAGTTGGAAATTTAGCATTGATTGGACCCTTGATTATCCAGTCACTACATACAGTTGAACTTTGATATCTCGAACACTGATATCTCGAATACAATGGATATGTCAAAGTGATTTTTAAGTCCCAACTACTAATTTTTAAAGTACTTTACCCTTGATATCTCGAATACTTGGATATCTCAAAGTTTTTAAACAGTCCCATATAGTTCGAGATAACAAAGATTGACTGTTCTTTATATGATCAAAGCAGCCAAGAGTAGGAGAGAGCTACTGTGTCATCATTTATATTCATGGCTCAATTTTAAGCAGATTTCATGGGTACCCCTCTCCTGGAAAATTTGTTCCTGAACGAATGATGAAAATCTTTATTAATTTTCTGTAAAAGTGAATCCAGGAAATCCGTTTCTATTTTCATCATTTTTGAAATGTGTCGACCCAAGAATAAATTTGCTAACAGAAAGATTTTGCTCATTTAAAGCTTCTTTCTTTTTTCAATAATTCTTGTCTCATTTTTAGCTCACCTGAGCTGAAAGCTCAAGTGAGCTTTGTCTGTCGTCCGTCTGTCTGTCTGTAAACTTTTCACATTTTCGACATCTTCTCAAGAACTACTGGGCCAATTTCAACCAAACTTGGCAAAAAGCACCCTTAGGCAAAGGAGATTCAAAGTTGTGAAAATTAAGGACCACGCCCTTTCTCAGGGGAAGTTAGTTAGGAATTATTGAGAATTTTTGAGAAATTTTCAAAAATCTTCTTCTCAAGAACCATTTGGCCAGGAAAGCTGAAACTTGTGTGGAAGGATCCTCAGGTAGTGTAGATTCAAAGTTGTGAAAATCATGACCCCCAGGGGTAGGGTGGGGCCACAATGAGGGGTTGAAATGTTTCATAGGAATATAGAGTAAATCTTTAAAAATCTTCTTCTCAGAAACTAATCAGCCAGGAAAACTGAAACTTGTGTGGAAGGATCCTCAAATAGTGTAGATTCAGAGTTGTGAAAATCATGACCCCAGGGGGTAGGGTGGGGCCACAATGGGGGGTCAAATTTTTACATAGGAATATATAGAGTAAATCTTTAAAAGTCTTCTTTTCAGAAACTAATCAGCCAGAAAAGCTGAAACTTGTGTGGAAGCATCCTCTGGTAGTGTAGATTCAAAGTTGTGAAAATCATGACCCCCGGGGGTAGGGTGGGGCAACAATTGGGGGTTGAAATTTTACATAGGAATATATAGAGTAAATCTTTAAAAGTCTTCTTCTCAGAAACTAATCGGCCAGGAAAGCTGAAACTTGTGTGGAAGCATCCTCAGGTAGTGTAGATTCAAAGTTGTAAAAATCATGACCCAGGGGGTAGGGTGGGGCCACAATGGGGGTTGAATTTTACATAGGAATATATAGAGGAAATCTTTAAAAATCTTCTCAGAAACTATTCAGCCAGGAAAACTGAAACTTGTGTGGAATCATCCTCAGGTAATGTAGATTCAAAGTTGTAAAAATCATGACCCCTGGGGGTAGGGTGGGGCCACAATGGGGGGTTGAATTTTACATAGGAATATATAGAGGAAATCTTTAAAAATCTTCTTCTCAGAAACTAATCAGCCAGGAAAGCTGAAACTTGTATGGAAGGATTTGCAGGTTATGCAGATTCAAAGTGTGAAAATCATGACCCTGGTGGGTAGGATGAGGCCACAATGGGTGGTCAAACTTTTACATAGGAAAATATAGAGTAAATCTTTAAAAATCTTCTTCTCAGAAACTAATAAGTATGGAAAGCTGAAACTTGTGTGGAATCATCCTCAGGTAATGTAGATTCAAAATTGTAAAAATCATGACCCCTGTGGGTAGGGTGGGGCCACAAAGGGGGGTCGAATTTTACATAGGAATATATAGAGTAAATCTTTAAAAATCTTCTTCTCAGAAACTAATCAGCCAGGTGATTCTTTAAAATTGTTTAGACTTTGGCCCCTTGATGATTCTTGGGCCTCACAAGGGGTTCAGAGGTTGATGTAGGTTTTTATCCCATACATAAACAATTGTTTAGGATTTTTTCGAAAACTGCAATGCTCAACATGTGTTATGACTATAAAATCACCCTGTTAGAAAAGGGACTAATGATAATAAAAATAAGAATATGCAGGGGGAAAAATGGATTTTCATATATACAGGATCTACATGTATTATACTACATTGTCCAGATAGTTTGTATTATGACTCCATTAAGCTGATTTCATCATACCTATTGTTCCTCAGGTGAGCGATGTGGCCCATGGGCCTCTTGTTACTGAATTACAATAATGGCATCATTTCTGATGTTATGTACCTCTAGTGAGTGCTAATAACTGAGGCAAATGGATGAAAAGATGTCTTATGTCAAGTCCTCTACAAAACAAAATGATCCAACGTAACTTATAACACCTAATCATGTTTATTTAGACGGGGCCAAAATTGATATGTACCGGTATATCCTTAACCCAAATCTTCCTCTTCCACTGATCAGAATAATAATAAATTAGCACATTTGGAGCCAAGCTTCTACATCTATTTGTTTTAATACACTATACATAGACATGTACTTGAAGCAGACAAGTCTCTATATTACGTTGATAGTTAAAAATTTTAAGCGTAATTTTATAGTATATAATTATTTTATGAATGATTGAAATTTGGACTTAAGTCTAAAATGCTTCATGATCCTGAGGCCAGGTTAGATCTGATAACGTAAGAATGATCTGGTTGAACAAGAGGGGTATATAAATATGATTTAAGAAGATATACATGTACTAAAGAATTTTTTTTTAAATATCAAAATTTGGTACATAGTGCTTTTACCCAAACATTTCTTTTCGAGTCCATAAAGATCAAATTTGATTGATCCCCCAAAATTTTCTATTTTTCTTTTCTTCATACAATTTTACATGTCAAGATCCTGGTTTACATAACAAAGAATTGTCAGCTCTGTGTCTCACTTATAATTTGTCAAATAATACTCAAATTTTGGCTTAAAGTCATTTAGTTATTACTGGTATATGCATTGTAAACATTACAAATGGAAATTAAAATTAGAATTTTTTTGTCTTCTTGAAAAGAAGATGTTCACCAGTTGACCTAATTTCACCAGTAAAGCAGAGTCTTTGGTAAACGTTTGCTACACTTTTTTTTGACCGGCCAGTGCAGAAACAATATGGTGTCTGGTTATCCTTATTGTAACAGGAGAAAAAGCTTAATTTTTAACATTGGTCAAACCACAAGATACATTTAACTGGACATGTCTTGATTTATTTACCATCACCACACATGGAAAATGCTGAATACAATTGGTAAACAGAATACATGGTAACCCCTCTTCAATATCCTTTGAATTTCTGTTAATTCTTAGTTACAGTCTCCCAAACACCCGGACAGCACCAAACCCTATAATTTTAAACGAAAGAGTTTATTCTACCATCATATTAAAAGTTTGTCTCTTCCTTAAGATCCATAAGTACTAAATCTTAATCGAGTGAGCTGTCTTGTACCGGTACATGTAATGCTCAAATAAACTGAGGTGCAGGCTTGTATGACCTGTTAGTTTTTAATTCTAATATATCTACCACACAAGCTCAAAGAAGATAAAAATAAGCACAAAACAAAACTTTCTTTTAATACTTTATTGATTCTTAACAACCCATTAATATGAAAATTACAAACAAAAACATTTATCGTAATTCTGGGATACATGTATTTGTACTACTGGCACAGATGAATATTTAATGTTACAAATGTATTTCAATAAACCACAATACAATATTGCACTAACCTTTGGCACTCGATCCCAAATTTTAAAAAATTCCAGTAAAAATATTAAGTATCATTTGTGTCAGTCTTATTTCTGGGAGACCCCACTGTCCCCACGCTGCAGATATCTTAGGACATAAGGTTAAAAGGACTGCTTAGATTTTTACCTGAGTTCACGGTCACTGCAAGCAGGCATTTCATTCAAGGACACTCTTTGGTTGAAAAATTAACCTGATTAGACAAAAGGGTGTGAAAATATGCAAGGATTTTTTACAGAGATTTGCTTTGATTTCAATCTTGACCTTACTGAGCAAGTTAGACGAAGGGGAGAGAAATCATGCTGCAAACAATGATTCTGCAAAGAGATTTTCTTCGACCTTCACTTCTGACTTAGAAACTTGTTTTAAGGTCACTACACAAACCATCTATGAACACTTGGAGAGGGGGAGAGAAAATATATTTTGAACAAGTGATATCAGATGGACTGACTGATCACAAGTCAACATGGCAACACTTTAGCAGGACCCTAACAATTTCTCAAGACGTAATACAAATTACAGGTATAGAAATTAAAATTGCACCAGTTTGCCACCACATTTGTAAAAGCACCACTGTGCATCAGTCTTCAGAGCTAATAATTTTCAATCCATTATATTAAATTCAATTTTCAGAATGACAATCTATCGAAAAATCATTACAATCAGTCATAAAATATCCAATGCATTCATCACAATTTCTTAAATCTAAAAATACCAATTCAATTCACATATGAATCTACCAAAACAAATTGTTTTGTGACAATATTTTTCAGAGTTTGATATGCCAACACCAATGATTTTCTTTCTTTTCTTCTTTTTTTTTTCCTTTTTATGATTCCATTAAACAAGATATGTGATGGTTTTCCTTCTACCTTCTAATTTTCAATCTAGGTATCCAGTTCACTATTGACTCCAGTCTTTGTGGTGTCTATCCCTGTATCAGCAGGTTTGTCCTCTGTAATACATTCTGTTGAATTCTGGTTTTCTGGTGCACTGTCTACACTGGTGCCTGTCCCTAAATCAAGTAAGTTCACCTGGCTGTTGTCTTGGTTTGACAATTCTGTGTCCTCTGAGATTTTCGGAGAAGAGTTCAGGAGATTTTTTAATTCATGAACAACTTTCTTTATGCCAACCATCCAAGCATTCACCTTTTCATAAAATGGTTAAAATGTAATAACTTGTTTTACTGTCAGTTACCTGCATATCAGTATTTCTGAGATATCTATCGTTAGCTTTTTGCAATTTTAACAAATTTTCATACCAGTTACATATCAAACAAATTCTTATTGTATATTTCGTTTTGTACCAGTAAGTGGTTGTTTCTAATTTCATATTTGTGCATTAACATACCTCTGCAGTGTAGTCAACCATTAGATTTTGATGGGCAGACCATGCATGCAGCACCATAGTTACCCTTTCTCAAAGCTGAAATATATAAAATTGGTGCACGCTACATAGAATACTGCAGGACAACATACCGCAGTTAAAAGACTACCGTCAATACATCACTGAAAAACAGGAGATTTCAAGATTCATGTTAACATCTATAATGAGAGCTTACCATCTCCTAAACTACACATTCCACACTTAACAGGGGAAGACAACTTGTCCCAGGATTCCTGGAACATCTTAATCTTTTTCTTAACATCATCATATGACCTTTCCTGTAATTATAACATATTTAGAATAAAGCTTTAATTTCCAAGATGGCTTTTCAAAATAAGATAATTGAAATTTAAATAAATTAGAATGAGAATTGATACCAATAACTTTTTTTATTATTACACCACTGCATGATTCATTCAGCTTTAGTGCTGTTTATCATTGGTAAGATGAGTTGGCTCAAGACAGAGACAAGTGGAGGAGTCTAGTCCTTGCCCTTGTGTGCCCTCGGGCATAGCAAGGACTAGGTAGGTATAGGTAAGATGAGCTTAATTACAACCACCTAATATACTGGTTTTAGGGACTAGTAAGTAGTAGTGTAAGTAAACACACTTCATCTACTGGTATTTAGGGACTAATCAGCAGTAGTGTACTTATGTCTTACAGTAAATGAGTCCTTGACTTTGTCCAGTCCCTCCTGAAGTGAGCCTCTAATAACGTCCACCAACTCTTCAGAGCTCTGGAGATTCATTGCTTTCATGGCCTCCTCCAAACTGTTATATCCCACTGTGCTGCTTTGGCTGACAGATGGTGGCAATGTGGTAACTGACGGTGGTGCAACAACCATTCCTGGGACCAAGATAGGCACAGGTGCGGGGGCACAGGTGGTAGGTACTGGGGGTAGAAGCTGGACGGGAGAGGGAGTGATAGCAGGACCAGTCATCAGAAGGGGAGGTCCCTCTGAAGGATCCAATACTGCACCTGTTGCAAGAAATTTATTCCTGATCATTTTTGTTATTATCATACATACAATAATGTTTAATTTGAATTGAGAATGGTCTTAGTCCATAAAAAAATTGAACAGCATACCAGTAAATATTCCAGTGTTAATTTTGACTGAGATTATCTGACCCCCATCCCCACCATGATAGTAATTTCAGTAATTTTACTCTATGTTTGAATTTTCCAGGGGGGAGGGGGTAAGATCCAGACCCCCACCCATCTTTAAATCCGTGCATGGCCGCATACAAATGCGGATTCAGCACGTCACAGTACCGGTAATTGCATGTGGCCTTCTCTTTCAGACTTAAAATAGATACAAGGGGGTGTTATTTAGGGACAAACACTTTGGTGCGGGTATTACTGTCTTAGGATAGCATCTAATTTCATATTGGGACTAATGTTCTGGGTTCTTACCTGTAGTGACACTGTTTTCTTGGTCTTTGTTGTCAGATAAAGGATAAGCAACTCTCTTATTCAGGTTTGTCCTTTTATGTACTGATTGAAGTGCACTTGATGATTGATAATCAAACACAGGGGGGTCATTCCATCCCCTGTCTGTATTCCCTGTAAGAAAAATAAAGTGCTACTAAGTATTTTGCAATATACTGGATTTTTCTTTGGTTCTGACTTTTTCATTCCTACCCTTTAAATGATCATTAACCTGGGATGTTGATTTTCAATACTAAGAGGAAGATGTGTTAAAGGGAAAGGAAAGTGACGGTCAGACTAGTTTGATTGACTGTCTGCACAGATAACTCAGTTAATAGAGCATCTGACTACAAATTCAGGAGGCTCTGGTTCAAATTGTGGTCTGTTTTCAGTGTTCTGTCATTATGTCTCCAATCCCGTTACATTTGGTGCCATAAACAAACCCTGGAAGTGACACGTTACCTCATGTCAGTTGTAACGTAATTAAATAACGGCCACTGATTTAATACTTGAAATTGTAATGTGTAAGTGTTGACTTTTAGGGTACGAGTTGACTTTGATCATGCACAGGCACCTGAATTTTTATCAATCAGTCGCTTAATAAGCCAAATATAAAAAAAATTCTACCTCCTCTATACAGGCACCTGAATTTTTATCAATCAGTCGCTTAATAAGCCAAATATAAAAAAATTCTACCTCCTCTATAGCCAAAAAAATTCTACCTCCTCTATATATAGAGGAGGTAGAATTTTTTTATATTTGGCTTATTAAGCGACTGATTGATAAAAATTCAGGTGCCTGTGGATCATGATCAAAACAAATTCTGAGTTGTATGACATTTGAATACACGTAATTTCCTATATATATATTCAGACTTTCGAGCAAAAATACAAAACTTGTGAAATCTAAAAAATCAAAAACCTAACATTATTATGAAAATTCTGGGTTTATAGTCTGAGCTATATGTCTATGATCTGAGCCAACTCACCAGGCCTGGGCGCAGCCATGTTTTACACATGTGACTTTTCTCTTAACCAATCAGATTATAACAAATTTCATCGATTGCTTTCATCATTTTTGTTCCCCATTAAAGTAACACTCTGTGGTTTTGGCATGCCGAATTTAATTAATTCATATGAATCATTGCAACGACTCAAATATTTGGTACCGTTCATAACAGTAAAATGACTGGAATATTTTAGCAGTACTTTCACTTTATGAAAAAATACGAGATGTTCCGAACAAAGCAGGTCCGATAACTGGGGAAGGTTTTCCTGTTGGTGACGATTCGAGATGGCGAGGACCACTCCGGGATTATAAAATTGTCACAGTAATGTTGTAACGAACATTATGTGGCATTGTTCATATATTTGGATTAATGATGAAATTCTGTTTTAAATCTTACTGTTCTCATGGAAAAGGACTATCATCATCAACGTCTTTCAAAAATGACAAGTGCCTTCTGTGTAACAGTGTCGGCTTTCATTGCTTTCTCTGCTCTCGGATTCGCTGCGAATTCAACAAACAGAAGTAATCCTCTCAGGAACTTTGAAATGCTCAATGCTGATGGAAAGTTTGTTATTGGTAAGAGTCAGGGTGAAAATACAAGGGGGATGAAATATTAATTTTTAATTTAAAGTTTTTAAAGCTCTATTGATTTAAAAAAAAAAAAAAGATATTGAGAGTTCTTGCTCAGCTTTTCTTAGCTTGGCTTATCTTAACAATTCTTTTTAGTTGATGAAATCATATTCTGATAGTGAAGATTGATTTTCATGGTCAAGATTGTTTAAATGGAAACTGCATTTACAAATTATTGCTCATTGCCTTGCTTTTTTTTTTATCAGTGGTTATTTCACATTTAAAAAAATGAATTCAATGAATATCTCCAATCCTTGGTATGTGGAGTAATTTTAGTATTTGTAACAATCATTATCAGTCCACCAGTAATACTGATCCTGTATATTACAAATAATCCAATGCAATGATATATGCATTCTTATGTGATGAACCATTTATATAGTGAACGTGTCTCACAACTTAAGCGTAGGGTAATGCCTTCAGATATATGCTTGATAATACCAGAGACAGGAATAATGTTATTTACATGTCTGATAATTAATACGAATTATAATCTAAGTGCTACAAATCATTATTACATGAAAGAGATGTTACAAAAAGGCCACAAAAGTTGATGTGATGGAAAGGCTGAATCAAGCAATACATTATGAGGAAATGAGATATTTTTTGTTACATTTGCTTCATAAATCACACCACACTTGCCTTTGGTCTGTCTCACTGCTTGACCTCTCTCTATAGTCTCCTCTTTGTTCACCTACAGTGTTTTTGGGTTTATTTTTTGTAATTACGTCATGAACATAGCAAGCCCCATGAACCCAAAACTGTACAGCAGACATTACACAAATTACCTATCAGGATAAGTGTCATACAAACATATTCAAACATGCAAATGTTTACTTTTCCAAGAATGTTTATAAACGTCTCGTTGTAAAAAAATATTCTTTGTAATTTAATCTGAGTATTCAGCGGGGTTCTTTTTCATGCAGTTTAATAGGTTAACCCCATACAATTTTACAATCTCTTTTGTCCAGCCAATGTTGTTTATAAAGCAACTGTGTGTATAGTCAGGGAAATTCAAGTTAAGAGGGTTGTTTTTATGATTTTGTTAGGATTTTGTCATGAAGCTCTCAACCTTAGACATGCACAGGTAAACCTGCACATTGACTATTATGTTTCACTGTGTATCAATATTTGATTAGAGATCATTAATACATCTTTGATCTTTCTGATGGCCGCACACCAGCAGACATCCTGGACAGATTTATTACAGATACTTGTTAATTACATGTTTACATTTCCAATTAACCCATCTGATGGATCGTTGTACATGTACAAAAGGATGCATATAAAGTTATTTAGTACAGAGAATTTGTACACAATGTTATTTTTACACTTGGCAAAAACAGCCCCTATATGTCTACGTTGTTTGCATGTGCAGAATGTTTGATAGTCCATGCAATAGCCCACCCAATCTATGAATCTAAATCAGCCGCTTTTGTATTGATTTGTTTGTAGCTCTGTCTCATTTTATCTGACTAAATTTGCATTTCTTGATATTTAAATTTCAAGTCATTGGAACTGCCGATAAGATGAGGTGGTCATGAATTTGCATTGTTCTGAAATTAATGACCAGATATCCAGTTATCCATTGTTTGAGATATACATATCCGTACTGTACATGATCACTGGAATTGATTAAAGCACCAGGATGTACAATCAATGCCTTGGGCAATAGGTACATGTACTGGTACAAACTGACTAAATGTAGCTGGGTACTAGACATGTTATATCTACCATTTAATGCTCTGATGAGAGGGCATACTTTAACTTATCTAAATAGGGAAGGAATTTCTTACAGAGATTGGTGTATTTGTTAAGCATTAATTAGGATGGGGACTTATTACTGTGTGTGGAATTCTGTATCTGTTAAGAAGCAAACAATTTTGTCTCTAATCAAGTTAGCAACAAAGCTCAACAATTGTTAGTTAGCAGGATTAAGTTAACTTATTTAAAAAAAATAAAATAGACTTCTTAGCCAAAGTTAAAAATAAGGCAGGGAAAAGTACAGAAAAGAGGGAAAAATAATTAAAATGTAATTGATTCCTGTATTGATGTGCCAACAGAATGATTGTTACTTGTTAAGGTGTAGTGTCTTCATTTTCAAAACAACATACATAGTTATGTAGTCTTGGTTATGGAACATTAAAACACCATGGCAGGGAGCCATTGGAAATGTGGGTCTTGTTGGATTTTAATATTTATGAGGCAAGTTTATTGCTGAGTAGAGTGTTTCAATCTGGTGTATATGACTTAGAAGTTGGTGTACAGTAGATCAAGCCATACACAGATATTGGGGTGACAGAGGGTACAATGTAGATAGCGGTTACCTGTGGCTTTATATGAAACAGCCAATATTACGCTCACAAGGCAATAAGGAATTTTAATGGAAAAGTATGGCTCTTTACTTTATGAAAGAGAAAAATACATAGATGTATATTTCTTAATGAAAGAAGAAAATCCATTGATGAAAATCAATAACAAACTGAAATGGGCACTGAGTCTAATTTTAGAAGGCCTTGTCAAGTACTAATGACTAACATATGTTTAATACATGTACCACTGCAATGTTACATATGTGCTAGTAGCTACAAGTTGAAGTAGTGTATTACATAGACATAAACAAATTGAAGTAAACATAACAACATACATAGACATAAACAAATTGAAGTAAACATAAAAACATACATCCTGTCGTTCAGATTTTTGCTGGTTTATATTTTAACAAGGTTTTTCCATCTGCTAATAGTTTTTTTTGCACATTATTATAAGTGCCTAATTTGCCATTTTCCATGCAAACCAACCAAGTTTCAATTTTTATGTGTCTGCAATATTCATCCTATTTGGAGCCTTGTATGAGGTAGATACCAGCAAAGTTTATCTGCATTTCTGTGATTTTTTTTTTTGCACGAGTCCCTGAACCGTAAATCTCCAGCCCAGAGATACTGACAAACTGGTCTTAGACTAGATGATAGCCCCCCTCCCCTACCCAACACTAACTCATTCACTCAAGAGATACTTAGTAAGTGGACTAGATGAATGGTAGGGCCAGTCCAACAAGAAAACATCTCCAACCCAGAAGATACAGAGTATTAGAGAAAATGTTCCACCCAACACGATCACCTTATACCTATAGAACCATTTTAACAAGACCTTGGACTTTGACACAACTACCCAGAGTCCAAGCTCCTGTTAAAATGGTTCTATATAGTACTGAGTATTGGTCTAGATGAAAGATTCCACCCAACACTAATCATTGTGTATCTGTAATCC
Source organism: Magallana ariakensis (assembly GCA_020458035.1). Taxonomy (NCBI): domain Eukaryota; kingdom Metazoa; phylum Mollusca; class Bivalvia; order Ostreida; family Ostreidae; genus Magallana; species Magallana ariakensis. Next base: position 58,351,973 of record CM035815.1, read on the forward strand.
CAGAGATAACATTCAGCAGACATTCACTGTGGTTATTGACGAGACTGTGTACACCGGGCTATTGTATGTACAAACTCAACCATGCAACAGATTCTGTGTATGTCCAAGTTGTCTGATATCCTGATCTGAGCTTTCTATTGTACTGGGACATAATTATGTTTGGTACAGCTGTTTTTTTATGTCTATGCATTGTCAGGAGGTTTTTTTTGTAGTTAGGTGATAAAATAAAATGAAATTTTATTAACAAATCATTGATATCATATAGATATATATTATGCGAAGATGCCTCTACAGATAAAGATTGTGACCTGATAAACAGGTTATAGATTCTCCTTAGGTATACATGTATATCAAAGCTCCACATAAGAATTAACTCTACATAGGTGTGCTCATCTATAAAATCTGCCTTACAAGAGGTTTTGACACAAAATTTTAACATTTCACCCTTAAAATTGGTTTGATTTTGAAAAATTCATTTTATTCATGCGATTTATTTATTTTTTGTAGTTTGTGATGAGAAAGACATTGTTTGCAAGCGAGATAACATTAGTCTTGAAGCTGTGTACGAGATACACCATCTCATAGATGACGACCAAAATGGCAATGTTGACCAATCGGAGAGCGATGAGGTAAGTGTCCAATCATATCAAACACGATCTGTCAATTTAACCCTTATGTAAAACACTTGCAAGCTAGCTGACAACAAATAAAAAATTCATTACTGTTTGTTTAAAAACTTAACATTGGAAAATTCAGTCATGTTACATATATGAAAGTTGTTTCTTGTTTTTCATAGCAAATCCTCTAGGACCATTAGGCATGTTAGAATGTAGTTGGTCTGTTTAATCCTCTTGAGATGGCATATGGTTGACTTTAGTAGGACAGAGTCTAAGGTTGCAAATGGTTGATGGTCAAATAATGATTCAAGTATCGGATACCATCTTGGTTATAATGGTACATGTATAAGGCAGTAAGCCACAGTAGAATGTCTTTCAGATAAAGAGGAGATTTAGCTTATACAATGAGAGGGTATTGGAGTAAAATTCACTGGAGTTCAGTTAGTAAAATCCTGTTTATCAGGTAATCTTACATCTTGTAATAAGGTAGTATACTAGAGCCCCAGGTAACCAGGGTCTGTGCCCATTTCTTTATTGGTTCCTTTTAGCATCTAACTAGCAAGAGGCACGGCTAGCGAAAGACTCTCTAAATCAAAGCCAAAATTTTTTAGGAGTAATGCAGTTTACTGTGATTTAGCATTGGCCTTGCACACCTTTGTCTTGGCTCAGGGAGTTACAGCAGTAGAGCACCTAGAGGTACAGGAGACTGGATCAATCAAGGTCATCTGATTAGATGACCTCTCCTTCAGGGTTTCCTTGTTGCCTCCATTATAAGATTTTCTACTAGGTAATTATTCACTACATGCATGCTTGTAGCTGGCATGCACAAGTTGCCAGAACTCTTAATGCATTTACTGAGGGTTTGTTGACTCATGTCAATAAAATATGGATAAACATCATTACATGTAGATTTTTAAACAATGAAAGGTTTTATTTTTGATGTGACATGGAATAATAAACCTGGTACATTCCACCATCTCAATCCTGAACACAATGAAAATAAAAAAAAAAATGGACTCAGTAAGGAGTTGATTTATATTTGTGTACTGAATTTTTCACACATGGAGCAACAGCTGAGGGAAAGGCAATAGACCATGTTGTTTACACTGTCCAGGTATGGCCTGACACACCTGTACTGACCAGGTACATACATAAACTAAGACCAGGTGTCACAGGACTGACGCAGAGCTCTTTACCTGGTGACTTATGGTAGAGACTTTCTTACAGAGAACTTGTATAATGCTCATCTGCACGCCAGGACAACATTATAGGGGGACCCTGTAACATGCCATGTCTATCACACGTACTGCAGGAATTACCTGCTCATATTGTCAAAAATTGCATATTTCATTTATTAAGACTGTTCATCTCACAATCAGGGCAGATAACTGCTTCATTTGTCATCCCAATTTCATCTTACATAACATTTGTTAACATTTTGGACCAATGAGTGGAATTTTTTTTTTGTTGACGTACAGTTTAATTTTGTTTTAATCTGAAGTATTGTCTATATTCATGTGATATACTAGTGTTAAACAATATTTGACAGCCAATGCAGTGAAATAGCTCTGTGGTGAATCCTTTATCTGTGTTGTTATGCAACAACAAATCTGATTACCTTAGAAAAGTTATTGATATTTTTACTAATGCGTGTAAACCATTGGTACAGATATATATGGTTATAAAAAGGTCAACTCTCTTCATCATGTTCATACATATAAACAGTGTTACCAATATAATGTTTCATTGTTGTGTCCTGTTGAATAGAGTTGTATGTTTACCAAAGTTAACATACCTTTCTTGGAAACTTAATAGCATATAGTTAAGAAACTTATGTATTTCTATATTTCTTGAAAGGGGGGCATACAACATACCTTGAAATATTAACTAGGTAACTGAAGTTCGCTAAGGCATGCTATTCAGATTAACCAAGTGAATATGTACTTTAAAATGTTTTTGTAAATGTTCCTCATGTCGTGTGACTAGAATTGTTGTATTTATTTACAGTTTATGAGAGATGAACTTCAATACAAAGATGGCTCAAATGAAAGGCTGTCCATTTTCCATGGCAACGACAAGTTGATAAGTGTGGAGGATTTGTGGCGTGCATGGAAAAAGTCACAAGGTGAGATGGAGGGGCCACCCCCCAGCGTGACCTAAAGTGACCAAAGGTTGGGGAACCACCTATTATTTGAATACATATATTATTTTATAATATTTTTGACTGCCGAAAAAGAGCAAATTTTGCGCATGCATCAAAATTACCCCATGCATATACAATATTTGCATGTGAATCTATTGTTACATATATCATTATACATGTGGTATGTAACTTGAACATTAAAAAGTATTTAAAAAAGTACTAGGTCTAGACAATCTTCATGAAAGTGCGAACTTTGATCATCAAATAATCAGACCTGCTAGGTCAAGATATAGATTCTGGAGATTTCTTTAATAATGTTTGATAGTCATAGCATTAACATATTCACTGATCGACCTCAGATAACACGGCTCACTCAATATATCAGAGGTGTCATGCTACAGCGATATGTCCACGCTAATCAATATTAATGAAGTGAGGAAGTTAGGATAGAAGATCATGTAGAGAAACTCACACAGAATCCTTAAGATGCATTGTTCTTTTATGATGTTGTAAGACATAGGAAAGAATAGAGGAATGTAATCAGAATCTTAATAGAGAGACTACATGATGACCTTTATTATACCTCAATGAAGATTTATTCCCCCAGAAAAATCATATTTTCCTTGGGCGTTGCCCTCGGAAAATATTATTTTCCATGGGGGAATAAATCTTCATATTTCCCTCATAATCATGCAATAAATGTATAATATATTGAAAGTCATTATCTATTTGGTCATCTTAGGCAAGAGCGAGTTCAAGAATTTTAAGGGAGATAACTTGTAGTAAGCCCATATCATAGAAGTGAGCTATATATTCATTTGAGTATTTTTACAATGGTAGATTTACAAGGCCTGTGTCACAGAGCATAGAAAACAAAGTGCTTGTATTGATTTGACTGTCGTGGAGTCAATCATCTTTTACCAACATAATGAGTTTTTGTGTGCTGTCAGTCTAATATTAAATAATCGCTGAGCTTCGACTTCACACAGGAGATTCAATGCTGTTAGTGTTGTGTTCTTGATGAACTGAATGACATTATATAATAAAGAAGTGTTCATTCCACTCTGACAGGAAAGGAGTCCAAATTCTCAAGATTATTGTCATATTTCCTCATGTTTGGGAGATGAATTACTGTTAAACAAAGCAACAAACAAAATCAACTACAAACTTCATTAATAACTCATGTGTCTAAACCATTGATTTGTGAAATAAGAGCAATGAATCATCAAGTTCTGTTTTGTAAACAAAAGTTAATATATATCCATCTCCATATTCTAGGGTGACAAGTCATATCATTTATTCAGGCATCAAATATACTTTACATAAGAGAATCCTTCCAGATCCGTCATATATTTGATATAACTTGTAAAGAAAATTAATTGTGTAGTACAAAGCTTGAATATAAAGACATGATTACAACTTGTTGACCCTTTCCCTGTCATTTGATGTCTGTAAAAAAAAAAAAAATACTAGGAAATACTTTGTGTCCATTAAATGTATTCCTTTAGAAGTATTTATGAGATGGAGATTATTTTTCTCAGTCATTCTATGAATATAAATATTGTTTTGAGAGGAAAGAAGCAGTTCACATAGCTATAGAAAGCTATTTGAGGAGTTGATGCAGTTGATACCTTTGATAGGGATCAATTGTTACAATTTATATGTCTATAATAAGTCTAAGAAGTGTACATCTCTCCGATGTTGTTAACTGTAAACACATGGTCAGTACTGTACATACTGGTTTGTACCTCTACACTTACCTTTTTCACAGCCTATGTACCAATGCAGATCAAACAGCATAGATACATACATAAAGATGTTGACAATTTTACAGTTTAAATTTGGTTTAAGATATATGCATGTCAAATATATTTATATGTACTGTACACATTTTTAAAGATGTTACTGACTGTATACTTATAAAGACGGCATTGTTTTTTCAGTGTACAACTGGACAGTGGAGGAGGTCACCGATTGGTTGGACAGACATGTGGAGCTCGGCCAGTACATATCCACCTTCAAGTCGGCCAAAATCGATGGCACCATGCTACCAAGGTAACCGACAAATTTATGAAAAACGTAACAGCTTTAGTCTACAAATTCTTTCATTATATAGAAAACTTATTAAATCCATTAGTGTGTTTTGATGTATGGTGTACCATTATAGAGAAAATGAGAACTCTTTTCAATAAAGAATGGTAGTATATGTAAATTAGATTTAGGAAGTTCATGCTGATATGTCATGTTTCGCCATGGGAATTTATAAATAATTCAGTTTTATCTTGGTAGAATAATAATTACATGGATGCAACAAACGAGTCGGTAGGTTGGTTTGTGGCCCCTTTAACATCAGTTGACCACAATGGTAAACTATCTATTGAATCTCTTGGTTGCCCATGTGCATGAAAATTATTTTCAGTTGTTGTCTATCCCACTGATTTTCCACATTTCCATCTTCATCCAGATAATTTACACAAATTATGAGTATGTTTTCATGAATTCACCCAATTTAAAACTTCTGAATCAGTTGTTGACTTTAGTTACAGGATGAAGGATTTTTATGGGGAAAGGATATTATAGATCTTATAACCATTTTATAATAATGAAAAAAGTTTCTGTGAAGCTAAATTTGAAAATACTTATTGCATGATTGTTTTTTATACAACAGTTGTGATTTTACTACAACTTGAAGTAAAGAGATGTTACAAACTATTGTTTCAGCATTGCCATTCAGAACAACAACTTCACTAGGAATGTCTTGAAAATTAAGAATGCCATTCATCGACAGAAGATCTCTGTCAAAGCCATGGATCTCATCCTGTTTGGGCCTCCGAAAGGTAAGGGAACTAACGCTTCATGATGGTCTTTGACAACATGTTGTTTTATTTTTGTTGAGTTTTTTTTATACATGTTTAAACACTTTTGTTACAATGTTTATTTTTAATTTTGTATGGTGTGAATCAGTTTTGTTAATTTTATTTGTCAAAATACCCAAATAAAGCAGTGATAAGAAAAGGGCCTTGAATATGGAAAGTCCTGAAAATAGACGATCCAGTAGTCACATTAGTGCATACTTCCTTCCTGTAAAAAATATTTCTCATTTGGGTTTTCAGGATGAAGAAACATTGTCATCAATACTTGTTTTGAATTTCATATAAACTGTTACATAATATATTGAAGAGCTTTAAAATTTGAAATTGTCTCCATTATGCTTTTAAACAAAAAACCACCCTCATAGATAATGCAATTTTTTCCTTCATTTTATGCTATAACAATTAATGGCCCGTTATATACCCCAATACTATTAACATAGATGTAATTTTAAGCAGCTATCATATTTTAGCACATTTCAAGCTGTTTTTGTTATGCAAATTCAATTATCAGTTATTAATGTGTATACCAGTGGTCTTTGATTTCATTGACAGATGACTATGGTAGATTTTGTTTTTTCTTTGTTTAGATAAGCCTAACTATGTGAAGGACCTGATCCTAGTGACCTCCCTTTGTGTAGCTCTCCTGGGCTGTGGCATAGCCTACTCTTTCCACAAGACCTCCAAAATCCAGATGAAGAAAGTGATGGAGGAGATGGAGAACCTCCAGAAGGCCGAGGACTCACTGATGGAGCTTCAGGATAAGTAGGTTATCCCTAATGTGACCTAGATCTTGGACCAGGGTCAGATTAATTATTTTCCATGTTTTTTTGGACCAGTTGGATAAAAATAACAACCCATTAGAAATCATAGGAGATTCTCTTCACTGTATATTTTCATTTATTGCTACATCAGATTCATACTTGATTTTGTAACATCTCATATGAGGTCACATGGCATCACATTGCAATATAAAAAAAAATCATTAATGGCATTCAATGAAATTCCAGAAAACAAGTATCTGTTGTTAGAATTTGTGGGTAAGATGAAGCTGTATTTCGTTAGATTGGTTATAAAATTGGTTATGAAATTCCAACAAACAAGATAGATGTATCTGTTGTTAGATTTTGTGAGTAAGATGAAGCTGCAAAGTTGCGAGATTGGTTATAAAAATATGATTCACACAAATTGCATGGTATTGTATAACAGGTAAATGTAGTCTTGTGAATAAATGTAATCTGTTGTACAAGGTGAGACTGTGTGAGGAGAGATCAATCACAACTTCTCACTTTAGTCATCACTTGTTATAACCTGGTTGTAACAGCTGATTAAGATGTGTAAAATTGAGATGTTTTATAAGTACCAGGTGAAACTGAAGGTATTAAAAGTAAAACAGAGGCCAAATTTTGTTATGATGATTTTTACTGATGTATGGTTTTACCTTTCTGACTTTTAGGCTGTTAAAGGCTGAGGAAAAACAGAAATCAGCTTATCAAGAAAAAGAAACACTAGAGATGAGATACCAGGATGAAATTGATCTGGCAAAGGTAGCCTTTAATAGTCTCTACTCTTGCTTTGTGTTTATTAACATTGATTTGGCAAAGGTAGCCTTCAATGGTCTCTACTCTTGCTCTGTGTTTATTAACAATTACTGTGGAGTCATTTATATTCGTGGTGGCTCATTGTTTTGTGGATTTCGTGGTACTCCACAACAACAACTAGTGATGTTCCAATCATCAATTATAATCAAAAATCAGTCAATTGTTACTGCATTCTAAGCGCTCGATCATAAAAGGTTTCATTACGATTAATCCGTTGAGGTTTTATTTCCTATCGGAGTGCGCATATCATAAACAGAATATTCTAGACGCGAACTATCTAAACCCTAAAAAGGCGTGTGGTCTGAAAATGGCTGACATGTCAGACAATCTCCATATCCTTACCCGGGAATTAAAGCACGTTCTCGGGTTTGGGTGAATTTTGGTTTCAAGAAAATTAATTTTGGACCGCCTATTAAAGAAAATCTTTTGAATACAACAATTTCATGGCAAGAAATACTAAGTAAATTAAAATACAAAAGGTCTAGTAACAAGTCAATTAATTTACATTTATTTAGCACTAAAATATAAAATATAAAAAACTTTTGATTATATAATGGATAATTAGTTAGTTGGAGGAAACCGATTATTGACTTTGAAAATCTCACCGATTCCCATCACTACCAACAACTATACATATCAATGAAAAACGATGTATAACTGCTATTTATAAGAATAAACCTAAATGAAATTGCATGTACGTCCCCACAAATCAGGAAAAAATTATGGCATACATGATAACTTTTATTTATATGAAAAAAACGATGAATTTACATCTCCACAAATCTGGGAAAAACAGTCAATTCATAACAAATTGCCTCCAAAATTTAAATGATTCCACAGTAAGCTTGTTACCATAGAAATCTACATTTTTAATTTAATTAAAAAAAGGTTTCCCAAAATTATCAAGGTTTGCAAGTTACATTTAACCCCTATTGTCCTGATAAAAGTACGGTATTTTTCGAAAATTAGGTCGATCCCGTTTTTAGGGCGAAGAAAAGCAAAAAAATTTTAAAAGTATAAATAGGTTGATTCCGAAGAATTGGTCAAAAAATTACAGCTAGTTCAAATGAATAATTGGTTTAAACCAATAATGTTATCATAGTAGCCTTTTTATTTTACAGTTTTAAACGAAAGGGAAATAATGCATTCCTTTAATTTACACACCGTAAGAAAAAGTCTGAATTTGCATAACAATTTTCAAACCAATTTATTCAGTTAGGCCGGATTAATTTAAGATGGTTTGTTTATACATGGCAGTACAAACTGGTATAAATCAGGGATAGTAACCTAGCCTGGAGGCATGAATACGGTAGCGCATGGAACCTTGTGACCTTGTTGTCGATTGAGTCTAAAGTAACATATGAATAAGTTCACCGGAGATTTCATTTCATGGTACCGTCCATCTATGGTGATTGTTATTATTCCTCAAGATTTTTGGTCAGTCTATCTTTTTAACTATTACTCATATATCGTATGGCATGGCTTAAACAATGTGTACATAATCATGATAATCGTTCACACCTCTGTGTGACTTTTTACTGTGTATATAACACATGGGTCAACCTCTGATCTAATCGAAGCCTGTGGGCAGGAGTAGCACGTGCCGAGAGTTCAACTGTGTATAAACAAAGTAGGCCCTACCCAGACTGATTTCAGAGACACCCGATTTAGATTTCATTGAGAGTTTTATTTTGAATCTACAGAAAAAAAACTTGTACATGTATTCTATTATAAAAACAAATCATATTTTTTCCCCGTAAGTACCCTCTCATTTTACTTTTACTACCCGAAATCGATTTCCTGTTTATCATAAGCACACGATCAAAATGCATGACAGCATGTATTAATGATCGAAAGATGATTCAGTCTTTGCGATCGAAGTAAGAAATGTAAGAAGAAATAAATTTATTCCCATTTAATTTGTTATGATAAATTACTACAGCATATTGATAAAAATTCATACAATTTTTACACAGAAATTCAAGCGATATTATAGTAGACTCTCATGATTTTATTGGAGGTTTGCATGAATTTTTGCAAAATATCATATCATATTTTTAAAAAAAACTTAAATAGGGTGAAGCAATGAATAGGGCGAGGTCCACGTGCCAGGGGAAAAAAGTATCGACCTAATATCCGAAAAATATGATATTCATGCTGTCTGGTTATACTCCCGCTCTAAAGGAGAGGGGGCTATACTGTTTTACCCTTGTGTCTGTCTGTTTGTAACATGTCACATTTTTCTTAGCAACTATAAATTGCAGATTTCTTTAAATTTTAACACACTCTTTGTTTAGTTTTGCCATATGGTGGGATTCATTTTTGTACCATTCAAATGTCAACTTCATGTTAAATGACAGCTTTGTCTATTTTTAGCCTAAATTTTTGTCAAAGATTTCTCAGCAACTAATCATTGGTTGAATATGATGGTTGAAATTTTAACACTCTCTTTGTTTAGGCTTGCCATATGGTGGGATTAATTTTTTAACAAATTTGATGTCAACTTCCTGTTAATGTCAACTTTGCTTTGAAGTTTGTATATTCACATCAGAGCGGGAGTATCACTAGTGAGCATTTGCTCACACATGAATGCTCACAGATATATCTTGTTAATCTTACATTGTTTGTGGGTACTTTGTGAATCTAAAAGCAGTTTTTTGCTGTAAGGTAAAATTTATGTATTTTACATAATATGCCATTTAGATTTTATTATCTGATTTAAATTTATGATACAGCTGGTAAACAAGGAAATTGTTTTATATTTTCATTTCTGGTTTTTTTTTATCAAGAGAGAGGCAGAGAAACTTAGAAAAGAAAGAGAGACAGGAAAACAAGAAGAGAACTCTGTGGTGTCTCTGGCAGAGAGAGAACTAGAACAGGTAATGGAGGGTGAATCTGATGAGGTAACGTAGGGGTGAATCTGATGAAGTAATGTAGGGGTGGATCTGATTAGGTAATGTAGGGGTAAATCTGATGAGGTAATGGAGGGGTGGATCTGATGAAGTAATGTAGGGGTGGATCTGATGAGGTAATGTAGGGGTAAATCTGAAGAGGTAATGTAGGGGTTAATCTGATGAGGTAATAGAGGGGTGAATCTGATGAGGTAATGTAGGGTTGAATCTGATGAGGTAATGTAGGGTTGAATCTGATGAGGTAATGGAGGGGTGGATCTGATGAGGTAATGGAGGGGTGTATCTAATGAGGTAATGTAGGGGTGGATCTGATGAGGTAATGTAGGGCTGAATCTGATGAGGTAATGGAGGGGTGTATCTGATGAGGTAATGTAGGGTTGAATCTGATGAGGTAATGTAGGGTTGAATCTGATGAGGTAATGGAGGGGTGGATCTGATGAGGTAATGGAGGGGTGTATCTAATGAGGTAATGTAGGGGTGGATCTGATGAGGTAATGTAGGGCTGAATCTGATGAGGTAATGGAGGGGTGTATCTGATGAGGTAATGGAGGGGTGGATCTGTTGAGGTAATGGAGAGGAGTATCTGATGAGGTAATGTAGGGGTGAATCTGATGAGGTAATGGATGGATGGACCTGATGAGGTAATGTAGGCGTGGATCTGATGAGGTAATAGAGGGGTGGACCTGATGAGGTAATAGAGGGATAAATCTGATGAGGTAATGGAGGGGTGAATCTAATGAGGTAATGTAGGGGTGAATCTGATGATGTAATAGAGGGGTTGATCTAATGAGGTAATGTAGGGTTGAATCTGATGAGGTAATGGAGGGGTGGATCTGATGAGGTAATGGAGGGGTGTATCTAATGAGGTAATGTAGGGGTGGATCTGATGAGGTAATGTATGGCTGAATCTGATGAGGTAATGTAGGGGTGAATCTGATGAGGTAATGGAAGGGTGGACCTGATGAGGTAATAGAGGGGTGGAACTGATGAGGTAATAGAGGGGTGGACCTGATGAGGTAATAGAGGGTAGGATCTGATGAGGTTATCGAGGGGTGAATCTGACGAGGTGGGGGGGGGGAGTCTTAATACAAAAAATAGATAACAATACCAGGTATATCTACTGATGCATGCAAAGTATACTTCATATCTAAGGGAAAATAAAATGACTGAAGAGAATTAAATCTATTTTCTGAGCACTTTTAAAAGCCATTGTTTACAGCAGTTAGCTTTATTTTTCTTTTATTAAGCCAGTTGAGTAGAATATGACAACCAGAATCAAATCCATGATGGACTTCTAAAACTAATTGTTAATTATTTGAATTAAAAGGTGAGAGCAGCTTTGAAGAGGGCAGAGAGAGAGCTTGAGAAGAAAGTTCACGGTGTACCACCTGATCTCCAGCAATGGCTGCAGCTGACCTACGAAACGGAACAAATGTACTTCAACATCAAGAAACGAGAGGCAGAGAGACAGCTAGAGCAGGCCAGGGAGGAGGTAAGATCTTAGATTTTTTACTGATTGCAAGAAGTATTATTTTTAGCTCACCTGAGCTGAAAGCTCAAGTGAGCTATTCCGATTACATTTTGTCTGTCGTCCGTCTGTCCGTCCTTCTGTCTGTCCGTCTGTAAACTTTTCACATTTTCAACATCTTCTCAAGAACCACTGGGCCAATTTCAACCAAACTTAGCACAAAGCATCCTTAGCATAAGGGGATTCAAAGTTGTGAAAATTAAGGACCAAGCCCTCTTACAAGGGGAGATAATTAGGAATAAATGAAAATTTTTGAGAAATTTTCAAAAATCTTCTTCTCAAGAACCATTTGGCCAGGAAAGCTGAAAATTGTGTGGAAGCATCCTCAGGTAGTGTAGAATCAAAGTTGTGAAAATCATGGCCTCCGGGGGTAGGATGGGGCCACAATGGGGGGTTGACTTTTTACATAGGAATATTAAGAGTAAATCTTTAAAAATCTTCTTCCCAAAAACCGTTAGGCCAGGAAAGCTGAAACATGTGGAAGAATCCTCAGGTAGTGTAGATTCAAAGTTGCGAAAATCATGACCCCTGGGGGTAGGGTGGGGCCAAAATGGTGGGTCGACTTTTTAAGTAAATCTTTAAAAATCTTCTTCTCAAGAACCATTTGGCCAGAAAAGCTGAAACTTATGTGGAAGCATCCTCAGGTAGTGTAAAATTAAAGTTGTGAAAATCATGACCCCCGGGGGTAGGGTGGGGCCACAATGGGGGGTCGACTTTTTACATAGGAATATTAAGAGTAAATCTTTAAAAATCTTCTTCTCAAGAACCATTTAGCCAGAAAAGCTGAAACTTATGTGGAAGCATCCTCAGGTAGTGTAAAATCAAAGTTGAGAAAATCATGACCCCCAAGGGTAGGATGGGGCCACAATGGGGGTCAACTTTTAACATAGGAATATATAAAGTAAATCATTAAAAATCTTCTTCTCAGAAACCATTAGGCCAGTAAAACAGAAACTTATGTGGAAGCATCCTCAGGTAATGTAGTTTTTAAGTTGTAAAAATCATGACCTCCGGGGTAGGTTGGGACCATAATAGGGGGTCGAATTTTTACATAGGAATATATAGAGTAAATCTTTAAAAATCTTCTTCTCAAGAATCATTTGGCCAGGAAAGCTGAAACTTATGTAGAAGCATCCTCAGGTAGTGTAGATTTAAAGTTGTGAAAATCATGACCCTCGGAGGGTAGGGTAGGGCTACAATGGAGGGTTGATTTTTAACATAGGAATATTTAGAGTAAATCTTTAAAAATCTTCTTTTAAGAAACCATTTGGCCAGGAAAGCTGAAACTTGTGTGGAAGCATCCCGAGGTAGTGTAGATTCAAAGTTGTGAAAATCATTACCCCCAGGGTAGAGTGGGGCCACAATATGGGATCAAATTTCTACATAGGAATATATAGAGTAAATCTTTAGAAATCGTCTTCTCAGAAACCTATAAGCCAGGAAAGCTGAAACTTGTTTGGAAGCATCCTCAGGTAGTGTAGATTCAAAGTTGTAAAAATCATGATTCCTGGGCGTATAGTTGGGCCACAATGGGGGTGGAATTTTTACATAGGAATATTAAGAGTAAATCTTTAAAAAACTTCTTCTCAGAAACTAATCAGCCAGGTGATTTTTAAATATTGTTTAGATTTTGGCTTCTGCATGATTCCTGGACGATTGGGTCTCACAAGGGGTTCAGAGTTTGATGTAGGTTTATATCCCATTTATAAACAATTGTTTAGGATCTTTTTGAGAGCTGCAATGCTCAACATTTGATATGACTATAAAATCATCCTGTTAGAAAAGGGACTAATGATAATAAACATAAGAATATCCAGTGGAAAAAAAATTGATTTTCATTTATACAGGATCTACATGTATTATACTACATTGTCCAGATAGTTTGTATTATGACTCCATTAAGCTGATTTTATCATACCTATTGTTCCTCAGTTAAGCAATGTGGCCCATGGGCCTCTTGTTTATCTTATTTTCATAGGCAGTTTACTGCATGAGGTCTTTCTCAGAGACTATGAAAACTTGGCTAATAAAATGTATATCCATTAAGCCTTTTTTTAAGAACTGGCAAGAAAGTTATGTAAGATATGGGAGTTTTAAGAAAGTTGAACTGCCTTAAAATTATGCAGAGCCAATATATGATAACTTGTTAAAATTGTAAGTCTGAATGCAAATGCACCACTCAGCAGTTACTGGTACATATATGGAACATGTATAGCTTTTCTCGTTTCATATAAAAAGCATTGTCAACCAAGACTAAAATTAAAAATTGATGTTTGGTGTACTTCGACTGACCCATGAAAATTGCCTCTACCCAATAATTTTTTTCAGCATTTTGAATTTGATTTTTTTTTTTAAATTGATTGTCCATGTCAGATTAAAAACACATTTAAATTATGTTTTTGTACCAATTTTAGCTTTCTCAGTATAGAAAAAAACCCAGTCTCATTATCAGATTATCAATGTAAACCTGTATATATAGTATAGTATATGTGATTCTTTGTACGTGCACAAGTTCTCCTGTAAATACACTATCACCTCATGTTATACTGTAAACGTATTACATTTGGCTGTGTATTCTATTTAGCGTTTTTGGCGGAATACGGCGTCCGCTAAATCAAGTACATCGCCAAATGTAAAATATATATGTAGATAAATACCGGTAGGTACATTCAGAAATGCGCTAAATCAAATCCACTCTAACTTGTTGAAAAATCATATTCCGCCAAATATCGTACACGCCAAATATAATATGTTTACAGTACATTGTACATATGTTATACCGATAAGCTGTAAAGCTTAAAGAAATAAAGAATTGAATTATTAATGTGAAAGAAAATTAAAAAAAAAAAAAGCTACCTACCTACCCACAATGAAAAATTTTGGTCGGAGTGCATCAAGTATAAAAATTATTAATCCTGGCCCAAGGTTTGATTTTGTTATTAGAAATGTTAATTGTATTCTAATTTCAAAAACATTGCCTTGTGCTTTATAAAGGACTTGGAGTGTATAGAGCTATAAATTGTCATCTTCTCATACATGTATGTTACAGTGCAGAAGAATTCAGAAGAAGAGAGGAGCTTTATTTGGGCCCCTGAGGATGGCTCCAAGTAACACCATAGATGAATTTGATAATAAGATAGAATGTGCCAGGTAAGTACATGAAATACCATAGACAAGTTTGATACATGTAATAAGATACAATGTGCTAGGTAAGTTGGAGGCTGTGACCATGAACAGAATACCACATCATTGTACAACAGCAGAACAAGTTAAAGCTAATGGTCCTGTTTAAAACCAGCTGTCACAATACTATCAATGCAGTCTAACGGTGGTCCATTAATACACCTTGTGAGGACATTCATACATGTATATGATAAATGTACTTATTTGCAATTAAGCAGAAAGAGGACAACTGACTGCATAAGCTGCGAGGACATGTAGAAATAATCAATACATTGTCTATTGATTTATTAGCTCTTGTTTGACTTTGTGCAGTGTATTTTCAGGTACATGTATTTGTGTAATGTTAAGTTGGGTTGAAACTTGAACTTTTTCTAGAGTGGGCAAAATTTGATCTATCATAACTTCTAATAATTTGAAATACTTGTAATTCTTTGATATGCTTTATAGGCAGGCCCTGGATGAAGTCAGGAAATGTTTGACAGAGAAATCCCAGAGGTGGCACCACATAGAGCAGCTGTGTGGCTTCTCCATCAGCAGCAACCCCGGCAAAGAGCTCCTGCTGCAGACCCTATTTATGGACTCAGGTAGGGGAACAGTTTATGTGACGTAGGAAAAGTAAATGGAAAAATTTACCTGACATAGGTAAAAGAAAAAGTTTACCTGACAAAAGTAAAAAAAAAAACCGACATGGGTAAAAGGATATGTTTACCTGTCAAACATATAGGTAAAAGAAATGTTTTGCTTAGAAAGAGAGAGCTTGTATATGGGGCAAGAAACATAAACAAATTCTTTCAGTGCTTCTAGGCTTTGATAGAGTAAACTTGGTTATAATTTTTGTAAGTGATGTATCTTTTTTTTGGTGTCATGCTTATTTTTTAATGGATGACATTAATCCATTGAAAAAAGATTCTTACCCTCTATCACATGCTATATTAAAACATGATATCTTAAGATTGTACATTTTATCCAAGTTTTCAAGTGATACCAGAATTCTATAAATATATTATAGTAAATATGGATATTTCTGAAAACAATCCTGGTACTCCTTAAAATTGTTGAATAAGTTTTCTATCAATTTACATGTCCAAAGGATGTGCTCAAAAGTTTCATTTTATTTCAAATGAAGTGTTATCTATGAAACTTGTCCTGCTGTGTTCATTTACCCAGTAGTTTTTCTAGAAACTGCATTTATTTAAGGAATAAGGAATCATTCTTTGAGTAATATGAGGTGATAAATTTGGTCGGGGCGTGATCAAATCCAATAAAGCCCGAAGGGCTTTATGATAGATTTGATCACGCCCCGACCGAAATTATCACCTCATAATATTCAAAGAATGATTCCTTATTACTTATATTTATATAATTTAAGCCATCGTACGATTAAATATTTAAATATAAATAAGCAAACCCCGTTGGCGCCTCAATTTGGCGTCATTTGAACTTATGGGTTATATACATGTACACATGTAGTACAAAATCGATACGTAGTGTTATCACAGGCAAAGGCACTGGAAAATGTAAATATTGCAGATTCTAGATTTGGAGATACCTCTGATTTAAATAAATGCTGTACATGTACTATATTACTTGTTTCAACAAATGCTGTACTGGTGGAACCATTTTAACAAGACCTTGGACTTTCGATAGCATGTAACTATCAATTTCTTGCATCAAAACAAGTTAAAAATGATGCGGGTTTCAGGTGAAATATGCACAGATTGTGTTTCAAAAGCCAGACAAATCTTGTTGATTCCAAAGAGCCATGGCTAAGTGGCCAGCAATGAAATAGACAGGCCTACATCACATTGCTCTTTGACACAACTACCCAAAGTCCAAGCTCTTGTTAAAATGGTTCTATTTGTGGCATCTTTCTGTTTTAGGTAGCAGTAATGTAGGCTTTACTTCTGCACTGGGCAGCTTAAACGTGGATGAGGCTGAACTAGATGAAGATGCACAGTTTGGTAAGCATCCTATTTATATGAAGTGGCTGATCATGTATAGAATTACTGTCTAATCTTACTGCTCACAAACTGGCATGGTAAAGGAGGCGGATAGATTAGAATGACAGCGCTCCAGAAGTACACATACACTGTTAGCTATGTGAGTTTGTCACGCGATGTAATGCAGCTTGTCATGAATACTTGTCACATCATTGGTGTCACGTTTCAAAGGTGAATCAAATGCATTCAACAGTAAAATCTATTATCTTCCCATTCCTTCCCATTTTTTTACACACATGTACTTTACTTTTCTGTTCAATTTTTTTCTCCTTACTAACCACATATAAATATTGTAGATGTTGATACTGGTAATAATAAGCTGCCAATCTTTATTGCTTCAGTCCCTTCTCCCACAAACAACTAGTCATCCAAAAACATATTCAAAAAAGCCGAAATTATTTTCACTTTGTCCCCCAAAGTATCACATTCTGACATTTATCATGCAAGAAATCAAGACCTATTTTCTCAGGACTCACGTTCTTATTTCTCTTCTAGCATCACATTCATGTCTTCTGTCACTGAGATATTAGTATCAACTTCAGTTCTAGAACACACAGAACATAGATAGGTTATAGAATTACTTGAGAGATGATTTTGAAGACTTCCCTTTATATTTTAGGCTTACATCGGCCCAGGTCTGCAGGTGATTTTATTTTGTTTGTCCCACTGTCAGGGTGCTGTGTCACTCCCTCAGTTAACACTGTAATACCCACATTTACATTCTCCTCCTTAAACACTGCTTGATATTCAGGTTGAGGTGTTTTGATTTTCTCTGTGGATAAAGTTTTGAAACAATTTTTGCAAACGCAGGGTACATTTGAATGAAACCCAATTTTGTTTTTAACTCTGTTCTGTTTCAGATTTTTAAAATCAAATTTATTTCCTGAACTCACCTTTAAACATGCAACAAAAACATAAATTCCCCAAACTTCAGTTCCTGTTTTTGTTTCTTTTCCCCAGAGATTTAAAGAGAATTCAGAATAACACACCGGTACATGTGATAGAGTGCTGTGACAACCTTAACTCATTTTGGTGTGATAAAATGCCCCACCTCTGAATCCTACAGAGTGACCACATGTTTATGACTTTATGTGTGCTGATTTAATATAACTGTGTGCTTTTCATGCTTTTTATTAATCCAAATGAAAAAGAAAATCATCCAGAACATTTTTTGAAAATAAAACAATGCATTCATTTGTCGTGTAATTCAATCCGAGAGAAAAAGAATGCAAATCTAGCACCTTGTGGATGTAATTGTTTAAGAAACTAGAACAGTTTGACAAACATGGGTGTATTTTTCTTCCCTGGCAGCCATGTATTATACGTCTCCGATGGCAAATGGTTTTTCACGTCCACCCCTGTACACAGGTAGGCATTTTCTCACCGTGACTTTACACTGCGGTACCAGCATGCAGTTGTTTGTACGCCTTGCCACTCCCACCTCTTCAATGTGCTATGTATTCTCTATTCTCCTGGCTCTTTCCTGCTTCTGTTGAGCTTGCACTGTTTCTTTGGCTTTTTAATACCACTGACATCAATTGTACAAGTCATAGGCTGTAGAACTTGGATGTGGGGCATTTCATGGATCAAGTTATATTTCCTTTTCAGCTTTTAATTATTTTGCTACCTTTTAAATGTTGTGCAATTGCTTATTTATTAAATGGCAGATGATTTTTATGATTGCATTTTATCAATGAATTTTCGAAATCTTTACATAAGCCTTTAGATAGTCTCAGTGAAAAGTCTTCACAAAGCAATTCAATGTTGGTTTTTATTTCATTTTTTTTCTCTTAGTTTTTTAATGATAAAAGTGTATTTTGGCTGCACCAAGATGGTATCTCTATTTGTATAGTGTTGGGTATATACAATATATAAAACATCTTCAGTGATTGTCCAAAATTTTTAGTACACAATATAGTGACATAATTTCAGACAAAAATTTTATTATATTATCAACAGTCTCAGTACTATAGGGATTCTTAATTTTAGTAAATTGTTACTCAAATAATGCTCAAATTTTAACAGCCCCCCCCCCAAATTAAAAGCTTAAATCAATAATTCCAAGTTAGGCCATCCTTAAGAAAATGTTTGTTTGGAATTGCCACCTGGAGGTTTCTAGACCCAGGAGGGAGGGAGAGATTTTTTTTTTCAAATTTAAACTCATTAAAAATTGGTAAAAAATAAAAATCTCCACATCAAAATTTTTTAAAAATTATTTGTTAATAAAATTATATAAGCAGGCGGTATTTCAATGAGGCGAGAGGCTATTCCAAACTAACAATAATTTCATTTTGGCCTTATTTGCATTTTATTATGCAGTTAAAACTTCGGTGGTGGACATCCATAAATCAACTAACTTTTACAAAGGTAACCCCCCCCCCCCAACTTCCAGAAAATAATGACTATTTCACAGATAATAGAGAATAAAATAAAATTCATTACTGCTTGAGGCATTCAGGTAGCTGAGTTATTGAAACTTTTTATTGAAACATTTTGTTCTAGATTCTTTAGCAATAATATTTCTTTAACGATCTCTTATTCCTCAGAAATATTCATGCATATAAATACTAATAAGGCTATGATAAAACACATTGAATATTTCTGCACTTTAAATAACAATTTTATCAGAGATCTCTAGTTTCCACTTTTCTAACCCTAGTTGATATGTACATATGACAGCAGGAATATGTAGAGTTTTTATGTTTTTGAAGTACCGGTAACTTCTTTATTACCTGAGACAAATTCTCAAAAATGAAGTCTATTTTGATATCTGTCATTTTTATGAAATTAATTGAATGTTTTGATTTGTTAAAAGGTGAGTATGTTTTTTTTTTTCACCACTCACCTCTCAGATGGCAAACTGTAAGAAAACATCAGCATACAAGTGGGCAATAGGAAAGAGGGGTCTGTGTAGGGAATTATAACCATGTTAAGATTATTTAGGTACATGTAATGTATTCAATAGGTTTGCAAAAGGTGCCCATGCGTTCCCAAGAATTCAAACATTAACAATACCGGTAATTGGCTGTTTAACAAACTGTTCTCTGATTGGGACTAGAACAAAATAGGGATACTGACCAACTTTCTCATACAGAGAAAATCCATGCATAAACATGTGATGTGTATTTCAAGTTCAGAATGGCACCTTTTTTGTTGGCTGCCCTGTTTGACTTCCCCGCCTTTTGTTATTTATTACCATTATCTGACTGCTCAGTTCTAGCATGGAGGGATTTATTTTTATGAGCTATAAACTACCCTTTAAGATCACAAAAGCATCCCTCACAAGTCATTGAAAACTGACCAGTAATTAAGTGTATATGCATAATTATATTTTGTAAAAGGAAGGAAGGGGGAGGGGTGAATTGGTAAGATTCTAGAAGGTTTTTAGCTCACCGAGACAAAGTCAGGGGGAGCTTATGCTATAACCATGGTGTCAGCGTCTGGACCTGGTTAAAGTTTTTGTTGCAGGTCCTGTATCTAAATTATTACTTGTCTTATCTTCACGAAACTTGCATAAATGGCAATGCATCTGGACTTACTTATGGACTTGAAAGACTTGGATGCTGAATCTGGGCCATGAATTTCAGATGCTGGAGGAAGTTAAGGTTTTTGGAGCAGGTTAAAGTTTTTGAAGCAGGTGCCCTTTGATAGCAATTTCTAAGTTACTACTGGTCCTAACTTCACCGAGCTTGCATGAATGGTGCGTCTTATGATACTAATGCACTTGACAGGCTTAAATGCTAAATCTGAGCAATTTCTTTTGGTTGCTGGAGGAGGTTAAGGTTTTTAGAGCTGGTTAAAGTTTTGGGAGCAGGTGCCCTCTGATGATAACTTAGTTGTTACTGGTCCTACCTTCACCAAACTTGCATGGATGGTGCATCTAATGATACTAATGCACTTGACAGGCTTGAATGCTGAATTGGAGCCATAGGTTTTGGATGCTGGAGGAGGTTAAGGTTTTAGGAGCTGATTAAAGTTTTTGAAGCAGATGCCCTCTGATGATTATATCTTAGTAATTACTGATCCTAACTTCACCTAACTTGAATGTATGATGCCTCTTATGATACTAATGCTCCTGACAGGCTTGAATGCTGAATCTGAGCCATAGGTTTTGGATGCTAGATGAGGTACAAGTCACATGTTTTATAGATAATAGTACTATTTCAAACTTGCATAGTTTATTTAACTATAATGTAAATGAATCACAGAGATAGATTCAGATACAGAGCCTGATCTCCATTTTCAAGGATGCTGAAAAAATCTCCTACCTCACTTGTAAAATATATGATATTGTATCATATGATAAAATATTGTATAATATGATATTGTATCATATAATATATTACTATATCACATAATATTGTATCATATGATATGATACAATGTTGTAACAAATTTTATTGTATCAGATGTAACAATATCATACAATACAATATCATATGATACAATACAATATCATGCTATATGATACAATATAATATCATATGCTACAATATTGTGATGTATTATGTTATATGATATTATATCTTATAATACCATATTATATTATATATTATGATATTGTATTATGTGATCAAATACAATAATGTATAACACGATACAATGTCATATCATATTTTACAATATGATATTGAGTCATTATTTATTACAGTATTATATTGTATTATATGATATATATTGTAAGTATCATAGAATGCAATATTGTATTCTATATTATTGTATTGATAAACATTGTATCTTATAATACCGTATGAAATGAACATAAGATTATCATACAATTTTTTAACATATGATATATGATATTGTGTCAAAACAGTATCCATGATTATCCAAGATCATTAACTATGATTTTCATATCATATGGTAAAGGTGGTCTCATTAAGGTGATGTCTCGTCTCGGTGAGCTTTGTAATCTGTGATTACCTATGTTTTTAATGTTGTGTGCATAACTGAAGGTATAAATATGAGACATTAATATCACATTGTCTTATTAGACCCACCAACTCAAATTTCTTTCTCCTATCAACAGTTTCTGTTTTGATAAAGTTAAGAATATCAAAGTAGTCTTGCATATCATTATGTTAGCATGATTTTGTAATTTCAGGATACCCAATGCAGGTGCGACAACGCCCCAAAGCTTTGGTGGGTAGCAGTTCCTCGCTGGTCCGTATGGGCTTTGCAGGCAGCAACAGTTCTCTGAGCCGCCCAGGGCATGTTGTGGGCAGGGTGGGTGATACTCCCGTGTCCCCTGTATCCCCCTTATCAGAGACCACCAGTGTTATATCTGACTCTGACAGACCGCTGTTTAATCTGGATGAGAGGTACTTGCATGAATCACATATGCACATATAGTCAAACTTCTTTATCTTGAACTAAAATGGACTGTTTAAAAACTTCAGAGTATTCGAGATATCGAGGGTAAAATACTTTAAAAATAAGGTGTTGGGACTTACAAATCACTTCGACATATCCATTGTATTTGAGATATCAGTGTTCGAGATATCGAAGTTCAACTGTATATGTTAATCCTCAACAAAAGTTTACTTGTTTTTCGACTCAATTTTAAATTTATATGGCTTCTTTTAGTTAAATTGCACAAAAATTTATTTAATCTAATACTAGTGTTTCAGACTTTTCAACCAGCCAACTCAATTTTGTTTTAGTTCCTCGGAATCCCCCTCCTCCTCAGAGACAGATAAACCTGCAGAGACGGGGCGGACTGAAGATTCAGACTCAGACTCAAAAGGTACCAAATACACCGAGCGCTCTATATCCAATGGAAGCGGTGGGATAAGTCAACCTCAGCCAGCCAATGAGGAAAGGGATAGTGTGGGTAATTACAGTCTACCCACGAGCTCGCGGCTGATCTCTCAAAACTCCAGTCCCGTTTTAATGCCAAAGTCCCAGTCAGAGCTTAACATAAAGAAGTTGTATGTGACGTCAGTAAGTGTCGAGAACAATGGAAAGCTGGACCCAGAAAGACTGGAAAACAAGAAAAAACGAAATCAGTTCCTCAAACTGTTCAAAAAGAAAAAGTCGTAGCAAGAAGAGTGAGAGGAGTCTATCTAGATCTACAAATCTGTAGGTTTTGTCGAGCGTCAGAGTAGCTCTTGCATAAAATGTAGCGTCGTCTTTTGTCCCAGCATTCCATAGCTGGAGGACAGTGGATTTGATCCAGGACAACATCACGCTGGGTGTATTATGGAAGTTACCCCCAGTGTTGTTACACTTTAACATTCAGTTTAAAAATCTGAATGTTTATCATGCTTTCTTATGCTTTGTTCATACAAATTCTGCAATAGATGAGATTCTGTAGAGATTTGTATTAGTGGCCTTAATTTGTATTTCCTTGTACATGTCATGTATGTTCAGTTGCTAATGGAGGTTTTAAGATAATTTATGGAATGAATTGCAATTGTCATTATGTTTCGAAAGCTGTTATCATACACATAGAATGCTTTAAAAGAGATGGTGGATATGTTGTATTTTCTATGGTTTATCAAAGGTGCTCATTATTACATTGAACACTGGAAGAAATGTCTATTGAGGGAATTAATTCCAACAAATGGCATCATGGAAAAGATTTTTTTTCTGCTTCATACCTGATCATATGCAGGGGCTAGAATCGTATTATTAATCTTATTGATAGACAATGTTGTGAGTATTTCAGAAAGCATGTATTTTTTAATTAAAACTACAATACATCGCAAGCAGAAATTAAAAAAATCCTTCACAGTTTGTTGAGTTCTTGTGAGAAAGAAGCATTCACATGAAATATCTCGTCTGTGCTTCATTTCACAAAATTATATTTTATGCACTTAACTTTAGATAAAGATGAAATTTTCACTTGAAATCTATGCAAGTGCTTTTTTTCTTGATAATTTCACTGAACAATTTCTGTGAAATTCATGCGAGGTGCAATTTTCTTTTTTTGAAACTTTTCATGAAGATTTTCACAGCAGATATAGCATTTGTGATCTCTGAACATTAAAAAGTTGAAGAGTTATTCCCAATTTTTTGTGAAGCATTTATTATTACTGGGTACTATTGATTAATGTTAACTACTTTTGTTTGTAACTCAGAATTTGCTGTCATTTTGTTTTGACATTTGGTTCTGCTGAGTTTAGATACTGTCCATCATTGTGTGAAATATTTCACTCTAGTTTTCTTTACCAAGCAAGTTTTGATTTGTGTTGTAATTAGATTGTTTAATCATTCTAATCATGATTGTTTAATCATTCTAATCATGTAATGAATACTACTGTTATTTTTTGATTAGCTTTTGTAAATGATGCTCCTATTTACTACAGGTTCATAATATACATGAAGAAATGACAAAGTAAAAGTTTAGATAATGTCCATGACATTTCATCAAAATTGACCTCATAAAAGTTTAATTTCAAGTCAAAATGACATCATTATAGGTATAAAAACTGCTTTTTCAATACATTTTTCCAATACATAATTCTGTATGGCATTTTAGATCAATCTCTACATTTTATCTCAATTATTTTATAAAGACAAAGATCTTGAAGTGAAATGTCATGGAATGGCAGGTACGAGGCCAGAGAATGAGAGAGTTGTGCCAAATTCCTGTAGTGTTCCATTCCTTCTTTTACCCTGTCCAGCAATGCTGGCTACGGATCCTTATTGTGATTCACCAAGACATGTTTTTTGTCAACGAATATCATGGTAACTTTCAGCTGGGCTCTAGTTCTTGTAGCTAAGTAGACAATCATTTGTGTTCATGTATTTTGGGTGTCGTTTAGACAAATGCTATTTTAGAAATTGTATAACATTCCTGCCAGGTACATCAGTGCTTTAGTGTTGGGATAGCTTATTTTGATTCCATGCCTGAAACCTATTCCCATTTTATTTTTTCCATCTGTCTGGTTTGATTGTACCTGTTTTTTATATACATTCCTTTGTCACCTTCTCTAGGAAACATAATTTTGGTCGCATTTGTATTTTCACCAAACAAGATTGTCATTTATGTATACCACCTCACTGGGAGATTGTCAACATTAATACACTAAAACTGCAATCATAAGCTGAATCTCACCCTGCTTGTTTTGTGTTTTTCAGAAAATGTTCTGAGTTGGTGATACCATTTACTACCATGTTGATTGAATGCTAGTTTCTCTCTTTGCTTGTACAGTATCTATCTAAAAGCTGCTTCTTTTTTAAAATCAATGTTCTACACAAAAGGTGCAATTTCAAAAATAAAACTGGTCTATGAATGTACCTTTCTTGCCATGGAATAAGGAAGTTACAATATAACAGAATAGAAGTTTAGGTGTTTTGTTTATAGATTTAGTCAATCTTTGTACAGTATGGACTACCTCTAGACTTGCGTTTTGTTCAGCCAAGCATTTGTTGTACTGATAGGCATTGCTCTAAAACTGCGTTATGAATTGATGCTTCACTTTTATGTACATTGTGCTGAGTTCCTGGAACACGGTCCCCATTCCTACAGCATTGTTATCATAGGGCTATGAACCTCAACGCGGCTTGGCTCTGTTGGCAGGCCCCTAGGGGCGAGTAGTCAACACTGCTATAACATATTAGGTCTTTTATCTTATTTGTTACTTGTTGTTGCAAAGAGAAGACATATTTTATGGATACTTTTTCACTACTCTGTTATTTAAATTGTAAATAAAATCACAAATAAAGAGGAGATTTTTTTTATCTGTGTGTAAAGGAGTTATCTTCCTTTGAATTTTAACTTTGTTTTATAATTCTCGTCTGGCAAACCAAGGAATGAACTCATAAAAAATCGAGTACTCTTAGTCTTAATTGTTGTAAGTCAAAAGGGATAAAATTGCTCAAAAGTAGAACTTTCAAAGATTATGGAAAAGTTTTAAACATCCAAGGAGAGTGCTTTTGTATATTTGTACAGAAAATGCAAAGATTTATTTGGAAAAATGGACATATCTAATTTATAATGTTATTAAGAAGGCAGTAACTAAATACTAGTACCATAACCAAGCTAAGAGTTAATTGATGAAGCCACTGCCTAATAAAGTCGAGTCATCGTACTGTGGTTATGGTAGACAGAACGCTTGGGTGTTAAAATGATATTGTCCTATAGACCCGGTTTATGTGGGGAAATACAAAGTACCTGTATCGGTCTACACAATCATACTCAAGCTTATATTTAATTTACCTCACCAATCACATTCACAACTGATAGAAATTAGTTGCGTTTTGTTAAATTATTGATTTCTCATTAGTTAAAATTATCTAACTGTAGTACTTGGTAGAATCCACCGTGTGTGGAGAAACATAGAAACAAGGGGGATAACTGCGTTAAGCTAATTCATAAAATCGCCGTCTCTATTTTCGCTCGTCATTCGATTGTTTCAATGTTGGATGAATTCTTGACAAATAACGTGTAAAGGAATGTATCCCAAGTAACGCACGTGTACAGGAATGCATCCTAGATATATCACGAACAAAACTGTATCCTTAGTAATAATGTGTAATTAAGGAATAAGTAATCATTCTTTGAGTATTATGATGTGATAATTTTGACCGAAATTGTCACCTCATAATATTCAAAGAATGATTACTTATTACTTATATATACATACTTTTCAGCAGTTGTACAATTAAAAATCTTAATATAAATAAGCAAGCCCCGCTTTGAATTTATTGGACTGTACTGTATAGTACAAAATCAATCCGTAGTGTTATCACGGACAAAGCCACTGAAAAATGTTAATATTCACGTATAATTGTTTTTGTATATTATCTATTCTTAATTATTGCGCACAGAAATATATCGTGCGTAACGTGTCCAGGAATGTAACTTATGTTTAGTAGACCTGAATAGTATCAAGTACTGAATGTTCCTGTATAAAGTGTACAGGAAAGTATCCTCAGTATAACGTCTATAGAGACGTTTCATGGAATAGCATGTAATATAACTGGGTATTGTTTTAACGACTGTTCGCTGGACTAAATGTATTTTTGTAACGTATACAGAAACGTATCCAGGATGTAATGCAGATATGGACGTATCTTGGTTTAACGTGCTATTAAGGAATTTGTCTAAAGTGTCGCAAATAAATTGAGAAACCCGTAAAAGCTAACGTGCAAAGGAATGTATCTTTGATATAACGTATAGAAGAATGTGTCCTACGTGTATGTACAACGCGGAAAGGAATGTATCCTAGGTATAACGTGTCAAAAATATATCCTACATGTATGTACAACGCGGAAAGGAATGTATCCTAGGTTTAACGTGTACAGAAATGTATCCTACGTGTATGTATAACATGCAAAGGAATGTATCCTACATGTAGATATAGCGTGTACAGAATTGTATCTTACATGTAGATATAGCGTGTACAGAAATGTATCCTACATGTAGATATAACGTGTACAGAAATAATATTTAAGCATTGAATCCTTACTTTTTGAAAGATATAGTCTCATAACTACGAAAGACGAATAGGGCCACATTAAAAAAATATTTTTATCTCGTAATTACGAGACCTTTTCTCGTAATTACGAGATAATTATCTCGTTATTACGAGAAAAGATCTCCTAATTACGAGAAAAGATCTCGTTATTACGAGTTAATTATCTCGTTATTACGAGAAAAGATCTCGTTATTACGAGAAAAGATCTCGTTATTACGAGTTAATTTTCTCGTTATTACGAGAAAAGATCTCGTAATTATTTCGAGATAATTATCTCGTTATTACGAGTTAATTATCTCGTTATTACGAGAAAATATATTGTTATAATAAAATACATTACAGTTGTTATTTGATTTATTATTGTGAAAAAATACATACACAATAAGTGTTCCTCGTTTACCAGAATCCTAGCCTCCAAGTCGATTGTTTCAGCCTTTCAGTCTATTTTGGATTTTTTCCAGAAACGTTAATTCAATTTTTATTATTTTCAAATAACAACGATCATAATTTATTGATTTCTACATAGAATAATCGGATTTGATATTTTATCTTATATGAATAAGTGGAAAGAACTTCGTGTTATTTTCCACGTATATTACAACTCGACTCCGAAATAAATACCAAGTAGTCCTAGTCATAAAAACACAATTCCATTAGTTACAGAGAACTATTAGTCATTTAATTTATTTATCAATCTGCTTTGCTCTTTCTTTTGAATTTTTTCTTTTAAAGGGACCTGGACACGATTTCAGATGAAAATTTTATTTTTGATTTTTATGTATTAAATAGTTTACTTGTGTATTTTGAATGATTTACCAAAATTTGAATGTTAGAAGTCGTGTTACAAGCGAGATACAGAGGAAAGAAGTCGTTGTTATGTAAACAAAGCTCGAGTCTTATATTTGTTTACAAACAATGTAAAGTAAAGAAATTACCATTTCTTTGACATAATAACTTGTGGAAACAAGATAAACTTATTAAATGTGTTCATAAATAAGTTTATCAACAACAAAATGCAACATCAGATTGAAACTTTTACCAATTCAAGACATTTGTAAACAATAACAGGACTCGAGCTTTGTTTACAAAACAAAGAATTTTAACCTCTGTAACTCGCTTGTAACTCGATATTTGACTTTCAAATTTTGACAGAGCGTTAAAAACATCCATATTGACCATTTTAGACAATAAAAATGAAAAAATAAATTTTGAAAAAATTGAGCTCAAATCGTGTCCAAGTCCCTTTAACAAATTTAATGAATTTCTTAATATATGTTCATTCATTTTACATAAAGAGACTTAGACAGTACATGTAGAACAATGAAATGCATCATTTTATATAGATCTTTTCTCGTAATAACGAGATCTTTTCTCGTAATTACGAGATAATTAACTCGTAATAACGAGATCTTTTCTCGTAATTACGAAATCTTTTCTCGTATTTACGAGATCTTTTCTCGTAATAACGAGATAATTAACTCGTAATAACGAGATCTTTTCTCGTAATAACGAGATAATTAACTCGTAATAACGAGATCTTTTCTCGTAATTACGAGATAAAAATATTTTTTTATGTGGCCCTATTCGTCTTTCGTACATAACTGCAACGGTGTGTGCATACAAATTGAATAATGCGCGTTAGCGCGTTATGAAAATTTGTTTGCACACACCGTTGCAGTTATGAGACTATATTTTTCAAAAAATAAGGATTTAATGCTTATATTTACATTTTTTTTACCTTCTTGCCTTGTATGCAAATGTGAATTATACCTCAAAATTACTGTATTATCCTATAGGTAAGTTCAAATTAATGGAAGAGCCACAGTAACAGCCACAAGCGTGATCTTTGATTTTCGCTTGTGACGTTGTATTTATCAGCGTTCAACGTTTGTGACGTCACAATTAAAACTCGTGATTTAACCTTTTAGTACCCTGTCTGTGTTATGGTGCTATATCTGCAGTAGCTTTACATGCAAAATGTATGTGGAATGTAAATAAGTATCCTACATGTAGATATAATGTGTACAGAATTGTGCACAGCGTGTTGTGAAAAGTGTAAAAGAATAAATGCACAAATGAAAACGTGGAATTTAACCTTACTGTAACGTTTAAAGGAATGTATCCTGGATAATTATGTTGACAGAGATTTTTTTGGATATATATTTTAGAATATTTATCATTGTTAATACTAGTACTGAGTATTACCCGGATTGTTAACCACAGAAATAAACTCTATATGTAAAGTTAAACTGTTTACAGGGATGTATCACATGTCACGCATTTATAGTATAGTAAACAACTTGCTGTAGACGTCAAATGCTGATAAGAAGGTAACTTCCTTATATTTACTAGTTTACTAGAATTTTGATAGATGAAGAGTTTACCATCACTGAATTCAACAATCACCCCCCTTCCCATTATTTTAGATATATTTTTTCACTTATTTTTAATATACCCAAAATCACGTAAATTTACGGACGAATTACACGTATATCATGTCTGTATTATTACAGGATTTTACTCAAATAATAGTAATTTCCGATATAATAGAAAACAAACATAGAATACAAACATATGCGTGGAAAACTATGTCATCGCGACCTTTTAAATAGATCATACCATCTTGTTTGTGACATGGAGATACCCAAATTTCCCCTGGAGATATTTTTGCCGCGGATATTTCTTGTAACGGGATCGTAAGAAATCGTGACACGCTAGCAAGTGTCCTAATAGGTCGCACTCTATCTCAACCAAATATATTCAAAAATTCACCTGTGTTAATCTTTAGATCAAAGAACCTTATGATTTGAAGCTAAAGTTGTATTGAAAGTTAATTGGTTTCCTTAAATATTACCATATAAATTGGCTTGTTAACAATGTCAGCGTTGGGTTTTTTTTTATCTCATTCGATCTGCACATATTTGCATTGTTTAATGTTAAAATGGTTTGGCTTTTTAACCAATGCAAGGCATTCAAAACAAGAATAATTTATCCGTACATAAAATAATTTATTTTGTGATTTAATAAACAGTTACTAAGCATAAACGATATAACAATGAATGTTAGGACATCTGATATTTCTCTATTATATCTTTAAAAAGGCAACACATCATCTCCCACTTTTCTCGTAACTTCGTGAACCAACACTTCTAAAATACCTGGAATTCTGACAACGATTGTCCGCCCTTGTTTTGGGGGCCACACACCCCACTTCTAACAGTGTTTATAAAACACGGCGTAGAGACATCAAAATGGGAACGAACAAAATGATAAAAAACGTAAAATACAAAAATCTATATTTCATATTGCATCAATCCAAATGCATATTGCACAGGAAATAAGTTCCATATATATTGCAGAGCACTGATTTGAACATAAGATATTTACCCGTTTAATGAAAAATGTTTAAATATTTCCAATTATCACGCATACACATTGTCATTGCATAGTGTAGAGTAATAATCACACCAGGGTCTCCTTTTCGAAGCCCTCTTCCCCTCCCTCCGCGGCTATCAACTCCCATTGCCGCCAACGCTCACGCTCCCAGCCTGGGTATGCATTACTCCGCACCCCTAAAGGCCGACGCTGAGAGGGGGACACTCTTTTGGAAGACATTGGCGAGTTTTCTCCCGAAACCGGAGATGGCAACAAATATTGTCCACTTCCTGTCGGTTCTATCACACTGTCACTAGAGGAAGTATTAGCGTAACTACCAAAACTTGTGGCACTATTTTGCCTGACGTAATTGGGTTTTGGAATGGCAAGACTGTTTGAATAGTTTTCGGATCGAGGTCTATCTAAGTACTCTGAGCGAGCACGGCGGACTGAGTTTTCTGGACTTGAACTGTCTGAGGATATTTTCACTTTCGGTGGCCTCAAATTGGATCGATTTCCGGGACTCGGGCTCCGGTCCGTTCGAATCCGAAATTTAGGTCGCTCCTTTTCCGTGTTGTTATTGTCAGTTTTATTTTTACTTTTGTCACTGTCACTGGCAGAAAAGAAGAATCTCCGCCTCGTTTTTGGAGTCATTATATCCTCACTATGAGTTCCCCTAAGAGGAGGATGAACAGCACTATTTCTTGCCGTAGAAGCAGTTATGTCCCCTTCACTACACGGTGAGTGAGGAAGTGACGCAGTATCACTGTCCTCGAATATGCTGCTTGATGTAGTGTCCGGGTCGGGTTCGATTCTGTAAATGAGGAGCAAGAAGTGAAAATTAATTACAAGAAAATACGGGTTTTTATTTCCAAAACATGCGTAATGTTACAAGGTCAAGACGGTTTACATCTGTGTATTGAATGTGAGAGTTACTCACCCCATATCATTTGACATGGCCTTGAGCAAATCATCGGCTGTCTCTGGGTCTGTGTCCACCAACAGTTTTATCACTTCGTCATGTATTTCCGGCCGAACCTTTAATCAATAATAAAAGATTAAGTTTAAATGCATTTCACTTTACTGACTGGATATTTTTTTTATGAATTTGGTTTCGCATTTTACAAAGCACGTGGTCAGCAAGCCTACCTGAAAAATTTGATTGTAGTTGTCAATCATGTCTTTGATGACGTCAATAACGTCCTTTCGCTCCTCTGCCCGCTCCAAACTCTCCACCTGATACTCCTTCTCTGATGATTTAACCTTGTGTAGAATATTTGGCCCAAACAAAGTGGCGAGGTTATAGGAATCCATTTTATTTCCTGGCAACTGAATAGTAAAATAACCTTCATGTAGCATAAATTACTAGTACATCAAATGCTGATAGTCAAATAAGAATTCAATCTTGTGTGTTTTTCTAATTAGTGTTAAATTAATAAAGCTTACTGTTTGTCCATCTTCTACTTTGTCTGTGGAATGTTGATCGACTGTGGACAGGAAGTTCAGAAGTGCCCAGAGAGTGTCTCTATTCGAGACCGGAAGTAGAGATACTAGATAACCAAGGGCTTCTAACCTAGCGTCTTTTGTTGGTAACTCTGAAAAATAGTAGGATTATTTAGATGATATATAGATACATATAATAATAATAAAACATTTTATAGGTACTGTTAAAACTCTGAGAGTTGAGTTCTATACTTACTTCTGGTAGCGACAAATGCCGAATACAGATCACGTGTTAGCAAAGCTTCCGGTAGATCCCGGAAGTACTCTTTTAGCAGAGCACCAATGTCATGGCAGTTGTGAGATTCGTCCAGTTTCACGTCTTTTCCGCTGTCAAATTCATCCCTCAGCTATACAGAAATAAACAGTGTATTTTTTAACATTTACAATTGAACAATACGTAAAAATAATAAAGTATTCTAATTTTGTATTTTCAGTTCAACCCTAAACAATATAATATTATTCTACTTTTGAAAGTCATCCTAATGATATTGAGTTTTTAGCTCTTAACGTCTTATATCCTGAATTTCAATTAAAGCTTTTCATGCAACCACATAAATCAACATCTCAATTTGTTTCTATTCCAGGAACATTTCTGGGTTCAAGTTCACTTATTTTTAGGATTTCTAAAATAATTACGTCTGAAAAGTCATTAATCATTTATGATGTCATGAAGTCCCACTACTACCATCGTGTTATATGTGACCTTGGGAGAGCGGTATTTTAGAGAAACGTTTTGTTTTAATCAGTTAGAAGCAAATTTAACATCCATTACAAAAATTCTTTGAATAGTGACGGGAGTTTAATTTACCTGTTTGACTCTCTTTTTAGATGCCCCAACTCGAAAAATACCAAGAACTTGGAGACCTGGAAAAATAAGAATCTCATAATTTGCTGTTTTTTATAACTCGGCATCAATAACTTTTCTTAGATATTTTACGTAAAATGTTTATGACAACTCCATAAAGCTTACGTTAATACATGAACAAAATAATCTTTAATTTAACCTTAATGATAGATTCATTCATTTTTCGTTGAAACCAAATTTCTTGCTGAAACCAAAACATTAATACTTTTTTCAATCATCATATAAAACTTAATTATCGTCGTATTATAGCGAGAACAAATAAACTACACACCGTAAGCCTCGAGGTACTTGAAACAGGTCTGTACGATCATCGGGACGTGAGGTCCCCGGACCGAGTACGACGGAAGCTGATCGTTCTTTAAGCTCTCCGGGCGTGACGTCGACAATGACAAGGCATCTAACAGACTAGAGTTAGTAGTGTGCCGACTGCAGTCCGACTCCGATAGAGAATCAGTGCTGGGGACTCTCTGTAAATGGGGGAAACACCAGTTGTCAACCCAAACATATAATGTGAATTTTAATGATAATTTTAATACTAAAATGATGATCAAAAACGCACCTTGCTGATAGAAGAAGGGGACAGAGTATTTCCATTTTGATTCATGTTTTCTAAGGAACCTTGTGATGAACTACTGGATTTCCTGAAAAGAGAAAATACAAATATAAAACATTCTGTTTGCAAAACATTTATTAATGTAGAAGGATGAATAACGAAAACTTTAAGACGTTTTTATTATTACCGTGGTTCTCTACGATGGATGATGACGTCATTGTTTTCGTTTTTAGCACTTCTTTTCTTTTTTAAGTCAATATCGTTAGCAATGCATTTAGCAAGAGGTATTCCGAAAACCAATCCGACAGGTTGGTGCTCTGTTGAAAATGATAGATAAAATAAGATGTCAAAACAATTGTTGCATATGCAATAATCATAAAATAAAAGATGAAATCACGTGACATTGTTTCCATTGTCTAAACATAAGCTTCAGAAATCGAATAATGTAAATGTTATTCAATATTGGCAAGGGAGTGGGTTTTTATTTTTAAACATGTTCATTGTGTAAATAAATTTTACTGTTGTATTAAAAGTGGGCAAGGAGTGGATCATATTGTTGGACATGGTTATGTTGTGAGGATCCTGACTTTACCTTTACTGTCGCCATCTTTGTCAGATTTGACTCGGTCTATCAGGGAGGCGAGATTGGCAGATTTGCTCCTCTTAAACGACAAGATCTGTCGCTTCGGTCGCCGGCAGTCGGTCGATTCTGGAAAAAACAAAGAATAATGTGACAACAAGAACTGTTTCTCAAAAGACAATAAAACTCAAGTCGATGTCAATTTTATCACTCAAATTGATAGACACGCTGAATACATTATTTCTGTAAA
Organism: Magallana ariakensis; assembly: GCA_020458035.1. Taxonomy (NCBI): domain Eukaryota; kingdom Metazoa; phylum Mollusca; class Bivalvia; order Ostreida; family Ostreidae; genus Magallana; species Magallana ariakensis. The sequence goes on from CM035815.1 coordinate 58,386,380, forward strand.
ATGTCTTTTAAAAAGTTTGTATAAATGTTTGATGAACTTTACGATATCTAAAATTGGCGGGAGATACTATCTGATAGGGGACGGAAATTGTTGAAGAGGAGTGACGGGGTGATGTTGAATTATGCTGATGATGGAATACTAATCGCACCATGATCGGATTCTGTCGCCATTTTGTGTGGCGCATGGCGTCACACGGCCGTCGCATTGCAACGTAACGTGATGGATGAAGTATCAATCATCCCGGAAATACTGGATTCGCTCCAGTTGTGAGAGGAATGTTCAACCTTGCTTTGATCAGATCCGCGTGAAAATATTTTATTTTTTTATATAAAGTACCAATGTACTTTGGATTTCTTTTCCCATTTGTTGTTTGTGTTCTTGTACGTTAGCTCAAATTAGGTTTAAAACATGGCAGCTTACATTCAAAATAAATCATGAATGAGACTTTCTAGTGGCCGAAGTAAACTTCACTGGGTCGTTTTAGTTTACAATAAACTTAAGTCCGAATAACATTGGTCCTTTAATTGAAAGTTTTGTTAGCAGTAAGCGCTAAACCTACTTCTAGATGACATAATTACGTTCCATGGCCACCATTCTTAAAAGTTTCCCATTCACCATCAAAAGTTTAATCGAGTTGAACTCCCCGATCAGACAATGCTTTTAATATTCCATAGTTTATTTAATAAGCATATTATTACAAATAATCTTACATAAATCTCTCTTGGCTTATACATGCTAACTCCAGAGAATAGTTAGTCAATGAATCACGCTAGGGATTATTTCTGAGCTATGTCAAAAAGTGAAACTAGTAAATAGTCAGATAACAATGCATTTCTTCCCAAGAACATGCAAATTCTGCTCATTGTTTGGTGTTAATAAAAGACTTCTAGTTTCTGCTATAGCGCCTGAGTGAATTCGAAAACCTGTAAATTAGCTATACGGTAATTAACCCCTAGGATGAGAGGAGAAAAAATTCCAAACATTTCATTATCATAAACTAAATAGAAGAACTTTTGGAATATCTCCGGTCAGATCTCGATGTTGTACCCCGGAAAATTCCGTAGTCTGTGGGGTCTGATGTGGGAGTCCCGGCCCCCGAGGTCTTCTCTCCCTGTCTGTTTTTTACGGCCCAACAATGCGGCCTACCTGAGGTCCGAGGTCATTGTCTACTCGCTAATCTTGTGGGACTGTCCACGGCTTTATCGGGTTTTTATGGGACCCTGCCTATTCATTACACTATCCTGTTTCATGAAAACAAGACTCAGTCAACCTCATTGCAATTATCGCGCTGACATGCAGATACATATTTCATAGACCCACAATATAGCCATGTTTTTGTTGTTTGTAAAATTGATTGCTACAAATTAGGTGTCAACGTAAATATAGTAAAGTAGGATTATTCTTATAAGAATGCACGAGATCCGATGTCTACATGCATAGGATGTCAAGAGTAAAAATCGATTTCCGTCTAACACCTGTGTATAAAACATTGATTTATACAGTAATATCGCTTTCATAAATATAAATAGACCTAATATTAGATTGCAGTTTCGAGTCCCCGTTGAATCATAAAAAAAAAATTGAAAATACCATCGTTATTATGAACAAAAATACTGTAAATCTTTCCAAGACCAAACTTGTCAAGAACGTTCCGTTGACTGATGTGCCTATCCCATATTATCCAAATTTAGATAATACATATATTTATTTCAATTCTAGACAACAAAAATATTTAAAGGTCAGTGCTATCTATGGATGTCGATCTATTGTTCAGTTTCTACTTGAGTTGATTCTTGTGATCTGTTTTTCATCGAGTGACGCGCTCCACTGTATCTTGGGTTTTGTTCCGGATGTGGAACTCTCCTGCTATTGAGGTTTACGCGTATAGGATTCCATGGCTTGACAATGACATTTTAACACGAATCTTCAGTAATCCTCAAAAACACGTTCTGCTCCGACAGATTAACTGAGAATAAGCATGAAAGCTACAAAAGAAGCTAAATAATTTACGACGTGATAATAGAAAAGGTCCGCTTTCATTAGATAGGTTTTATATTAGGTGGGACCAACGAAAAAAAATAGCAATTGTGCTAGAATTGAGTTCCTTCAAAGCCTATTTGTTTCTGGTATCTTTATAACATCTTAGGTTTCATTACATTAAGGAAACCTAAACTTTATGTTTTGAATTAAATCCTCTTTAGGGTCACTTAGAGTTCAGATGAAGGAATGTTGCAGCTACGCATCAAACATGTTTCAAAGACGTCATTTGTCAAATTTGCATGGTTTTATGCATTGAATATATAATGCTCACACGAATTTCTTATGATATAATATATTCGTTCGAAGTAGTTTAACGAATGCTTAAATACATACATAAATATATATATATATATATATACTAGTAGGTTATTACGTACAGTGTTTGAGTGTATATTTGTGTCGGTGATCGGCCGCAATTTATCAGATGGAATTTTTGTGTAAATGTATTATGAAGTTTATTAAAAAAAGGGTCCGAAATGCAGGCATAGAGAAACCTTTGCAAAAGCGTTTTACTTTGCTGCTGGCTTTATTGTCGTTCATATTTATATTTGTCTGTATTTGTTGTTTATATGTTTCTTCTTTGTTCAATTTAATCTTATTCTTCTTTGATAATAGATCATTACCTTTAGGAATAGCTACTGGACACCCAAGGTTCAGGGCCTGGAGCCTGGACAAGGCGATCTTGTGTAGAACGTGTCTCTCAGCGTCCGTGATTTGGAGCAGACAGAAGGGCCTTAGCTCCACCCTGCGTCCACTCAGACTTGCCCACGTGCAGTGACCCTAGAAACAGAAAAAGAACACGTAAGCAAAAATAGCAGAAGAGCTTGTAAAACAACTTTCTTAAGAACATTCTGGCGAAATATTTTGATAATAGTCTGTTTAATCAGCAACACACGTGGTTAACTGTCAAAACAAAAGACATTGGGTGGCAGGGGGGTAGGACCGTGTTTTCCCCTGGTTTGTTTTTCTTGGACCCTGGAATTTAAGAAGACCGGCGCCCCGTCTCGTTTTGGTAAAAGAGTCTTCCCCGAGGAATCAAAATAAAAATCTCTAGTCAAAACATGCATTGTCCTGGTCTTAATCCCTATAAATTTTTGTGGTAGTAAAAATGAGATATGCCCCCTTCTACGATTTGTCCCTTTGCCATATTTGAACCAAGGTTTATATTTGACCCATATTTCTTCGGACATATCGCGATTTAAAGTGCATTGAAAATAGTTAAATAGAACAACTATATTGACAATAATCATGAAAACGTGCATGAAAGGTTTATAATCTTCCATGTTAACTTGAGTGCATGTCAAGCTATTCACTCTTAGATTTGTTAAAGGACTAGAGGTAAAGAAATGTGCAGCAAAGTCAGGTCTCTGGCAATATAAAGTTTCTATTCACTAACACAGTGCCATTTAGGACCATAAAATTTGACTTTAAATTGCATTTTTATAGTAGCATATTGTATTAAGGTTATAGAGCTGGGGGAGGTCTCGTATTTCTAGAGGGGATTGGGCACGGGCTGGCACCCATCAGTCTCATTACTGGGACTCTTTCTTGTTTTGGTTTAAAGGACGCATCCAGGGCTATTAACAAAGATTGAAAATTATACGACTCTTCATTTTTCCTCAGATAATAAATGTGTTGAGGTCGTTAGATAAAAATCTCTTTTTGCGGGAAAAAATATGTTTATACAATTATCTAAAAAATTTATATGAAGTAAACATTCAGTAATATAAAAGCTCTTTTTATGGCTGCAATGAAAATGGGAAATGTTGATACGTGTCGGTGCGACATTGTGTTTGATATCCTGAGTACGAGACCAGGACGCCCTGCTACCGAATCAGGAATTTGTATGACCCCAAAACAAAGAAACATTAAAAAAGAAGTTCTACTTTGGTGGCATATTGAAGGGAATTATGAACTAGGGCGAACACTGGTGCTTTTATAGGGGGTCGTCAGATGATCTCAAAAGGAATAGATGACCATTGAGGAAAATCGATCAAGGGGTTTCACTTAAAGAACTTCGATTTCGGGTTCTCAACTTGGGTCCTCAGCTTATTTTATTGCCCCCCTTCAGCGACCGCCTATATTTGTTGCTTTGTTCCCAAATTATCCCATCTCGTTCTTTCACAGAATTTTCAATGGATATTGCGCAGATGATTTTAAAACGTAATTTCACAATTCATACTTAATGTCTTCTATGACCTCGACTTTTTTAAAAATTCTTTAAAAAACTGAATGTCGCTAGGTACTTTTCTTTTTATTGTCACCTTCAAATTAAGAATTTCATTAGTATTCATGCGTGCCCACTGCGATCTTTCGGTTTTCACCAGAGACAGTTTTCTGCGTTGTCAACGTTTTCATTGCTCTTAAATCCGCCGATTTAACGAGTCGGGTGTCGACCTTGAATGGAATCCTCGGACACCAAATACTGGAAACCTTTCTCTGAATACCCTTCAAATATTCTTTGCTATAGACGTCCTTGGGCAAGGATAAAGCATTGTCCTTAATAGCAACCCCCTCTATATGTTGGGTACTTTTGCATTGTATTACGGGTTAGATAAAAAGGGGTATTGGATTTCGTATACATATTAATTCTGTTGCAAAATTAGTACATCAATGCCTTGAATTTTAATGAGTTTCTAACCCATAGAAACCTAAAGACCCCTGTGGTTTTAAGTACAAAAACTGAACCACATGCCGCCAGGGAGCTCTTATCCAAACCATCAGCAATGTCCGGTTAGTCCAATGTTCTACGTCAAAATCAACCCCCTGGTCCCGGTCATCGTATGCAATACACGAAGCGGGAAGGGCGGCCAAGGGCACTCCATGATATAACTGTGTACTAGGTTCGATAGGAATTCGACGAAAACAGCGAGGAAATAGGGTGTTTTGCTTATGACTGCCCTACCACCGCTTCAGGGAACGGTATAACACGCATTCCTTAGCTCTCACCTCCTGTCCCCGTAACTTATGTGTATTGGTTAAGTCAACATATTCGGACCTTAATAAATAGTTTCCCAGTCTAATTTTCGTTGATAAACCTAAAACTTCATAGAAATGGAAATCCGAAAAAACAACCCGGTAGTTAACGGAACATACGTGTAGGGGAAAAAACTTGCAAATGTCCATTAATTGAGGCAATTGGGTCAATGTAATTTTTTGTTAATGCACATTTCGTAATAACTGTTACAGACAATCGAACAAGAGGTCAGACACCAAGTATCTCATTTAACATGACCTCACAGCGATGACATGTGTAAGTGTGGCATGTTTATGTGTTGAATATGTTATTATTCAAACACGACATATGTTACATCACCCCATTAAGCCATTGTTATCAGAGACAGTAATGCACACAGCGGGATTCCCTGTTTTACACCTCTTGTCACGGTAAAAAGATGTTGTCTAATAAAACTGAGATTCTCTTTGAAAGTAAATGGAGAATTTTCTTTTCTGTCAAATACATGTATTTAGAAATGTAAATTATATATGGAGATTATGATAAATAAGACAAAAATGAACTTTTATTACTTATTCAAATCATTCAATCTGCCATGTTAATGTTTCGTGTGCTAAAAACAGTCACCAGATTATAACGCCTCAAACGGCAAAAATATTTGTTACTTTCCATCTCAAAGATATTATCGCTTGATTACTCACGCCACAATTTCGCGGTAAAATAAATTGACCCCAGAGGTTTTACTCATGCGTGACCCGGAGTTTTCCTTTGAGTATCGTCCTATTCGAGCCTTTTTTAGTCGTGTGTCCCTGAATCTTAGATGACCCACTTAGTCATTTACTAAATGAACCAATCCCCGGGAATGAAGCATGAGCTGGCCTAACTACGTTACCGATGGCCATTTTTTGTCGTGAGATGAGCCCAACATTCATTTACTTTGTGTGGTTGTCAAGAAAATCTCTCTCATAACTTCATCAAAAAGACAGAAGAAACACTGACAAAATACAGTTTTATTCCTTTGATTAGAAAGAGACACAGGTGTGAAATCCATGCGATCCAATATAGCTAACTAAAATAATTTTCCAGATTTTTTCTGCATGATAGTACAGTACATATATTACCCAATGATGGATGGCTTTTGAGTTTGATGAATGACCACGTGGCCTTTCAATGTCGTAGGGAATCTATTTTCATTGCTAATATCGTAACAATCTGATTCTAATCCAGACACCTCTGGGTGCTTAGTTTTAACGATCATCAATAGAGTAGTTGACGTGATAAAACAGACACTGTGATTACACAATTATCGGCACATCTCGTCTACGGCAGCGCCCCTGTATCCAGACATGGTCTTCGGACCGATGTTGTTGATGCTCGGACAACACCAGAACACATAAAACTTATTATCTTAAAAAGACAGCTTTGGCGTTATCTAAGTAGATCGTAAATTGCGAACGATTAAACAATAAAAAAGACACATGGTCATTACAGCATTCACGCGGCGAAGTAATTTGTAGTTGTGGTATTTGTAATTTTTTTCCTATGATTAGGGCTCCAATCATCTTGTCATGGATTTCAATAGGAGCCGAATGTTTAACGATACTAGGGGACCCCCTTGGTATCGCGTGAATTACCCTCACTATCGGTGACAAAAGGAGAAACCATTTCACGACAAGGAACACGACTAAAGAATCGGGTGCCTTATCAATGACCGCGGTGACTACAAATTATAGAATGTGTATTGCTGATATTTCACCACGTGCGTGAGAAAATGATTTACAGATAGTCCTAACGATAAACTTATGATTTTTTATACATGATATACCCAGAGCTTGAGTCAAGGCTTCTAATTTCGCGGTTGCGTGTAATTACGTGCTAATTCTTCTTCTTTGAAATAAAAAAAGAGCGATATTTGATTTTGTTTTCAGATAATAAAAAAAACACGACACCGCATAATAATGGTTAATTTGAAGAAACACATATCAGTTAGTCCTACTGGGGCATTTCGCGGTTGAGATTCGATTCCAATTTTCCAGTTGGAAAGGTTTAGGGACAGCGATATGACTGTGGTTCAATGTTTGCTCAATAAGTTATGCGGTCAGCATGATTAAACTTTTGAATATTAACATTAGAATACCCCCTCCTTCGCCGTAACTACTAGTATAGTTAATCATATCCAACAAAATCGGCCATGTCATTGCAGCTAATGTTACCAAATTCTCTCCTATACGAGGTATCGACAAGATGACGCAGGGGGAACACATTTCGCTATGTAATGTATATTATTTACCGACAGGTGCATAAACGTGTACAGAGCAGCTGACCAGCTGAGGAGAGGGTGTTTACAAAGGGGATCATCCTACCCTTTCTCCCTCATGCTCTTCAGAATCATAAGTGTTTGCGGGACAATGCCGGTCCACTCTTCCCAGTGTCAATGTTATACTAATCGTTAACGATTCGGGGTTCTTGAACTTTTTCTGCTTTGCATTTCAATGTAGTGCACACAAAACTAGTCTCGGTCAACGCTTCCCTCGTAAATTCTTTATTTTCATATTCAAAATAATTCTCATTGAATTCTCTATTGCAAAAATGGTTCTGTGTCTCTCAATTTCTGTACTTATGCTAATTATTCTTCCTATATCTCTTTTAAAATTCTTTTCATGAATAAAGATAAGATAATGGTAATTCTTTCAAAAATATTTCATCGTTGAACCTGACGATAAGAACAATTTCCGCCTTTGTGCTCCATGGGTTCATGATTGGTATAAGACAAGACCAAACCTGCGCCGTGCACGGTCAGTTGACCTCTATGATTGCAGTTGTACAGGGTGTGACCGGGGTAATGTCTACGAGACCTAATTAATGTAGAACACCTTTTAATTTCTTTTTTAGATTAATGGATTTCCATTCATTTCGCTGCCCGACACAGCCAGGGTTTGTCCGAAGCTCGGCCTTGAATTACAATTTATGACATGCCTGGCATCTTGACAGCTAATTTAAGTAAACACCATTTAGTATCTTAACCTTTTATGGACACGAAAACCCAAAATAAGTTATAACCGTCGAAAATTCACACCGAAAATTAACTTAAAAGGAGAGGGAGTATTGGTTTTTCAGCGCGGCATGTCTCTTGTGTGTCAATAAAAACCCTACGAACTGGGGAGACTTCAACTTATAGTCCTATTTAAAGATCATTTACAGCACATCAACCCAGAACTCTCCGATACAAAGCCCCACCTTTCAGATTTAAACTAATTCTTTATCATACGAAGACAACTTGGTAAACACAAATGGACGGGGGAAAATATTGATCTTTATGAAAGATTGTTTTATCTTGGTTTACGCCAAGGGACCCTGCTAACAACCCCTTCTTTCTGTATAATAGAGGATAAAACAAAGAAGTTAAAGATCAAATTCAGGGATAACACTCATTTATCATTTTTAACTGCACCTAACTCAAAAAAATGTCACGATCCCTGCAAACTTGTTGGAAATTGATGACAGTGTGAGGTGTAACAGGCATAGGAAGGAAATTTTACACCATAGATATTTCAATAAACGGTAACGGGAATCAATCGAACATAGACTGCACTACATAAGATTCTAAATGTTTAAAATTCAAAAGAAATACCAACAACATTGTTTTACAGTTGCCCACGCGACCTAAGACACCAAAGCTTGAGGTGAAAGAAGACAGAAGTGTGAACGGGATCTTTTGAGGTAGTGACACCTTAAATCCGACGTTCCCCACAGGGGAGCCGGTAACTCTGTCACCAGCTGAATAAGTTCTATTGTAGCAATAGCGAAAGAGGATGTTACAAACTGAACAATAGAAAACCAATAGCTATAGATAATTTTGTAAGCACTTGTTGGATGTTTTGTAAACAGTGGACGGTATCTAATATTGACACAGCTAAGATAAAACCCAACAAATGAACGACAAATGATTAAATAATTGAGGTCACGGTGGGAGAAGATGGATCGTCAAGAATTCCGAGAGACAAAACCGAATTAATGGCGAAGTAATCGTCATGCAAGGAATGACTTAATTCCGGTCCAATAGCTTGCAATATTTAACTTTCTTGGCAAGAAATAAACAAACAGCTTGGTCTATTTCCTTAAATCCGAAAATTGGACCTATGTATACGAACGGCTTACGTTAAATAGCGGTGATTATGATTTATACTACCATAATCAGAAACATTAGCCACGTTCTGAGGGAAATTATACGGTTCACCTGGCCATAAAAGTAACGTTGTAGAAAGCATTAATTCTCTTAAATTGTGGGGCGAATTTAACTCGGAGTGACCTCGGACCCCTGGTGGAAAATTGCCGGTTATAAGTTTTGTGTTCACCCCCCAGAACTAATCGACGTCACATCAACGTTAGGACACTCAACTCCAGATTACGTAATCTTGTTACCATCCAATGAAATCTCTTCATCTTATGTAAATCTGCTTGATCTATAGATTTGTTATTGAATTTTCGACGAGGTGACAACTTGGACCTCATCAATAAAAATTATTTATATAGATATTATTTACGGTATTAACCGACCTGATTTATTGTTCTCAGACGCAAATTAATCGATGGCAAGTCTGATACAGCTCATATGATTGGTTTCTCTCACTACACAAATACTATAAATCAAAAGCATTATAAATAAATTTAAACTTAAGCAAATCATTCTCCTTTTCACTCACCTGTGAACTCCACATGCACGCGTGCTGGGCCCCGGGGAGAGGCTTGGTCTTGCTTTTCCGTATCCGCGGCAGGATACGGTGTGAGGGTGTGGGGGATTTCGTCTTGTTCACTGTAGAGAGAAAGGAGGTAGAAGAAAACGGGTAACTAAGAAATCCATAGTCATCACCGTCCACATCATCGTCACTGTAATGCCCCAGACCCTCCCCGCTACCCTCCCCCTCCCCAACTGTCCCCTCCCCGATGTAGTCCTGAAACATCTCCAGGTCTCCCACGGATTTACTTCTCTCCCGTTTAACACACATTTCCTCCTCGCGGGGAGAGAACAGCTTTGGATTTGCATCTTTTCGGGGGGACAAACTTAGCACTGACCCAATGTTCTCCGCAATTTTCTTCAGGCCTTTTATCTTGAGTGATTTTTGTATGCTATAAGATTGGTCGAGGTTTTTGTTTTTGTCTATGAACACTTGGTTATGAACACTGGAACCGATAGATCTGGATTTGTCCGACCTTGTGGAATTATTGAGTTGATTTCTCTTGAAGTCCAGCATGGAGTAATGCCTGGTATAGGACGGGGTGCTGGTGGCCCTAACTATATAATTGTTGTCAAGTGTCACATACTCCTGTTCCGTGTCAGAATAATCAAACTGAGAAAAATAAGAATGCTCGTCCACATCATCAGAACCAATGGAAAAACGAGCTTTTGGTTCGGAAACAAACGGAGAATCCAGCAGTTTTTCTGGCGTGGACATTCCCGATCTTGGTGAATCCCAGCCATTTTCCCGCGCTAAGGGGGGCACCGTGGTGTGTCCGTTTGTGTGTCCGTTTTTGATTGGGGACACTTGGAAGACGAGTCCGTTCCAGGATCTACTGACAGAGAGCCGAGAATCGCGAGGGCACGCCACAGATCTCATGTACCCGTTCTGGGGAGAAGTTAACATTTTCATCTTGTTCTGGGCGCTTGATTGTTGCCCATGGACAGTCATGGCTCGATTTAGCTCTACATCAAGTCGTCCTATGGTTTTCACTCTTTTCCTGAATATAATTTATAACACCTGCACGCTAAATCTTTAAAAGTCACTAATACTGAACTGCAATTTTGAAAAACATCCACTTTTACGTAATTCCAATGCAAGAAAAATATCGTAATCCAATAACTAGTAATACACAGAATTTATGTAAATAATATCCTTAACCGATAGTGGTCTCTATTCGACCTACATATGAAGTACAGATAATTTCTATCGTATATGGAGCGACAAGTAGTTTATTTTCGGTGGGCGGAGCTACCGCGCCAAGCTGTGAAACGGCCTGTCACAGCGCTTCAACCAACCGGAACGAGTCATTACGGGACCATAAACAGGTATCTCGTTTCAGGTCCGCTGGGTTTTCTGGGCCCCCGTAGGGAAAGAAATTATTTCTACTCTGTTAGATTTTTATCTGTGTTGACATAAAAAGCTACTTAACACTTTCGTGTATAAAGAACTGACAAAAAAGCTCTTGTACGTGGAGTAAAAATTGTAGAAAGTAAGAGATCGACTATTTTAATCTAATATCAGCATGCAGGATAAAGTGACCAAGCCGCTCTGACACCAAGAAAAAAAGTTTGCAATAACGAAAAATCAATAGTGATTTATTCCTGTTGTTTGTGTCAACAAACCAATAGATTGGCAGATGTTATAAATATTTTTGCGAGTCAAATGAGAATGAGGGGGCTGGGTCTGATGTAAACACTACTAACGAGTCTGTCTGGAATATGTAACAGAAGCAAATCCGTACCACCTGTATCAAGCGCCCTTAATTCCAAAACCCAACCCCGGCTCAAATCTCGCAGCCGCAGTTTGGCGAACCATGTCCGGAATTTGCTTATCCGATTAAACCCTCCATAATAGGCTGTCCAAAGGGGTAAACAAATCCGGGGATGCGGTCTGTTGTTTGTAAATAGATCTAAAAGGAGAAATTACGGGGCATTGCTGTTGAATTCAAATAGAACAGTGTGAACACTTGAGGACGATAATGAATTAAGCACCTTTACTCGCGATCACTCAATACCGCCCGCCACACACATTCCATTCTCACTTTCAGTCGGCGGAAGATTTGATGTTTTCGATTGTGTAATCAATAATTAATCTGAACTGTGTGTGAAGACACTGCTTTTCAGTTTTTATGCACACTTGCTTTTTTGATATTAAATAGATCCGTAATCCGTTAAATTTTAATTTGAGGAACAAGAAAAATTCGTCTTCTCTAAACATAATTTGTTGCGTGTCAAAATGGTTTTATGTGGACAGGAATTACACAAATCTTGCATAAATTTTACATTTTCTGTACGAGGATGAAAAAATCTACATACTTTGAGATTATTTTTAGTGGTGCATAATTTGACAAACTGTCTCTAGACATTTCTAATGACTGTCGTGTTTAAAAAAAAAAACGACCACTCGTTATGAATAATTTATCACTGCTCTGGTCCGAACCATCTTGGCGGAAGCAACAGAATAGATTAACATTTTTTTGTGTAAGAATTTGGTAAATTAAACCCATAAATTATTGAATAGAAAGTATTGTTCATAAGTGCCACCAAAATCTCGCTATACATGCAACATATCGCAGCATTTTCACATCAAAACGATACAACTTGATAGCAATGACGTCACATATCGTTTATAAGTGTGTGATGATCAAAGACTGAAACGTCATAAAAATTCTCTGTGCTGATATCCCGACACCCTAACTGTCCACCGACTGCACTCAATAACAGACCGTGTCCGGAAACGATACACATGATTAGACACGGGATGATTGATGGACACGCATGGTCGTAACTCCTACAGATTGGTTCATTGGATGATCACCGCGGCGCCATCTTACAACCCCTTATTGCATCTAACCGTTTACTATCGATATGTTACACATTATTGAATTATATCTGTTTATGTTTGTGATAAGTTTATATTTATAGGTAAATATTGAGAGAGAGAGAGAGAGAGAGAGAGAGAGAGAGAGAGAGAGAGAGAGAGAGCATTTTTTTACTAGGATGTAGAAGATATTCAAATTTAAGGGTTTATAAATATCAGGAAAATACAAATTTAAAATCACTTCAATATAAATGTTTCATGCGCAAATTTTAGCAAAATTTTATTTTAAAGAGTTTGATGATTGTATAATTTTTTTTTATTGTTTGCAAGGATAAAAAACTACTAGCTTTTGGAAATTTCCTAAGTCATGTTTCCAAAATAGAATCCATTACATTAAAATTCTTGAATTTCAAGCCTATTCAAGACTGAAACATACATTCACAATGAGACCTATTCTACATAGGTAACAAGCCAGATGTCAACGGCCTTTCCAATTCCTGATTTAACGGGACAAACAATTCAATCGGCATATAACGTCACCACCCGATAACATCAGCAACCCCGGAGGTAGGGAGATGGGGGTGGGTTATACCAGTGCGCACTGACCGTGTCACGTGGGGTCAGTGACGTCATAGAGTCCGGACAGCACACCTGTTCGGAGTAGTTTGTAGCAGTATGACGAACTGCGACCAGTAGCACGAGCTACGATTAATGTTCCCCCTTAATTGCCGCATATTTTAGACAAACCATAAAACATGTTTTAATAAAGTTTAAACATGAACGATGCGTTTTATTCTTTTAATGACAACCAGTGTGGATATACAGAGAGAACCCGCTAGAACTGCTCGTTTGACAGGCTCGTGACATATTTATGATATATTCTAGCTGCGATAATTAAAACTGAATAATTAATTAATGTAAGCCAAAAATTACATAATTCTGCTGAGAATACTTTTTAAAATTCTCATCTACGTTTTGATGCATTTGAATTCGTTTCAACTCCCTTATACCTCTTAAACTTCGAGCACTTTCCATACAGTTCAAGAATTTGGAGAGATGTGAACCAGGAAAGCTTTTACAAGTAAGAATGAGGAATCTAATCACCCAATCGTGTGCATCAAGCGTGTCTGCCTAGATAGCATTTGACTAGGTGCATCAAATAATTGCACAGCATCAATGAAGGCCCTGTGATCAATCATACAAAAGGCCCATTATTAACCGATATTTATGAATGAACATTGCGAGATAAAACGCTTTCTGCGTCACTCGTTTTAACCTCTTTCAAAATCTAAGATGACTAAATTTCAGATATAAAATCTGTTTTACGCATTCTTCAAAAGGTGGCAGTGAATGAAACCCAAAGATTAGGGACCATTACTCGGATCATCTAAACAGGCTTATAGTTCCAAGGACTGCATGGTGAAGCTTGGCTCACTGCTCCATATGCCGACAATCCAGTAATACTGCGTAATTCATTCATCTTTTTTATTGTCAAAGAATGCAAATTCTAAAAAAAGAAATTACAATGCTGAATTACCCGTATCTAATTGGGAGTTTATGGAAAATTGCGAGCGCGAGGCATGTACGGATTTCAAAGAATTCTGAATTTTTGTCAAAAGGTGATAAACTTCACAGAAAGCTTTATGCATGTATCAATGGAAAAATTGTGATTTTTTTTGAGCTAGAGACAATCTGTTTAATTTGCACTTTAAATAGTAAGATGGATGAAAAATTGATAGGACAGTTTTTATTTATTCTTAATCTATGAAATGGAAACTAGAGAACAGTTCTGAGAGAGAGAGAGAGAGAGAGAGAGAGAGAGAGAGAGAGAGAGAGAGAGAGAGAGAGAGAGAGAGAGAGAGAGAGACCCGCCACCCACAAGAGGCGTTCCCCTTCACTAATAATTGTAATAGAAATTACACTTAAACACAAGCCCCATTTTTTTGTCTTTTGATACCAATATAAACAATAAGAATCCCGTCCACCTAACAACCCTCTCCAATGAAGGCTTGTACCGGCGGATTGTAAGCATCAGAAGCCAATGACGTCATACGGGTCTCGCTGGAAAAGATCTGATGCTATATTTAGCAACGACATTTGCTGTAAAATAAATAAAGTGTGTAAACAATAGAATCTTTTTTGTACACAGATTTCTCCCACTGACAGGTGTTACAGTGGGATATTACCTCCTTTATTTGTAGATACTTGTACGTATTCATATTGCACGCTATCGGCTATTAAACCGTTCCTGTGGATTATCTCGATTTGCGCGTGCTTTAAGCTGCTGTAAATAAATGTTACACAGGACGATAATCCATGAGCAAAACTTACAATTATTCTTGCACTCTCGACTAATTACTACAAAATAACCATAGCAACACCTGCGTCATCAAACCGACTAAATCTTTCTAGCAGATCACGTGAATTCGGAATATTCTGCCAAAATGATCCTTCTTTTCTTATTTCTCTCTTTTCCTTTAAAAACTTATACTGGTTTTCAAACCACGTTGTTTCTGTTCATAAACAATGCAATGTCTCAAGTCCTTTGATTTATTTTGCATTAAAAAAAAGAAATGCAAATGCAGTTGAAAATCTTATAAATTGTTGCGCCGCATATCCTATCGCAGTTATTCTTGTTACTATAACTTGAATAGAAATAAAAAGGTAGAATACATGATATGAATTATAAGAATTTACACCCCGAAGATTTTATGATCCATCATAGAGGAGAGGATAATTGCCTATCAATTTATTGGTGTAATAACGACTCCACAGCAACAGACAAGGGGAGACGAGGTTCTAGTTAGCGCTTGGTTCACGCGCAAGAATTTACTATCAAGTGAGTAGTAGAGATTGTTATCAGTGGCAAATGTCAGGAATTTGGGGGAATAATACAACACATATTTCCATCTCGCATACGGTTCCACGGACATCCACAGAAACGGGCCGGGGCAATGGTCGCCTCGAATTCACTCTGTGTCTAAATTTATCTTCCACCCTCGGAGTGCATGTATATGTCTTTGCTATACTAGTATCTATGACGATCGTTGAAGAGCTAATATATATCGAAATATTTGCTGATTAGCCAAAATGGCCTAAAGTACGATTGGCTACGCTGTTAATATGCTTACAGGTACACACCCCGTCACTGGCATTATGATTGACAAAGGGGCAAATGCCAAGAAGAATTTCAGGATTTTGTGGTGCAAAAACTCCCTCTAAATCTGATAATGCTGCATAGCAGCAATAAGCATATAAAACTCCGTTTGATTCATGTGTGATGGGAAGAGCATACAAACGGAAACATTTTTGAACACAATTGTAAAGGGACAAGAAGAAGGAGAATAGAAGACAGATTTTGAAATCTTTGACAACCCATCTTTTCTACTATGAGGGAAAATGCCGGGGCGGTGGAATGCAGGTTTTCTATATTGGTTTTACAGAACTACAGACATATGATGAGTCATCGAAAGTTTGCTTACAGTCAAGGCGAAGTGTTGGCACGAATGCAAGAGAGAGAGAGAGAGAGAGAGAGAGAGAGAGAGAGAGAGAGAGAGAGATTATTATATGATTATGATTAGAGAGTTAGAAATAAATTCACTAGTTTTGAGCAACTGTCTGAATAAAGTGGTTCAAACACGCAGATCCATAGTTCCATTTATTTCGTCGTTCGTAAGGGTACCAACTTCGTTTCACTCAAGTCCAAATCCCCCATTTCCTTGGATATTCTCTCCTCTGTAGCAGAGACATCCCAGTATCGCTTGGAATGCCACCGCCATTTCAACTTCCGCATATCTGTTGCCATTACTGTCATCTTAGTAGCGACTGAAGCTTCGGTTTCACTACAGTGTTCGCTTCATCAGAGCATCCTTCATTGTACGTGTGTTGAACAGTTGGGTCAGTGCTAAGTCCTTTTCATTTAATAGCATATTCAACATTCTAGTCATACTTTGCATTTATTCAATTAAAGAATTGAAGTGGCATGCAGACATCAGCCGCAGTAGTATGTAGATGTATATACTTATATACTTACTGTCACTGCAGTGGGTCAAGAAGCTGCAGGTGTCCGGCCGCATAAATCCCATTGGAAACGGTTTTTATTAACATCACAGAATTAACAACAAATACTCCATAAAGCAAAGAAGTTCTTTGTCGAACAATCAAACGTATGGTTCTCAGAATGGTGAGAATCCCTCATATCGCTGCATTGTAGACATTTAGCGCAGCTTATTCACCATGGCGATGCAAACAGGAAAGCATTTTTTGTGTAAAAAAGTAAAAATTCACATATCGAATCCTTTTCTCATAAAAATGGAAAAAAGTTCTTAAAAAAAACTAGTATCGATTTCGAAATAAATTATTGCACATTCGGAAAAAACATAAGATACACCTTTCCGCCATGATAATTTTTGAGAATTGTTGGCCTACGTCATAAGCTACAAATAAGGCACCAGCAGTAACCCAAGACGGCTAGAAGCAACAAGCGTCTCTCTCCCTTTCTTCCTTTATCTCACAAACGCTTTGATGCAACGCCGCTTATCAAGGAAAAGCACATGCACATCTGGAATTTCTTTAGGATAAGGTCGCTTCCGAGTAAATCCGCATGGTCAACGTTATGTGACTCCAAAGGTAAAGAGAGCGAGGGGCCTTACTGATAGTATTGTTGTAAGTCGGGCAAAAATAATTACTGCCGGAATGTTTGTGATGTACCATTTATTCGCACGATGAGTTGGTTGTTTGTTTTCCGACCTGGACCTACCAGAGGTTGTTTTCGCGCTGAAATTGAAACGATGGCGGCGTGAATAGCGTACGATAGAGAGAATCACCGCTCTTTTTTGTCACACAGTATGTCAATATGTGAGTGTACAGTTTTAGTATTAACGGGTGAAGAACCGAGCGAAGTATGTATGGTAGAATGCCACCGTGTTAAACAAGAGAAGGTCTTCATATTATTGCTACTTACTGTGAAATCATCATTGTTCGTGGGGGACCAATGTTCGTGGGTAGCCCTTGCCCACGAATTTACATCCCCACGAACGTATATAAAGCGTTTGTTTAATATTTATTAAAATTATCCCGAACTTGCTACCAACGAAATTACATCCCAACGAACCAGTCAAATGTTTGCTACCCACGAACAATGACCCCCACGAATAAAAATGATTCCAAAATATTTAGATGTACATAATTGTACTCGGATCATTTCCTAAAAAAGTTGTATAAAACTAGCAATGTCAAAACTTGGGAGATTAGACTCGCTTCTTCTTTGCTGCCGCCTTGGTTCTTGTTTTTTTTTATTCAGAACCAATTACTAAAACTATGTTTACAATAAATGAAAAGACTTTGACCAATTGATTTCTAATAGATTTATTCACGTGATTTGCGTACAAGTAATTTCCCTCAAACAATCGTTTTTCATAAAAAATATACGATATCATTAGTATTTTGTTATTCTGAATTAGGTTGTATTGGTTGAGCAATATCAGCACTGGGCAAGTAATACTGAAAAACAAACCCGGACCTACATATATACATGGAACTACACAATATCACCCGCTTTATTTTGTGTGACTGATGACAAATCGTACATTAAAGTTAGAAAGTTGACTAGTTTTTCTATAAGCATAATAACTTGTTCCTGACCTCTTTAAAACAATGTCCAAATGTAAGATACACCTTCTCAATCTGGATAAGCAACGAAAGGAAATTTATAGAAGGCAGAACAAATTTGGAATAGCTAAGCGGATATGTGGTCCGGTCCAGACCACGTAGTCACACGCTTGAGTGCCGATGCATTCCGATGTGTCATACTAAGCCGAGGAAATGATGTTCGGGATCTTTCTAATCGTGGAACGTCGGAACTGACGTTTTTTATTCTCTCTGTAAAAAGATCGACTTTTAAGATGTAATATATTTACAAGAAAATCGAACACCATTTCAGCAAATATCATGAATGAAACCAAACAATTTAAATGATGATTTATTAATATAGTGAGAACTTCATTTCAAATAAACATAAACTCTGTTATTCATAAAAATGAATATTTTATCACAGAAAAAAATATTGGCACCAAATTAAATTAAACTAACAACCGCCCATGCTTATAGCTCTTGTATACATATTCACAACTTTATGCACAACTAAATGCCATAGCGTTGATTAAACAAACAATTAAAGCAAAATGCAAATTAATCTGACCTCAAAGAAGCTGAGATAATATCAATCTCTAACGAGGTGTACAAATGTTAACATTTACGTGCAAATATGAAAGAAGGACAGTTCAGAGTGCTGTGCAAGTTCTAGGACAGATTGTATCCCGGTGAAAAACAGTTGATGGGTAACGATTTGGGCGTATCTGGATTCTGGAGCGCGTGTAAGGCTACATTTATATCAAAATCTGTCACTTGGGGAGGGGTTTTGATGCCACTAGCCGAGGTAGATTCTCGTTTCGTGTACTTAAATGACGTCACTGGCGTTGCTGACGGTGTAGATCGTGACGAATGCCTCAGATCCGGGTACTTCCCACGTGGTTTGTTGACTTGTATGTGCTTCTGTTGATAAAATGGGTGTGGCGGAGGTTTGGTCTCCGAGCGCGCAGAACTTGGGGTGCGGGGACGAGATTTAAATGAAGAAGGTGTGCTGACAGGAGGGACCTCAGAGCGTGCAGACATGCGTGCCGGGGGGCGGGGCGAGAGGCCATCACCCCTCTGATACGCGTTCAGAAGGCGGTTAGCCGTATCCTTTTCTGAAATTAAAGGAATGAAAGCAAAATACACACAATCACACAACTAAAGTTTTAGCAAAACGCTAGCAATGTAACTTCAAGACTACTTGTATTTCATTGTCCAATATATGACGTAACACCATGGACACGTGTGCATGTATAGGTGTATACTACAGAGCATACTATATTAGTATGTACGTTCCTCAGTGGTAAAATGAATTCGTGTCCTGGTCATTGACATTAATTTAGATCAGAATAGCTCGGTTTAACATTTCAGTCTCATTTACATCCTGCAACGTGTAAATAATGATAATGTATTGAAATTCTTTCGTGGTCTTTTACAGTAGAAAATGAACATGACGTCACCGCACTTGTAAAAAAACCGCAAACGGTGTAAGCTACTGCTACACTAAGATGTCGGTGGTTTTACGGTGGCTACCAGTTGCAGCATCATGCGCCAAAACATGCAGTGCACCATATCGTGCAATTGTACAAAACTGAATGTGAAACAATTTTCAGCCATGAAAAAAAGGTTGGTTTCAACATGTATCATCATTAACGTTTTTATTTTCACTAGATTTGGCCTTGACTTAGTCCCCTCTCCCCATAGCCCCACCCCTTCCCCTCCGATCATCATCCGATCATATCATTTCGTTTTCATTGTTTCTATTTCAATGTGGTATTAGGAAAGGAAGATGCATATATAGAGTCCCAAAAAGTCTCCATAAATACCACTAACCAAAGAGACGTTGCTACACTTGTATAAAGTCATTCACTCATACACGATAACTAACCATTTTCAAGTCTATATGTTTTTGAAATTGTTTTTGGTTAACAAGAAAGATATCTTTCCCATTGGGCTTCCGTAAATTCATTTTAATCATACCACTGAACAAAACCGCGTTAAAATGGGGATACTGATGAATATATACACGTGTATGTTCCATTATATTTAAGCTTGTTATATACAAGTAAAATGGCTGAAAATAGTTTCTTCATGCATGAAGTCAGAGTACTAGTGCGCTGGCTCTTGCTGTTCCCACACAGTAGCGTTGCTAGGATACTGACCTTGACCCTCCGCTTTCTCCATGTACTTCTGCAGGGCCTCCTGCTCCAGTTTGTGACCTACTTCTCGCACCTGTTGGACCACATTCTCTGCGTTGTCGTTGTAGTGGCGATCGTACGTGGTCCGTCCTTTGATGTGATAGAACCGCGAGGAGGCGGTAGGAACTTGAAATAATAAAGATCGGAGATTTTAAAATATTTAATAAAGGTCGATGGCATTATCTATATCAAACAATTTGTAATTTCATATATTTACATTTTCAACTGTCTTTGTCTGTGATAACATTACGAATCAATTTTGAACCCTAAAACCCAATAACTTCATAAATCATGAGTGACACAAAATGGGGGTGTCTTATAGCATAACCGAGAAACGGAATTGGCTGCGCCGCGTAGTAATGCATAGCATGTGCTACATGAAAAAATAGTGGTTTTAAAATAATGTTGTTTTAAAGTGTACAAATAGGAAATAAAATATATATAAGTAATAAGAAATCATTCTTTAAATATTATGAGGTGATAATTTCGGTCGGAGCGTGGTCAAATCTATCATAAAGCCCTTCCGGCTTTATTGGATTTGACCACGCCCCGACCTAAATTATCATCTCATAATACTCAAAGAATGATTCCTTATTCCTTAATTAATCGCATCTTTGTCCTTTTTTAAGCATTGCCTCTTTTCTCCCTTTTTTGGGGGGGGTGTAAGCGTTTGGTCTTAATTTTTTTTTTTTTGCACTGCTTTTAATATCGGTGCATACTTTAATATATAAAAAAAAATTGACGAATGAAGACTTACTGGTTCCTGTTGCGGCGACTGGCTTTTTCCTATTACTGCCGTATCTGGTGATGGGGACCTGGAGCTCCTCCTGGGGGTTGGGTTTCTGGTATGAATACCTGGCGACACTGTCCAGGGTGTACGGTACGTTAGCCTTCCAGTCTGGCGGCAATGTAAACGCTCGCTTCACTTGGAATCCTGTATTCAAAGAAAGATAACTCTTCTATTATATTATGTCTACTTACATTGCATAAAATATACAAATTGACGTCAAATAATAATTTTTGATGCGTTGAAATGACTATAAAGAAATGCAAATAATCCAAATTATTTGTTTAAAAGAAACTGTGTGCAGCATACGGAGAACTGAAGAGTAATATTTAAAACATTGGAATTACTTTAAACCAAAGAAAAAAAGAATGGATTATGAAGTACAAATATTGAAAAATGTTGTTGAATGGAAGGCCTACATGTAGCTTTTAGGGAAGTTAAATTGTATGAGGCGTGTTTGTAGGTATATACACTAGCATATGATTTATAGCGGCTTCTACAGTGTAGTTAATTCGATTCCTTCAAATTGTATATATTTTCCCATAATGAAAAATATAAAGCAATATGCAATTTTCATGTTGGATATATTGCTATTGTGAAATTATATTTTATTACCTAAATGACAAAAAAAAATTATGGTTTATAAACTTCTGTTTAATAGACATATACTTGTGAAGGAAATCTATTTCGAGGCCCCGATCGCAACTGAAGCAAAAATTGCAGAACTGTCGTCCGGTACAACATTGTGTTTGCTATACCGGTATATACCGGTATTTTCGTTATCTTCCGATAAATTTCATTATTATTTTAATCTTATTTTCCATAAGGGTTTAAGTAACATGTAGAATTATCATGAAAGCGGGTTTGTGCAGCAAAATAAAATATAAAAAAATATTGCGTTATAATTAAACGTTTAATTAGTTTTTATTTTATTTTGTGTGGACTGTGAAACTTAAGGATTTCAGTATGGATGAAGAACATTTCTTTTTTATTTAATTAAGCCGAATGATCAGCAGATCCACTTTCAAATTCAAAATATGTTTTCTAGCTATGTACATTATTTAAGTAAAATGCAATTTTTAGCTTTAAAATTCATCTTCATTCTTGTTATATACTTTATATTTACAGTTTCCAGAGTATCTGTCTGTTATAAGAGTACGAATCGTATTTAACGTGTAGTCCAATAGGTTTCATCAATGACTATTTTAATATTTAATCGTGCAATTGCTGGAAATTAATATAATTAATATAAATATAAGTAATATAGGAATCATTATTTGAATATTATGAGATAATCAAATACGGTCTTGCGTGATCCAATCAGTCATAAAGCCCTTTGGGCTTTATTGGATTTGATCATCCCCGACCGTATTTGACTACCTCATAATACGCAAAGAATGATTTCTTATTCCTTAAAATAAAACCTTTTCTTTTTTCAAATTAAAAAAAAATTGCCATGACCAACCAGTTCTTTTAAAATTTGCAGAAATATTAACATAATTATTAATATTTAAATAATATATGTAAACGATAATCCATATTATGTTTCGATACAATGGTAATCAACTCCGTAAAAGAAACCATTAATGAACAAGTTTATAGTTTCAAATTTATTTATATAAATATTTAATGCGTTATCGTTAAATATTCTAAATCTTGTTAACATATGGCTACTCCGACATCGGATAATAAATGATACGAAGTATATCTTTTTCAACGAAACGCATTCCTTGAGTGAAAAGTGGTACCTAATACCGGTATTACTCTAAACCATCTCAATTTATTCACTTTTGATCTGTGTCTCGGTCTCCCATCTGTTACAACGCATCGAACATGTTTTGACATCGATTATTTAATATGGCGTGCCTAATTTCTTTATATTTAATATAGATCGATGATAATAAGTTTACAACGATAACAAAAATATACATTTAATAAGCAGATTTAAAACAAATCAAAAGCAAAAAGTGGACGAAAATCGACGATCATTAATTCGACATGTCCGAACTTCTACAGTATAGTTACAAGTAATCCCTGAGATTTTATGAACTATTTGTGAATGAACTACGACAAGCATATCTTCCTTTATATCAATTAATTAACAAATTGGCGGTCTTACCCTGCGGAATCCCCAGGTAGTCGCTCTGATATGTGGACTGACACAGCCGCTTGTGGACCTGGTTAATCATCTCATCCGTCGCCTGTTCCGACCACGGACTGGACTCCTGTTCTGGCTTAGCTTTCGATGGAAACCGCCAAACAAGGAATGACTGAAAGAGGGAATACAAACTGTGTACTAAGGAGACCCTTATCTCCGGGATTATAAGCAGTAAAACGAATTCACATATGTCAAAATAAAGAACCGTTGCTCAGCAAAAGTGGAAATCTATCTCGTAAAGAGATATTTGGATTGCATCGAATGGGACCTTTAATAATTATAGTCTGGGTTTAATTTTAAATCTACGTTGGCAGATCTTTCGAATATACAATTTATTGCTCAAACTGATTTGAAATAAATAACTGTATCAAAATTCACAATATAAATGAGAAATTTAAAGTGAAAATTTCACATGTACATGTATTATAAAAATATTACTTTTATACGGGCTTCAATAAAGTTTGTTTTCCATTCTGATGTTAATAAATGAATGTATGAATAATAAATTGTTAAAGTGTTATTCATTATTTGTAAAGATAAATTAAATCCTACCTGTACAGGTAAATACTGGTATATATCTACTATGTAGATAATCGGTTTAGTACTTATGTATTACATTATTTAACAAGCTGTGATGGCCGAGTGGTTAAGGCGTTGGACTTGAAATCCAATGGGGTCTCCCCGCGCAGGTTCGAACCCTGCTCGCAGCGTCAACTTTTTTCTTGAAATCTTAACTTTCCCCCCAAATTATTAATAATAAAATTCATGATATGAATTATATATGTTATTTTTTTCATTCCGTGAATTTTTTTTCAAATATACATGTACTAGTATTCTGAATCCATAACCTACTTCAGGAGGGTGTGGTTTGTTACTCCTTGACCCTGAAGCTGTTCCACTTCTGATGGGCGTGGCAGGTCTATTAGGTTTCTCAAAGAACTCCTCCGTGTAGTGGGTGTCCCCAATAGGACCTTCCAATGGATGCGAGGCTGTGAACCCTTGGGAACTTGATGGTCTGTTTGTAATAATAAAAGGCCAGATCATATCAATAGTATGAAACCATTCTATTGGTGATAAGATTAAAGCTTCCGCCCACCCCCAATAAATTACAATAAAATTTAGCATCTTATTTATCTCGCTCTGTTTCATAAATCAAACTACGTTTTCGTTTTCATTTTTCAGATTTTGCAAAACGAATAATAGTTAAAGAAAAAAATACCTATAAAAATGTAGGAGAATATGAAAACAAATTTGTAATTCTTTCCCCTCTGAATAATTTGTGGTACAAAGGGCATCGATTTTTTTCTCTAGAAATTGCAAATTTATACATCGTTCGTGTACTATTATCAATAGAACATTCTGAATCAGCACTAGTCATACGACGAAATTGATGTTCAGAAATAGAAATGTTAAATCATGTTGATAAATTCAGTTATCTGTGTTTATTTTTATTAGACTTTCTTTTCTGAAACACGTTCTCACAAACATGGTTTAGTTTTGACTGAACTATGCTTAAATGTCAGTCGAAGTGTGAATTCTAACAGTTATATTTCTACATCGCCTGACATCAGAAATATAATGTTACTGACAGAGGATATATACTAGTATTCGTTTTTTTCAAGTATCATAAGATTTGTTGGTGAGTTAAGCGTCTGATTTAATACACGTATAAGTCACGACTGTGTCGACATGCCATATCATTTAACTTTTTTACCGTTTACAATATACATGTAGGCTGTGAAATGACTTAGTTGTAAAATTCTCTGCGTCTAATTCTGTCCTAGACTTACGTACAACCTAGAAATTGAAATTTGAGAGATCTCGATATTTGTTTTAGTAAGTATACAATATACAACCCCATACCTAACACAGGAGTCCCAGATTGGTGTAAATATTTGATGGCCGCCGCGGTTACGCCATTGGATAAACAAAAATCTTTCAATCACAGACTATTGAAAAATTATTCAGTTAGTGGTAAAATGCTGAGTATATGATGGAAAGGATGACATTATCTCTGAATTAAGTGCATAGTGAGGGAAACGTATCGAAGGCAAAAGTCAATCTAATTAAATTGAGCAAAAGGTGTACCAACAAAGAACATGTACATATGTATGTAGAAGAGAGATGTCTGACAATTGATGGCACGAAATTAGGGATTTCATGTCAGTGTGAAAACGATGACCCCGTCAACCAAAAAGGGGGGTATGAGTGTAATATGTTTACAAAAAGGGGACTCAAGCTAGGGTCTCACTTCTGGAACTAATTGGGTAGGTTTGTTTTTGGCGTGTTCTTCTGGACCAAAAAAAAAAAAAAAAAGGAGGAGAGAGGTCAGGGATGGGTGGTTTTAAAGATTTGTTATTTTTTTAATTATTGTCTTATGTTTTATTATAAACCAAATTGTTAATTGTATGAAACCATTACTTGCTTGATTTGAACTACTTAATACAGCTTATTTGCCAATGTATAAAATCACTTCTAGTTTCACTTACAATTCAGTTCATATAATATTTTATTTGTTAAACTCATCGTAGTATGCTAAGAATAATTTATAAATCTAAAAATTAGGATTCACTATAAAATATCTCACTAACAATAATTATCTAGTCATTATTCTAATTTTACGATCATTTATTATATATATTCAATATTGGGGGGTTTTCCCATTTCTTTACTTAGTTTTTAAATTCCTACATTGCATAATTAAATTCCAGAAAAGCAGTCATTTATTGTGCATCTGTTATAAATAAGTTTAATAGAAATAAAAGAATATAATCTTGCATTTTCTTTATCATTCTTTGTAAGTAGTTACTAGTATACAAAGTAATTTCCAAAAAGAAACCCACAAAACACAAAATATAATCATCTATAAAGTCACCCCCCCCCCAAAAAAAAAAATTAAAAACAAATAAATCCGAAACCAAGACCGACATTATGCTAATGTACAAAGACCTCATATTCAATAAATGTAGCCTAATCTTTTACAGAACTCCGTGAAATAAACAACTTACCTGTGGGCTGTGGTTTCCTTAGGTTCTTTCATTGGATAATCTCTGGTGTACGACGTTTGATACGGGTCCATTGTGTAAAAATTATCCTTCCTACCTAAAAACAAAAATACTTGCCATTATTGTGACGTCAATGCTTTTTCATGACATCACAATAAGCTCTATGACGTCATAATTAGTGGCCCGCATCGCATAACTCTTGGTCTTTTTCTAAAACGTCGCGGAAAGGGAAATGTGATCCAAGACACACAATATTATTTCCACAACTGAAGGAAAGGGAATATTGACTTGACAATTACCTTGATTTGTTTACCGTTATTTCTGTTAATGGTTGGGTTGTAAACTGGCGTTGCATAGCAGTGGGCAATTAATTTACTAGTAATTTTAAGGAGGAGAAAGTGGAGTTTCTCTCAGGTCTATGCACTGAATATCGGGTTATTATAGTGGATAAAAAGGAAATTGAACAAATTTTCATTGGAAAAAGTCAAATATAAAAACCAAACATTAGTCAAAGCATTTTAATGTATACACAGGAATGAGCGATAAATTGCTGATAAGGAATTCTAAAGGAAACTTTCTTATTACTTTGTGTACAAACTATCGCATTGTCATTATTTATCCCCATTGTTAGTTCTCCGATACACGCCGCAATAAATATTCTGTGGGTAGATTAATTCTAAATACAAACAGCCGTTTATAAAATGCAAAAACATATTTACTCATATAAATGCTTACACATGCTCTTTATTAATCCCGCACATTAGTTAAGTTTGCACGTCAAATTAAAAGCTAAGTTAGTAAGTAATCTGCCTTTACTTCCATGCAGTACACACTGGTCAAAAGGCATGATCAAACTGCCTGTTAATCTGCACTAATGATGGTTACCTTCATATTCGTTCTCGTTATCAGAGTCTGAAACAAAGTCTAGCTATATCAGAGGTGGCTTAAATCATGGATAGTCAAACAAATATGAGAGAGAGAGAGAGAGAGAGAGAGAGAGAGAGAGAGAGAGAGAGAGAGAGAGAGAGAGAGAGAGAGAGAGAGATGTAAATAGGGGTGGCTTAAAAATCATTGATATAAATCAAATAAGAGACAGAGAGAAAAAATAAAAAATAGAAGTGATCATAAAATCATCAGAGAGCTACAGAGATCGAGATCCTACGTTGGAGAGAGAGAAAGAGAGAGAGAGAGACTTACCGTAAGCTGGGAAGGCGGTGGCAGGACGCAGGGGTGGAGGGTCGCTCTCCGGACCAAACTGTAGGGAGGCTAGGAGCTGTAGGGCCTTAGCACGGTCCGCCTCCGAATCGGTCTTTTCATAGAACGCCTGGAGATCCTTCTGGAGACCTGGAACAACGAGTTCGTCTCCGATCTGAGGAATAGAGATCCGCCATTAGATTACGTACCGGTACCCCAACCCACCCTCACCTAGCCCTGGGTGGAGACAGATTTTTGAGACTTACCCGTGTTTCAGTGTTAACATATTCCAATTTGGGTGTTGGAATATTATTCACTGGTTTACGATAATATGCCAGAGTCGCCATTTTTACATTGTAAACAGGAATTCTACAAATGAACCATATGATTTGTTGTCGTTAAAGCCCGCAGTCCCGTTGTCAAGCGAGTCGATTTAAACATTACCAATACCGCTGTCTAACTGAACGCTCTGCTATTTATATTGGATGATTTCTTGACGATTCATTACGTGGTGCGGAACCAAGTCTTTTCTCCAGGAATAAAAGATCATTCAAATTTCATTTTTCATGAAGTTTAAATGTGAAGGTTTGATAAATACGTGTCCGGTCATTTTATTGACAGTAGAGACCAAGGCTTGGATAATTTTAAAAGAAAAAAATTGAAAGAAAAATCAATAAAAGAAAAGACGATTTTACTTATTTGATCTTCGTTTATCGATCGCATTCTCTGTGTAATCCACTTAGATTGGAGTGAATTATATTGCGAACAACCAAACATTGTCATATCGACTTTAAACACTTCAAGATCAAAACAAACATAAGGCAATTTATCAGTCTGACATGCAAGGTCCGGCAGTTCATTTAGTTAATCCACGGAAATACGGCTAATTCCATGACAAATCAAAAGGTGTAACAACGTTTTTAAACAGAAAGATTTAAGAAAATGTTTTTAAAAACTCGTGAATTTTGTATAGCTGCGTTAAAATTGGGAAGTTGATAAAAAGACAAATACCGTAACTCATTACAAAATAAATCAAAACATTGTTTGAAAATGAATCGCATACTCTTTCTTAAACCTTGAATACGAGGGAAGCCACTTTAAATATTCAAACACCATATTATTAACTTACAAAATTGTTCACTCATTTGTACTTACACACACGCAAAACAACGCAATATACAACAGCAGATAAAGTTTGTGATAGTTTTAACAATCTTTTAGAGGCGTTTTTTTTTTTCAAATTAAAAACGAGAAAACTATCATATTTCTATTCCCGTCATCAGGTTAAAATTCATTTTTAGCAATCCTCTCAACAACAAAGAAACAGTTAATTGGTAAAATCCACCCCAATACCCCGACCCCTAAAGCAATATTTCAGTGAAAGTTATTAAACCCCCCATCAATATGCTGAACTCACCGTAACACGGGGCAATTCCGACTGCAGTGGTCGGGAAGGTAACAACACATCATGACTTATTAATGCGTTTCTAAGCATTCACCGTTAATAAGATATAAAATAATCAATTTCAATCCAAAACTGGATGCTTTAAGACACGCAAGAATGCTCCAATGTATGTCGCGCAGTGACGCTGAAATTTATCAGCCTCCGCGGTGTAAACTCACGGAAACAAACTGTATGCTAAAAGATGAAGACTTTAATTATTCAGGGTTGTACTCAGGGGAGATTTTACCTAAAAAAAAAAAACCCATCAAAAATTGAAACAAAGTTGATGGTGTTTCGACTCTAAAACACCCGTTTGATGTGTGGATCTGTTGTGTTGAAAGACATCAAACACAGAGTCTCTATAGATGCCTGTCAGACCATCCATATAGTGTTCTTGTGGATACAGATACATCTATCCATTATTATATCCTATCCCCCTTCTATCCATTTATCTACTACATATACAGTATCCCGAGATCAAGAACAACTGAAAGCAATGCCTTATAAACATATTAATTTTTATCATTTTTTTTTCTGTATGAAAATATAAAAAGAAACAAAAGACATAATAACAGCTTACAAAATATAGGAAACAAAACATATCATGGAATGAATTGTCATTTCCAAATCACTCATCCATCTGTAATTTCAGCACAAAAAATAAAAACATTTTCTCAGGATTAAACGGTGATTTGGTAGTGATGATATTTTTCCTTACTTCACTGAAGTTTCATGTATACATATATGTATGTAACAAAACACCTATTCCCAAAGACAAAACTGAAGTAATTGACTCTTGAGTATCATATCATTAATTATCTCTCTTCCCTTCCTTCTTTCCTCTCTCTTTCTCCCTCTCCCTCTCTCTCATTTAAAAAGTTTAAATGCTTTTTGTTTTTTTGCATAGAATCACATGAAAAAAGATTATGAAAGTTGAAAAGCTATAATCCAGGTTATGGCAGGAGATCTTTAGGTGGGGTGTTCATATTATATCTCAGAATTTGATCACATTAAAGAAACATGTGCTATCTTTGGGTTTCTTGATGGCTGATAGTCAAAGATGGAGTCTGGACTGGCAAGCTATGACCCACACTATGGCAAGAAGTATTTGGGGGTGCTCATATGGAACTTGTGGTCAGAGAAATAACCATGACCGCGGTGAAAAGATCCAAACCTGAAAAAGAATGGATAGATCATCACAATGACAGTGTAAGACATCACTACACTTCTATAATAATCATAACACATAATAATCAAAATACTTTTACCGGTTTAGAATTTAAAAAATTGTACAATATTTGACAAAAAAATAGGTTTTAAGGGGGAACAGGACGTTGCAGTGTAAAATTATTTGTCAATAAAATTTTTTGCTTTTCTTAGATTTAGATGTCCACTACAACATGCATTATTTTCATGACTACTTTCTTACCTTGCAAGGGAGATATTTTGATAGGAATTATCCCCCTTGTCTGTCATTATGAATTTTTTTAACAATTTCAATTTTCTGCAATAACTATTTTATTTGATGGAATTTATATGCAAATTATATTCATTAATTTTAAGAATGGAAACAAATTTCAAAATCAATTACAACATTGGCCTTTTTACATAGCAATATCATAATTTTATCAAAATATTGCTCAAATCAGCGCTTCAAATTTTGAAGTTTTTGATTCTAAATTTGAACAAAATGTGATGGCACAAAAAAACCTGTCAATTAATTTTTGAACAAAATTTCATATATCAACCTTAGCATGCGCTTTATTACTTATAAAATTTTCATGGCCACTTTCTTGCCATTCAAGAGAGATACTACAATAGGAATCACCCATACCCCTTATTCTGGAATTATGACCTTTTGTGACAATTTCTGTTTTAAACTATCAAAAAAGTAATGCATTATTTAGATTTATCAATTAACATGAACGGATCATTATCAGAATATATACCTGATTATATTCACCGCTTATGATTTTATACATTTACATTTCTAAAATTAAAATTTTAAATTTCCCCCATCTCATGTTGTGAAAATGACTACTTTAGAGCCGTTGAGTACGGGAAAAAGATCTATCAAATCCTGTATGACGTCATAATGGATAAATCACATCATAGCATCATACAATCAAATCAATTATGACGTCATAATAGAGTTAGCACATCAAAGTATCATTGCAATGAAAGTCACGTGATACATGTCCTGTCTCCCCTTAAAAGTCTTTGGAAAGGAAAAATTTTTTAAATCCCCAGTGGAATTCGAATTCGGGACCTACAAGTTCGTAGTGAACACTCTAATCCATTGCGCTAGGCTGTTAGGTAACAACTTTTGGCTAGAAAATATCTATAACATTACATTTGTTTTTATTGTTTATTTCGATAAACAATATGTCACAATATGGAGGTGTCCCATACCACCTGAATTGACAATCATATCACTAGTACTTGTTATCTCTCTTGACTGGGGGTTAGTGAACCTTGAAGTGTTTTTTTCACCTTTTGTTGAAATGTAAACGGCCGTCAACTTTGGAGGGGTCTGTGGTCAGCCTGGTATTGTCTTTGTAGTTATCCGGATTGTCTGGAATGTGGAACTTTGCTATTTGGACCTCTGTGTCACTCAGGCCACCATGTGTAATACGAGCGTAGCCAAGCCTTGTGATCAATAATTAAAACATTTTTAATTGCATGTTAAACATAAATTTTACAGGTATATGTTATGATTTTAAAGTAACTGATAATGCTCAACAATATTATAGATTTTGAGCAAAATAAGGGTATGTGGAGAGTTGTACAACAGCTGGGTGGAAAAGTCCAACTGTTTAAAGCGTGTAAAGCACCTACTTTTGGAGACCCCTGTACATGATGTATTCACACCATCTGTCTCTGTCTGTTTCATCAATGTCCTTGACATTGCCATTTGTCAGAAGTTCATGATAGTCCCGACTACCAGGTGCTGAGGTCACATAGCCAAGGAAAACCACTGGATTCTTGCTAAAAAAATAAATTCACACAATAATTCATATTTATTCTTTACCTTACAAACATTAAAGAATACTGAGCTGAGTACTGACCTCTGTTTCAGTTCGTTTGCCAGGAATTTGGCCTGTAGTTTGCGGTCTAGGACGTCCCGGTCATTCCCCATGTGTGTCACCACAAAGTCAACATGTCTGCCTCCCACGTCCACTGTCGCAGTAATGGCTGGAGCTAGCTCACCTGTGGAATTGAGAGATTTAGAGATATCATCTTGAACTCAATGACATTTTACAGAAAGAACTTATTCACTGTAAACTGGTGGTAACTTACCATGTGGTGAAGGAAGTAGGTGATGAGTTGACTTGACTATTGGATATTTGGATAAAATCAAGTTCCTGTGAAAAGAAAAACGAAGTTTTAATTTAGGTTTAATAATCACATTATTGTGTCTGTCATTTCTCCTCATCAGACCACATAAATGTATTGTAAAAACCTCTGATTCACTTTTGATAACCAACAGAGACAATTTACTCCTCTCTTTAAAGGAAAAGAAAAGTGGAGCAAACTGTCTCCCCTTTGCTAGAAAGATATCTTTTCATAAAAATACATACTGTATCTCTGGTAAAGTACTGACCCCCATGTGTGTGTCTTGGTGGCAGGTCCAAAGTCCACATACATTCCCAGCTTCTCTCCTAGCCACATCCCAAGGTCATTGTTCCCAAGGAACGGTTTGGAGGCATCACTCTCCAAGAGGGTCACAAAATCTGCTCCTGCAACAAAAAAAATCAGCAAAATGCATGTCAAGGCTACTTACTGCCTCCATAAGACCCATCAATCACAATGTTTTTTACCTACATATTTATTTCTAAATCTACTAAGCAAACTACCGGTATCGGCATGAGCATACAACAAAGAATAGCACTGAAACAGAATTTTAAAGAACCATTTTTTGCTGAAGATGAAATGGCTGTCATGATTTTTTGCTGCTCACCTTTCTAACTATGGAACTGAATGCTGGATTTGCATGGGATTACAATAGAGATGAGATTTGATACATATATAGATAACTACCTGTTTCATTGATGAGTTTAGCAGAGCGCTCCAGACTTGGCCAGCCTCTGTTGTCATAACCAAAGTGATAGGTCCAAATCATGGCCGAAAATTCACCAGGCTCTGCCTACAATAGGACACAGAGTACGTGATTTGAAGAAATGAGAACCCAGTAAGTTAGTGAGTAGATCAAATGATCTAATTTTAATTGGATTATTCCAGCTTAAAGAGATTTAACTTCTTGGGTTACTTTTCACAGTTGTGGGCCCTGATGTATGATAAACACACTCATGCTGCAAAAAAAAATTCTCCGATCCTCAGCCTCAATGTATTTTTTTCATCATAAAAATGTGATTTTTTATTCAAACTTTTATAAATGAAATGAAATAAAATGAAATTTTAAGATGGTATCCATACATTTTACAAAGTTTTTGCAAATTTGCCCATGATGGATATAATGGAATAAATAAACAAGTTGAGTTTGAAAAAAAAGTATTGGTGCA
Organism: Magallana ariakensis; assembly: GCA_020458035.1. Lineage (NCBI taxonomy): Eukaryota > Metazoa > Mollusca > Bivalvia > Ostreida > Ostreidae > Magallana > Magallana ariakensis. The sequence goes on from CM035815.1 coordinate 58,419,875, forward strand.
TCAGTGGCTCGAACTCTTTACCAACATATAATTAAATAGCAGTTCACCGTGAATCCACTACGCAAAGCATGTTGTTGTGTGACTTATGGTAATACTAACACTAGAATACTAATTTAAATTGTCTGTATAAAAGTCAGATTTATGGTAGGAATAAAAGAAATCTGGATATTTTACAGTTATCGAACATTGCTGAGGATCGGAGATCATTAATTGTTTCATGTCTTATTACCTTACTGAGCATGTTCTGGGGTAATTGAATTATAATTTTTATCTTGCTCATTTAAAATACCTGGGAAGGAGGAGAGAACTCCTGCTGTCTGTATCGTGTAGAAAACCCTGCCAGACCTGAGCATAGGATGAGACCCAACACTGGCAAACAAAAAACCAAAGGGTTTGTTGTAATTTCAGTAAAATGATAGGACAATATTTTTCTACTAACAACATAGACCAACAGGTACATATATTGTACAGTCAAACTTCATTACCTTGAACTAGATGGGACTATATAAAAACTTTGAGATATTCGAGTATGGTATTTGAGATATCAAGTGTAAAATACTTAAAAATAAGTGGTTGGGACTTACAAATCACTCCTACATATCCATTGTATTTGAGATATCAAAGTTTTACTACTTTTAAAATAACTGTTCTCTTTATATTTATATAAACTTACAAAGCTGGACCTTGGACAATGAAATCCTTTTCTTTTCTATCACAGGTAAAGCAGTGAAACTCTGGTCAAACGATTTACCTGAAAATCAGAAATCAATTTCAATTATTTTTACCTAACTGCAAAATTTAGTTTAAAAGTTGTCTTTTAATTTTTATTTACCGGTACTGGTAAACTGTAAACAAACTTTATTTGCGACAACTTTTTTTAGCAATTTACTAATGATAAACTAATGCAATAAAGAACTTATTTGTGGCAAGATATATTGTTTGCATGAACCTTACAAAATATTTTGCATACTAGTAAAAGTTGGTTAACGGTACATGACCTTAAAAAATGATTTTGCTCTTAAAGTCATCATTCATAGAGAGAAACTACATAATACATAGATCTACAAGACACATGATAAAGTGATATGACATACAGGTACAGTTCTAGCATTAGTGTCTCTTACCAACAAAAAGTCCAACAAAAATGCCTAACATGACAGCGGCCATCAGATAGTCAGTGTGTTCCCTTGTGTACACTCCACCCGGCACAAAGTTGTAGGCCACTGTCCACACAAAGAAAAAGATCTCCACCAGATAGGTTACTATGGCAACTAACAGTGATCTTGCTGGTGGACATCTGCTGACTCTATCGGCCATTTCCGGCCAGATAGACATGGTGTATACAGCTAATACAAGACCTCCTGAATAATGTATTGCAGAGAGTAAAACATACTATTTTAAAAGATATAATTTTTCTGGATTATAGTACTATTTCATAAGTTCATTATTTCAGCTGACCTGTATATCCCTGATATGTGGGTAAATAATAGAGCCCAGCCAAAGACAGTGCACCAATCAACCACCAGATTTTACTCTGAGCTACATGGCGACATCCTGACATGTAAAATCCACAAACTAGACACAAGAATACTCCAACCCTAAAAATGAAACAGGAGTTACAATTAGACAAAATTTCTTTTAAAAACCACTTTTGTCTAGTTACAAAGTAGGGATCAAAATTGTTATGAAAAATCCATGTGACAGTTTGGCATTACTGATATAAATGGAATACCAAGAATCGGATCAATTTTTTTTTTTTTTTATACATTTACCTCACTTTAGTTCTAATAATTTTTTTGACATGAAATATTGAATAAGCTTGGCAAGTAGCATTCTCCCACAAATAAAAATACAAGGCAATACTACAAAAATTCAATGATATGTTAATCTTTTTGAATTATAATCAAACTAGATTTGGACTAACATATATTGATATGATTTACAAAAAAATAACTACCCTCCATAATATGGTGTGGGTCCATGGTCTGGGAAGCCAGTTACAACCCATCTTGTTACCAAGGAAACCTCCCCAAAGCACCAGTGTGTCAGGTAGATGAGACTACCCAGCCCAACAGCTGTCGGGAACCAGTATGGCTGATCAGCTGGCTTCACCTTGTTCCTGCTGTTTATGACATCAGAACCTGCATCAAAAATACTTTGAAAATTAATGAGTAATTATAACACAACAGAGTTTATCAAACACTTTGAATTTCAGCTTTCAATAATACAAACAAAATAGTAAATAGCAAGTGTGAGATTTTTTTGAGGGATGCTTTCACAAAGGTGACTAAATTTATTCTTTAAAATATTTTAACATCAATTCTACATAAATATTTATTTTAATTAATTTTATATACCTGAGAAAATTTGGTCAACAGTGGCAATAGCAGCTAGTGCAATGATCGTCGAGTTTGTCTGGTTGCTCCACCACGTGGGCATGAAGGAGACAAACCACACCCTGCTGGTAACCAGTGACAACAGACCCAGAAAGAGGCCCCAGAATGTGGACGACCTGATTCAGAACAAAAACAATCACAATATTTCTCCTTGGTTTTGGATTCTCATACAAACTATTTACAAATTCAATAACAGTTTAACAATTCAATTCTTAGTCTTGTACATGTATATTCTTTTTACATGCTAACCACCTGAAGAATGTGGTCAGTGGGTAGGATTTCTTTCCACCTGTTTTTCATAATGATTGTGAAAAATAGTACATGTATACTATGAAGTAAGTGTGAGCTGTAGGAGACTTTGGTAAATAAGTAGGCATATGCATGATAAAGATTCCTCACTGTTTAGTGTACTTTGGTGTAGAACAAAAAGGTTAAAACATTGTTTTACTTTAAACTAAGTTTTCTTCAAAGTAGTTTAAAACATCTTTATGTATTTTGACACCAAGACCACTGCTAACTCAAGATGATGTGGTCTATATATTATCCAAAGCTTATGGTAAACCACTCACCTAATTTTAACATCAGGACTCCAAAGAGTGGCTGCCAGAACTAACATAGAAACTCCCGCTCCTCCTGCTAGGATCATCAGTCTACTTAATGTGCTGGGAGCCTGAAATGAAGCTAATGACCCGACCATCAGTAATCGAAGCACTCCTAGGACCCATCTATTCTGCACCAGTGACATCACACCGGGAATTCCAAACAGAATAGGACTAAACCATGTGGCAGCAAATGCTTCATATCCGGAAATGTCGAGCTCATTCAATGGATAAAACCATATCATTGGCCCCAAGCCTTGAAACAGGGACCAAAATGCATACCCTACAAAGATCGTAACATATATACACTTATCTATTTGACATACCAGAATTCACTTAATGGTAACTGTGTTATTTTGAGAAACGGTGATATCGTACAACAAAGCTAAGCAAATCGATCATTATATTCATTCATGAATGATATACCGGCATATCCCGCATTTCCTCGCAAAATTTAGACTTGTTATCAAAGATTATGCATTGAAGAAGAAATGGCACTGTATGTAACCTACCATTTAAAGTTTCTCTGATAAGATCCCTCAGCGATAATAAATGGCTTCGTTCCTCCATGGTTCTTTACCTATATAAATAATGCATTAATCCATCCACAAGGAATTTGTACAAAGTAGAAACGTAAACAAAATTATCTCTCTCTGACGCTTGAAAAGACGGACGGATTTATTGTATCCGGATTGATTCGGTACTTTTTTTTATCAAGAGTTGACGTCTGCAACCTTTTATTTTCCTAATTGTCATGTAATAAGCTTATTGAATATCAATGTGTACAAATTTGTAAGATTTTTATAATGATGATAATTTTTTTCATTCCGAATGAAAGCTGTTTCAAAACATTTTGAAAACCAGGATTTATCCAACCACTTCCGGGTAAACTTGTGTTGGTTCTGCATCGACAACATGATGAAATAGCAAAGTTGACAAGCCTTTGCAGCTGTGATGGACTTGTTGTCAATGCTGCTGTCCCTTGTGGGCGTGGCAATTATTGTTGCTGTTATTGTAAGTAATAATCATGCAGTAAAGAACGTTTTAATTGTCTGTAAAAGTTAATTTAGACCCTGTGCTTTTTGCATATGTTACAACTGCAACTGCCCACCTGTGCAATAACTTTTAAAGATGAATCTTTTTTTTTAAATATCACTTATTTTTTAATCATCATTATTACAAAGAGAAATAACCCATCAGATGCATTTCTTACATATGCATATCATGCAAAATTGTGATTTGTGCATTTTTTTTTGGGGGGGGGGGAGGGGGAGACTTTAGATTTAAGTCTTATAAAGAGCTACATGTACATGAAGAACAAGTTTGTTTCATGTAACATAAGCCTCTAAGTAAATCAGGCAAAAATAAATATAAAGAAATCATGGCATAGGCAGTATTACTTGTTTTAATTTATAGCTATACAATTGTTACAGTAGTAGTTTGGGTTATGCATTACCATTGATATTGGCCAGGGGAGCTCAGTGGTAGAGCTCCTGACTAGAATTGCAGGGGTACTGGGTTTGATTCCCTTTCCAGCCAAATATTTTCTTGCTAATTACCATTCTTCTACTACAGATGGTGGCTAGGCCTTCCTTGTTCAGGCAATATAAATATAATTTATTCAGTCCTGACTTGTGTTGTGTCTTGGGGGTCAAAGACAATTAAAGGAGGAAGGAATGTAGTATGGTAGTTGGTGCTATATGGACTGAGATATCAGCCCGGGTAAATCAGTGGTAGAGTTCCTGACTAGAATTGCAGGGGTTTTAGATTTGATTCCCGGTCCAGATTTATAAATTGTCAACCTTTATATGCTCATTCCTCCTCTGACATTTACGCTTAGTGTTCAGAAACAAGGCTAACTGTTTTTTCACTTCTACTTTGATGCCTAGGAAAGCAATTACATCTATCAGACATGCGAGATTCTTAAAATATTTTGCAGATGATTGATAAAATTTTGCAAGCCCAATTAAGCTTCAAAAGCCTATTGGCCATTTATGAAGAACATGTAAAATTGTTTAAAGTAATCTTTAATGTTGCAGGCTTTGATCATTGTTGCCATGTCAACTAAGCCTTATCCAGACTTAGGACGGTATGATAGTGAGAAATATTTCTTGAACGAGAAGCAAGAAAAATGTTTATTTCCATCAATCAATGACCCTGCCAGTGTAGAGCTGTCTGTGATAGTACCCGCCTACAATGAGGAAGAAAGATGTAAATATTCATTCATTCATTTATTCATTCATTCAATATTTTTTATATACCGGGTATTTAAGACTATGACTTTAATTTCTTTGTAGTGCCAATGATGATGGATGAAGCTTTGGAATACCTAGAGGAGAGAAAGGTTAGTATGATAAAATTTAGTCCAAAAAGTAATATAATTTCAAATCTGTCAAAGGTAAAGTTCAAAAACTTATTTTAGATAGAGTTCTGCTAAGGATAAAGTAAACAGTTACATTTTGTATTTATATGTATATATTTATAACACTTATTTTATCTATTTTGATATTTAGGACTTTTTCCTTGTAGAAAAAATTGAAATCATTTACATATGAGGTCATTGTTGTTAATGATGGGAGCAAAGATAAAACCACACAGGTACTAACTTGTACATGTATTACACTTTGATAACATGGTATTTATGAAAATTTTCCAAAAATTAAACATTAGATTGCTATTTACCTGTATTCATATTTTTCAATGCTCAGATGCTCTGAGATTGTCTTCATTTCTTTCAGACTGCCCAAAGTTATTGTAATAAATATGGATCTGACAAGATAAGAGTTTTAACTCTTGCAAAAAATCGAGGGAAAGGAGGGGCCATAAGACTGGTGAGTATTAACAAAGGTTGTCATTCAGATAAAATAATTTACCTTTCAACATTACATTTGTTAAAAAGTTTGTATTCACATTATCTTTAAAAATAAACAAAGCTTTGATAAGGTGTTTTAATAAATAAAAATTTGGCATGTTTGATTCATGAAATTTATTTTAGAACCATTTTAGCAAGACCTTAGACTTTCAGTAGGAAGTAACTATCTATTTCTTGCGTCAAAACAAGTTAAAAATGACGAAGGTTTCAAGCATAATATGCACCGATTGCGTAGTCTTAGCTCAAAAGCCAGACAAATGTTGTTGATTTCAAAGAGCCATGGCTGAGTGGCCAGCAATGAAATAGACAGGCCTATGTCACAATGCTGTTTGACACAACTAACCAAAGTCCAAGTTCTTGTTAAAATGGTTCTAATTACATGTATGCTTATGCAGATAATAATCTGTATGATTATGGTTATTAATAAGGTTAATTTTGAAGTATTGTTTAAAACCATCCCAAATATGTTGCCTTATCTTCATTTGTTATATACCGGTTAAAAGACTGAAATCAAAAGAAATTTTACAATGATGTTTAAGAGTTTGACAAAGTTAAAGCATGTTTACCCAGCTGAGTTGAAATTATTGAAAATAATTGAAATCCACTCTGCTTATCTCCCTTGTAAAGGAGTGGAGTGGATGGTAAACTCAAAACTTTGTAATTTTTAGCTCACCTGAGCTGAAAGCTCAAGTGAGCTATTCTGATCACATTTTGTCTGTCGTCTGTCTGTCCATCTGTCTGTAAACTTTTCACATTTTCAACATCTTCTCAAGAACCACTGGGCCAATTTCAACCAAACTCGACACAGAGCATCCTTAGGCTAAGGGGATTCAAAGTTGTGAAAATTAAGGACCACACCCTTTTACAAGGGGAGATAATTAGGAATTATTAAAAAATTTCAAGAATTTTTTAAAAATCTTCTTCTCAAGAACCATAAAGCCAGGAAAGCTGAAACTTGTGTTGAAGCATCCTCAGGTTGTGTAGATTCAAAGTTGTGAAAATCATGACCCCCGGGGGTAGGGTGGGGCCACAATGGGGGGTTGAATTTTTACATAGGAATATAAAGAGTAAATCTTTAAAAATCTTCTTCTCAGAAACTAATTAGCATGGAAAGCTGAAACCTGTGTGGAAGCATCCTCAGGTAGTGTAGATTTAAAGTTGTGAAAATCATGACCCCGGGGGGTAGGGTGGGGCCACAATAGGGGGGTCGAATTTTTACATAGGAATATATAGAGTATATCTTTAAAAATCTTCTTCTCAGAAACTATTCAGCCAGGAAAGCTGAAACTTGTGCAGAAGCATCCTCAGGTAATGTAGATTTAAAGTTGTGAAAATCATGACCCCCGGGGGTTGGGTGAGGCCACAATGGGGGGTTGAATTTTTTACGTATGAATATATAGAGTAAATCTTTAAAAATCTTCTTCTCAGAAACTAATTAGCCAGGAAAGCTGAAACTTGTGTGGAAGCATCTTCAGGTAGTGTAGATCCAAAGTTGTGAAAATGATGACCCCCGGGGGTAGGGTGGGGCCACAATGGGGGGTTGAATTTTTACATATGAATATATAGAGTAAATCTTTAAAAATCTTCTTCTCAGAAACTAATTAGCCCGGAAAGCTGAAACTTGTATAGAAGCATCCTCAGGTAGTGTATATTCAAAGTTGTGAAAATCATGACCCCGGGGGGTAGGGTGGGGCCACAATGGGGGGGGGTCAACCTTTTACATAGGAATATATAGAGTATATCTTTAAAAATCTTCTTCTCAGAAACTATTCAGCCAGGAAAGCTGAAACTTGTGCAGAAGCATCCTCAGGTAATGTAGATTTAAAGTTGTGAAAATCATGACCCCCGGGGGTTGGGTGAGGCCACAATGGGGGGTTGAATTTTTTACGTATGAATATATAGAGTAAATCTTTAAAAATCTTCTTCTCAGAAACTAATTAGCCAGGAAAGCTGAAACTTGTGTGGAAGCATCTTCAGGTAGTGTAGATCCAAAGTTGTGAAAATGATGACCCCCGGGGGTAGGGTGGGGCCACAATGGGGGGTTGAATTTTTACATATGAATATATAGAGTAAATCTTTAAAAATCTTCTTCTCAGAAACTAATTAGCCCGGAAAGCTGAAACTTGTATAGAAGCATCCTCAGGTAGTGTATATTCAAAGTTGTGAAAATCATGACCCCGGGGGGTAGGGTGGGGCCACAATGGGGGGGGGTCAACCTTTTACATAGGAATATATAGAGTATATCTTTAAAAATCTTCTTCTCAGAAACTATTCAGCCAGGAAAGCTGAAACTTGTGCAGAAGCATCCTCAGGTAGTGTAGATTTAAAGTTGTGAAAATCATGACCCCCGGGGGTAGGGTGGGGCCCAATTGGGGGTTGAATTTCTACATAGGAATATATAGAGTAAATCTTTAAAAATCTTCTTCTCAGAAACTAATCAGCCAGGAAAGCTGAAACCTGTGTGGAAGCATTTTCAGGTAGTGTAGATTCAAAGTTGTGAAAATCATGACCCCCCGGGAGTAGGATGGGGCCACAATTGGGGGTCGAATTTTTACATAGGAATATATAGAGTAAATCTTTAAAAATCTTCTTCTCAAGAACCATTTGGCCAGGAAAGCTGAAACTTGTGTGGAATCATCCCCAGGTAGGGTATATTCAAAGTAGTGAAAATCATGACCCCCGGGGGTAGGATGGGGCCACAATGGGGGTCAACTTTTTACATAGGAATATAAAGAGTAAATCTTTAAAAATCTTCTTCTCAGAAACTAATTAGCATGGAAAGCTGAAACCTGTGTGGAAGCATCCTCTGGTAGTGTAGATTCAAAGTTGTGAAAATCATGACCCCCGGGGTAGGGTGGGGCCACAATTGGGGATTGAATTTCTACATAGGAATATATAGAGTAAATCTTTAAAAATCTTCTTCTCAGAAACTAATCAGCCAGGTGATTCTTTAAAATTGTTTAGACTTTGGCCCCTTGATGATTCTTGGGCCTCACAAGGGGTTCAGAGTTTGATGTAGGTTTATATCCCATACATAAACAATTGTTTAGGATCTTTTTGAGAACTGCAATGCTCAACATGTGTTATGACTATAAAATCATCCTGTTAGAAAAGGGACTAATGATAATGAAAATAAGAATATCCAGGGAGGAAAATGGATTTTCATTTATACAGGATCTACATGTATTATACTACATTGTCCAGATACTTTGTATTATGACTCCTTTAAGCTGATTTCATCATACCTATTGTTCCTCAGGTGAGCGATGTGGCCCATGGGCCTCTTGTTATTTTATACTTGTTTATATTATGATTACATCTTTGCTAGCCAAGGGTTTTTGGTATGCCCTTCTAAAATTGAGAGGAGCAGATAAAATTGTAAACCCTTGTCTAGCTACGATGTTATGATTATAGTTCACATTTTTCTAAAATATTACTTGAAAGGTAGTTTTTCTTCAGAATTAAATTTTCATAATTAAAATAATATTTCCAACAGGGGATGTTTTCTGCTCGAGGTCGTTACCTGCTGTTTGCAGATGCTGATGGTGCGAGTAAATTCAGTGATTTTACTAAACTTGAGAACGAAATGAAAAACATGAAGAAGGACAGTAGCAACAGAGCTGTGGTCTGTGGGTCTCGGGCCCACCTGGAGGAAGAGTCCATTGCTCAGGTAATATAGGTCATTAACTCAGGTAAATACTGGTATACCGCTCACATGTCGTTGACATACTGGCGAATTGAAATTTGCACATGAAAAATTGAAAGGCAAACTCATCTATCTCAAGCTATACAAACAGGATACTGTATGTCTTAAGATTATGAAAAAATGAACATCTGCCATTTTTAATAACTGGGCATCTGCAAAGACTCTGTCAGAGCTGAAAACAAGCTTACCTGTACAGTGTATGTCAGCATTATGACTGCAAAACACACATTTTAATGACCATGTTTGTTGACCTATCATTTTACCTATTAAAGAGTATTCTCTGGTGTCAATAAACCCTTCCGAAAAAATAAGAGTTGTCTAGAATTGACAGTGTTTATAACTTTTCTTAATTTTGATGAAATTTATTTTCTCAACATAATATCTATTAAATTCATGCATGTGTATATTTTCTCTACATATTTTCTAAAAATTTTATTATGTCTCCATTTTCTTGACTTTATTTTTATCTATCAATATTTCCAGAGGTCTTTCTTCAGGACTATATTGATGAAAGGTTTCCACTTTGTGGTGTGGTTTCTCTGTGTTCGAGGAATCAAGGATACACAATGTGGATTCAAACTTCTCACTAGGGAGGCAGCTGTTCTTCTGTTCTCTAACCTGCATGTAGAGAGATGGTAAGCTTGGTTTGAACAATTTGAAGAGGGATCATATACATTTTGTTAACCTTTTAATAGATGATTCTTAGTTCTAAATATGCTTAACTATTCCTTGAAAGACTTCTTTACTTCATCATTTTTTGTTGACATTAACACTTTGTTAACATGTCACTTAGTTTAATATATATTTTGAGAAAAATTAAAGGATCATTATTTTTGTCTTTATTCTTAAAACCTATCAATAAATCTATATTCAATGAATGTTGCTATTCATTTCCCCTGCAGTATTTTTATCCACTATTTACTATGATTTGGGTGTTTCAAAGTCGGTCAGTGCTTACAAACGGCAACATTTTACTCAGTTTAAAAAGTAGGGAAAAGAAGAGTACCAGTTGCTACCAATGTATTTTTGTGCATTTTGGTGATGATGATCTGCTTTGGGAGATACTTTGTTGGTTAATGGGCAGGGGTGCTATTATTAGAAACCAATAAGTCAACAGGGTATAATGATGGACCGCCTTATGCTTGTCACTCTCTTACGTACTACTACTTTGGAAATAAAACAAATAGCTGTTGCTTTGTTTCCAATTCTCATCTAGACTTTCATTTTCATTTATATTGTAAAGATCGAAATACCGCATTTAAGAAAGTATTGATCGATGTAGAATTCATTTGTATACATTGTACACAATTAAAAGAAGGAACAAGTGTTTCTTAACTACTGCATGATACTTTAATATGCCCCCTCGAGATTTTGATATCAATTGGAAATGATATGGCATACATTTGCAAGTTGTGGATATATGTTGAAATTCGATTTGTTGGCTGTGGTAACTTTATGTTGTACACCAAAAAAATATTCTAGAAACTTGAAAATATGGAACATTTTTTAATCAATTAGCCAATTCTACTTATATTTTTCTTTAAAATATCTGTAGATTTATTGGAATGATGTTAGAGTTGTGTCTCTTTAAATAATATGTTTTAAAAAAAAAACAAATACCCAGTTAACTACTTGACAAATTACCTTACCAACTCACAAAAAGTTTTGATGAAAGGGTTGAAGTGTCAGTAGTTTCCAAGTTCATTATTTGACAGGAGTATTTTAATATATTTCCAGGGCATTTGATGTAGACATGTTATTTCTGGCTCAGTATTTCAACATTCCAGTAGGAGAAGTGGCCATAAACTGGACTGAAATTGAAGGTATGGGAAATTTATCAACATCCTAACCAATGTATTGCTTTTGAATAAGGTCAATTGCAATTGACATACAGTAAAATCTTGTTATCACAAACTGAGCTGGGCTAAGAAAAATATCATTTGAGTTTATATTCAGAATTGAAGATAATGAGGGTAAAATACATAAAAAAACTTCACCTCAATATAATCAGCATTCATGGTATTAGAGGGAATCCATGTTACAGATACTAAAGTTTAATCATATTTGCTTCTACATATATATATACTATTAGTATTAATAGTCACAGTCACTTTGAGATTTGAGGAGCAATATGAATTCATTTTTCTTATTCTATATTCTGTTATCATTTGTAATTTGTCTAATTTGTTGTTTAATTAATTTTTCTTCATCAGGTTCCAAAATGGTGCCAGTATTTTCATGGATACAGATGGGAAAAGACATTATTTTAATACGACTGCGGTACTTTTTAGGCGCATGGAAGATCACTGAAAAATCCAAATTAGAATGATTGATTTGTATAGCATAGATTAAGACCATTTTGTATGAGAGGGCTTTCATTTAGTCATTATTCACCGTTGTATCTGAGTGTGAGTTGTTTCTACTACATGTACCTTATAGATGCAATAAATATGTATGGACCATTTTCTGTTTCTTTCTTTGATTCAGTATTCAAGAGTTTCATACTTCATTGCAGTGGCATATAAGAGTTTGACAAATGAATATTTATTAGTTTCAGTTTTGTGGCTTAAGAGTAAAAGAGAGCAATGTTGACGCGCATTCTAGTTTTATTGATTCAAGGAAGCTAATTCAGGGTCACAGCGTGTTGGGAAGTATTTTTTGCATAAAGAATAATAAAACATGAACTATAAAACCATAAAATTTTAAGCATTTATTTTCACTCCTATGCATATTTTCAGTAAAGAAACAGAAAACAACATTCATTGCAATTTGTTTTGTTTAAATGCAAGCTACTAGCTTTTCACGAATGGCAACCTCGGCCTGCGTGTCCATTGTACTACCGGTTATTTGAACCCCTCTTCGGATCAAATTGCCGCCTGCTACCAGCACGTATCACAGATGTTCTGTGTAGTCGTTTAAGCATTCATGCGTGCAGAAATGAAATGACAGTAAATTTAATAAAAGTCGAATGCAGAATTACTAAATTCATAAAAAATGGTCTCGCATGAAAACTTGCTACACGCTCGCCATGTTTAGTTTAAACAATAGTTTCATTAAAAAATATGTACACACGTTTACATGTACTAAAATTGCATTTTATTCAGATAAATTTTGAACTGATTAAAATCCAAACTAAGTCATTATTTGCAAAGACTTTTTTTCACTGAAATTCAAACGGCATGCGTGTTATGTAACATCGATTTGCAATCATACGCTGAAGTGCCGCGACTGAAAAAGGAAGTTATAATCTAGTTCAACAGGAAATTGAATGCAAGAATACCTTGTCATTTTACAGGTAAGCAGGCTGATTTAATTTACGAAAATTTGTTAATTTCTTTGATTTTTAGCAATATTTATAAAAAAATTAATGCTAAATATGAGTGTAATTAATACTTAATTATGAAAATGCACCATTATTGCATGAATTGTTTAATTACGTTTTAAACTCATATAGAGACGTCACGGGCTGGGGGTGGTTACAATATGGCGGCTTTGCCGCTCAGCACGTGTGCAGTGGAGCAAACGTGCCATGGTCAAACAAGAACGAAGGCACGGTTGCACCGACGTTGTGCGCGCAAGATTATTGTGCACCCAAGATTTACGTGTTTTTCATACAAGTATCATTGATGGACCACCAATGAGTAGTAATCTTCCTTGCCTCCAAACCAAAAGTTCACTTGATTCTTTAACTAATTACTATTTTTACAACTATTCATTAAGTACAATGTCATTAAATGGAAATCCTTTCTCATAAACATCTAGGGCCAATATCAATCTTATCGAGTATGGCAACTTGAATAATCATATAAACTAATCTTGTCAAAGCGTTAAAGGGACTCCACATACTAAGAGAACCAGTCAAGCATCTCTACATGTATGTACTTTACGTGTTCTGTGTCCAAGAACTTCTGGAGAACACAGTTATATCATATGGGATAACATTTCTTTAGATCGACCGAAGAAACTGGATAAGCGGCTCAAATCGTCAAGGGTGTAACAACCAAAAGCCATCAAATACATAGTTTGATGGGACACACTTTGCAAGAGGCAAAAAAAAAAAAATCACAAAATTTAAAATTATAATAAAATTATAAATAAATTATACATGGTTTTTATTTTAGCTTATCTCGACTAGCTATTTTCTTTAACCAAAACACGATTAAATAGTTACGTAAATGTCCCACCTTCATGACCACCGCCCTAAAAAAAAATCGCTAGATAAAAAGGTCTATGGTCAAACTCCTGAAAACAAAACCCATCCTTATGTAATCTCAATCGCTTCCTTTGATCAGTCTTCCGCTGCACACTTAACACTAGTGTGGGTTATCGTAAGGGTCAGATCGCGCATACTATAGACTTTGACTCGATTAATGTAGTACATGTACTTTACCCCCATAACATCGGTAGTCCTGAAATAGCTCAACAATGTCTCATCCACATCAATCATCTTGATACATTAACTTACAAAATAAGTGTTTAAACTTTATTTTAATGGGGAAAAAAACTTATTTAGTTTTTAAAAAACAGATAATCTATCTTAATACATATACAGGTAAAGAACCAATCTATATTTCACTAAACTGAACAGACTACTCTTATTATATTTCATGTCCAGTTCACTTAATTTACTTCATTGTTGATCAATATTATCTACATTCCAATGTCCACATCATCGGTATGATCCACGATTTGAATAAGATGTCAACTCGATGCGTCCAACCTTGCGATGTCGGCTAATTATAAGTAAACAATATAAATGGGATAAGAGGTGCACGATGCAGAGACAATGCACGATAATGTTAACACGATGGGAGATACACGATGTGACGATCTCGATTCAATATTGTTTACCGTTGCGATGCATACGATGTAAACGATGATTTAAAAAATAAAACCTAAATAATTTAATTACGTAAACAGTGTGAATGTGCACGAAGTTAACTCGATATCGTGCCAACGTAATCCGATGTTAACTCGATATCGTGCCAACGTAATCCGATGTTAACTCGATATCGTGCCAACGTAATCCGATGTTAACTCGATATCGTGCCAACGTAATCCAACATTTTTAATGTCGATGTTACCGAATATGATTTGAACATATTTTATTGAATATATATTATACAAAGGGTTCGAACACAAGTTCTTGCAACTTACTAGGTTCTCACCCTAATCCAATAATTACAATTGTCATAAAACATGATACACATGTATGTATATATAAACATTGGTAAAGAACAAATACATGTATATCAAAACAAAATATTATACTTATATAAATCTGCGAGAATTGGTTATAAAGTTCTGCACAGCAGTGAAAATTCTAATTTTTAGTTTTATAATCTAAGTTGTCATTACCCCATAGTAAAGTATGCGAATCTATAATACCCAAGTCGTGTATTTGGAATAGTTCGTGAAATAAAGTATTTCTTGCATTCGAAAAACATTTGCAAACAAATAGAAAGTGATACATGTATACATCTTTCTTTCCCCATATGCAATTTGGAGAATCAATAATATTTCTTCTGTGTAAATCATAATTTAGTGAACAATTGTGCCTTACTTTTGTATGAATGATATTAGTTGCTCTATTACCATGAAGAAAATATTTAGGAACTTTGTAGAAATGCTTCTTTGAAACTGGTGGATGGATGTTGATTTCTTGGTATCCGAATTTAGTGAGTTCCATTTGCTTATAGCATCTGGAATAAATGATTTTTTATATGTATCATACTTAACTCTAGGAGGGATATAATTGTCTTCATAACGAGTACTGTAGCGAGAAGTGTTTTTCCTATAAATATTAGCAATATCACTAAGATATCGTGGTACAAGATTGTAATGAATTTTATACATAATCGTTAGTTTAGCTATTTCCCTTCTTTTAGCCAAAGATTCCCACCCTGTTTCAAAATACAATGATTCCCTGGAGGCCAAAATTGGAAGTCCCGTGACAATTCTTGCAGCGTGTAGTTGTACTTTTTCTAACTTTTCAATTTCTGCGGAAGAACATCCATCCCATACAACAGAAGCATATTCTAATGTTGGTCTTACAAAAGTTATCGAATATACTATCGTGCATTGGCAAAAAACCTCATTATTCAATAGTCTTACCGAGTAAAGAGTCTTTATCTTATATCTATTTTAGGAAAAGACGATTATGATGATGGATCAATATTCTTCGTACCTATGGTTGTTTTTGGCATTAATGGTGGCTACAACTTCAGCATACAATTTTACGTTTGAGGCCAACGAAACAAAGCGGTTGTAAGTGTTGTCATTTATTCACCAATGCTTGTGTTTTCATGACAGGATCAAGAAGAGTTGTTTATATATATTCGGATATAAACTAATCCATGCTTAGCAAACTCAAATCGAACCCAAACTCAAGTATTTCTAATGAATCCACCGGACCGCTCAAATGTATAATTGAGGGTCGTCGTTGCTAATTTTACCTGTCTGATTTATGGAAGTATTGTTATACTATTTTGATCTATTATCAAGTGTTTATGAACATGATGGAATGCAGATGTATTGCACTGTTTGTGCAACTGGAATGGAAGATAAAGAAACCAGTCCTGAGTGTAAAAGCAAAAATCAGAACCTTCAAATGCCAGGCGGTGGACAAAAACCTATGTGCAAGGAGGGCGCAATGGGCGGGGTTATTCCAGGTAAACACACCTGCTAATTATATGTTAAATTAATAACTATGACCATTGTTTTAACACCTGAAATTTCTAGTTAAGTGACATCATCCAATCACAGGGTTTTTTTTCTACTGACTGATATGAAAGTTAATGTAGGAAACCAGTTTATATATTGAATTATCTCAATCATGATTATATCAGTTAAAATGCCTACGATACACGAAACAATTGATACATAATTATGACTTTCAGGCTGCGGTCCTTTGCCTACATCAGACGGACTTTCCTGGAGGACAGAGTCCGGTAGACCAGTACAGACCAATAGCACGGTGTATGAGGTGTATACCCCGCAGTGTAGCCGAAACAGCGAATTAAACAGGGACACAGCTAGTGTCCGCTGTTGGGAGACATTAAGGTGGGATGTCGACCCAGCTGACTTCCGGTGCACAGGTACTATTCCTCGCACATGCGTATCAAAAACACAATTTCTCAAATTATATAAATACTCCTTTAAAAATTCTTTGTCATTTCATTTTTCAGATATTCCATTTTGTTCTACTATCTGCATTATTGGTAAGTACATTATGATGCATGATTCCATATGCATTTATACAGATGTGTTCGATCTGATTAGGGTGATTGCAAAGTTAAAGAAATGACGCTGAGTCTACATGGAAATCTAAGAGATAATCTGAATCTCTTCAAATTAACATTTCTTCTGAGGGATTTTTTTGGTGTTGCTTCTTTCAGGAATCGGCGCTGGGGTTGGTGCGCTTGTTTTGGTTGCCGTGGTGATACTTGTTGTGTATGCTGTTTATCGTAGCCGGCGAAAACCACCCGTCCCCACCGAGGAGTCTGATGACGCCCCATTGAAGGAATCCACATACAGAGTCAGCAATACCCCCGGGGGGAAGCAACCTGAAACAAAGGGGGACTCAAAGGGGAATTTTGTACAAATGAAACAGGAATCGGGTTCTGCGTGAATACAAATACTTCCGCGAGTCACATGGTTTAAAATAATGACTCAAATGAAGACTGACAGGGAACATCCCAATTCTTATTAAGATACGGACATAAATGCATTTAATTACACCTGTATTGTATGTGACATACTGTTCTCTGTGATAATTGCCTCTGTAGTAGAATGTTTAGTTCCCGCTCTTCATTTTGTATATAATTTTAGTTGATGCGGAAAATATCAAATTTCTTGCATGTGAATTTTTAATATGAACAAACACTGTGGCTTATTAATCAAACACTTTTATATTTTAATACTGTGTGTCTTTTTTTTTAACGTCAAATACGTATTAAAATTGTTTGTGAGATCTTTGTTTTTACTGCATACTTGTTTTTTGCTTTTTCCAAAATTTCAAATAAAACCTATAAATTGAAGAAAACGAAAATGTTATAAAGTAGGTATATATTTGATTAGTTGTAAAGAACTTATTTAACAAAAAGAAAAAACAAAACCAACCCCAACCCCACCCCCCCCCCAAAAAAAAAACAACAAAAAGAAAAACACAAACAAACAACGAAAATTTGACAAGAAACATTTACTTGTTTAAAAGTTCGAGCATAATAACTTCGTATTCTTCGTATTATAGTTAAATAAATCTGTTTAACGTAAAAATGTGCAACAGTATCGCTTTTATTTCTATACTTAAATCAATGATCATGAAGAAGCAATTTACATCTTTTTTCCAATGCAATTGGTGACATATAAGTTCAACAATTTCCTTTTAAAAAAAAAATCCGTTTTATGATTGACACACGGAATACAGTATAAACTATCTGTGCTAAAGTTGATAAAGTATGATCTTAGCTATAGTTGATACATTCGAAACGGTATCCATTTTAGTCAAGTGCTCAATTTGACAAACATGCAATATCATCTTTGCTATAAGTAGAAACGCGTGCAACGGTATCCCTTTTCGTCCTATGCTAAACATAAACCAATCCAAGTTGAATAGAGTTTCTTTAAATGTATACTTAAGTAGATGAAAAAATGACAATAACAAACCGTCAACCATCTCAAAAATCCATAAAACGAAATACAAATTCAAAGCAGAGCAAAACGGACCTCCAAAAAGATAGAGGTAGGATCAGGTGCCATGGAGGAGTGAGCATCATCTGCTGACCGGTCACACCCGTCGTGTGCTCTTTGTCGTAATCGGGAAAAAGGCCGGAAAAGTCCGTAGACAATTCGGTGATTAATTATGGTCTAACAATTAGTATGAAAAACGTCAGTCAACATGGTTAAAAATTGGTTAAATTATATCTGTTATCCCTTCATCATGCCGGTACCAATGATTTTCATCTATTATATTGTAATTTGTACATACTGTGCATATGTATTTTCTCTTCACTGTTTATTCAGTTATGAGAATAAAGTTCATTGTCATTGCATGCGACCCAGTGAAAGATTGTATTTGCTGACAAGGTCGTTGTATCGACCATAGAACTTACGAAAAGATGACTTCAAATGAGACTGTTGATAGTCCTGTTTTATCAACTTGTTTAATTGTCAGTAGCTTGCCTCGCCTTAGAAACTGTTCATACGAAGAGCATGCCCTTGTGTATCGAATTAACTGAGAGACAAAAACACCATATGCAGGTGATGAAGGTATATTGCTACATAAATAAGGAAAGTTGGCAATAGAAAAATTGAAGTCATCGCGTTTATCATAAAGTTTTGTTGTTAGGTTACCATCAATGTCCATTTCCAGTAAAATATCCAAATATGAAACAGAAGACGGAGACTCTGTGGTATCTTTTATTTCAAGTTCACTCGGATATATCGAGTCAACGTAAATATGGAAATAACAATTGTTAATTGATAATACGTCGTCGATATACCTGATTATTATACTTTCATGTTAAATACTGAAATCTGATTGGTTTAGACGCAGTTGACAATCCGTTCTCTTACCCTCAGCGATAGCAACACGCTTGGCAACGGGCCGACAGAACGAATTGTTACATGCGCGTAAATTATGCGCGTACGGTTCGCAGTAGAATTCACGTCATTTCTGTATAAAAGCAGTAAAATTTTCTCTAAAATTAAGACATTCAGTATAATAAAATAAATAGTGCCTGTTTGCGAGGGTAACAGTTAAAATTGACACCCCTTGAAAACCATTGTCAACCTCCGCTTCGCGTCGGTTGACAATGGTTTTCTCGGGGTGTCAATTTCAACTGTTACCCTCCCAAACAGGCACTATTTATATATTATTATACTTTCATGTTAAATACTGAAATCTGATTGGTTTAGGCGCAGTTGACAATCCGTTCTATTACTCTTAGCGTTAGCAACACACATGGCAACGGGCCGATAGAACGAATTGTTTCATGCGCGTAAATTGTGCGCGTACGGTTCGCCGTAGAAATCACGTCTTTTCTATATAAAAGCAGTACAATTTGCTATAAAATTAAGACATTCAGTATAATAAAATAAATAGTGCCTGCTTGGGAGGGTACCCGTTGAAATTGACACCCCTCGAAAACCATTGTCAACCTCCGCTTCGCGTCGGTTGACAATGCTTTTCTCGGGGTGTCAATTTCAACGGGTACCCTCCCAAGCAGGCACTATTTATATAATGTTGAGTTGAAGGCCACAGCGAGTGTTTTTTTTTTTTCACGTACAAGTTTTTGATTAAATTCTGCTTCATAAGAATACAAAAATAGGTCTTCTAACAATGGGGCCCAATTGGTACCTATGGGAATTCCAACAGATTGTTGGAAGACTTGATTTCCCAAAACTACATAGATGTTATCTATCAGAAACTCAAGCATCTTTCTAATGTCAACTTCAGAGAACTTGTGTGTGCAATCAGAATGGTTTTGAACAAAAGCGAAAGCGAAGGAAACCCAACAATACTTAGTGTATTTTTTAAAAAATGATGTTCAAAATTATTTCACTTGGCTTATGAAGTATTTTATTCATGGTAATACATAAATACATATTACAAATTATATATATATATACAATGAACGTACGCGTGAATGTACTATCAGGCCAACTAACCTAATAACAGTTCTTCCCATTAATTATGAGATCAAGGTACAGATACAACATTAGTATAAATTGTAGGTCTAGTTATACAAATAACTTTTAAACTAATCTATAAGAACGGCAAAAGTTGAAAAAAATGAATAATAAATATTAACAATTAACATATTGCCAAACGGGAAAAAGGCTCAGTAATTTTATGTGTACGCATACTTTAGATTTACGATTTGTTACCCATAACAATTGTTGGGGTTTTTCTGTGTCCATTTGGGTAAATGGGCGTACCGTTTCTATGTATATGTCCGAGGATATTCGTGTTTGTATAACGGAATGATGTTTCGACTTAAAGTAATGGAGCGTGTGTATCACGGAATAGAGAATTGGCCTAATGTAAAGATTTATTCACATCACGTAATAAAGTTAGGACAAAATGTCAAGATATTTTCGCATCACGTAAAGTACTTTTGACATCAAGTTATATAGTTTTGACATAATGAAAGGATGTGTTAACATCATGTAATGAAGTTTTGATTAAATGTAAGGATATATTGATAGCATGTAATAAAATGTTGACATAATGTAAGGATAGAATCGCAATATGTACTGCAGTGTTGATATAAGGTAAGGATATCTTGATAGCATATAATAAAATGTTGACATAATGTAAGGATAGATTTTCCCCATGTAATACAGTGTCGAAATAATGTCATGATGTATTGACCTTCAGTTGTACAATGTTGGCATAACTTAAGGATGATTTTACATCACAACGTAAAAAGTTGACTTCATGTAAAGACATGTTTACTTCACGTAATGTGTTTTTGACATCACGTAATAAAGATTTGACCAAGTGTAAAGATATATTCACACCACGTAATGGACTTTGACATCATGTAATGATGATTTGACATAATGTATCTATAGTTTTATGCTATAAGGCAGCGATGGCGTTCCATATTTTCTGGTAGAATTATAATACCGGTATGGGCATTGAAAGAAGAAACGAAAAGAATCTTCATATATAGGAACACCACATTTTAATAAGCATTTGGCTGAATCCCATTTAATCATATGCTGTGTTTGATTCTAGTCTAAAATAATCCGTTTCAATCAATTACACGTGCAACACTACGCAAAAGCTGATAATCGGGTAGGATCATCGTTTTATCCCGTGATATAGTAAGTACAGAGCAACGGTATCCACTTTAAGTAGTTCCTTAAATTTTTCCTGTAAGGAATAAGGAATCATTCTTTTAGTATTATGAGGTGATCAATACGGTCGGAGGTGATCAAATCCAATAAAGCCCGAAGGACTTCATGATAGAGTTGATCACCCCCGACCGTATTTGATCATCTCATAATATTCAAAGAATGATTCCTTATTACTTATATTTATATAATTTTCAGCAATTGTACGATTATTATTAAAATAGTCATTGATGAAATGTATTTGACTATTCATTACAAAATCGATTTGTAGTGTTATCCTCGACATATACACTGAAATATGTAAATATTTAGTCCTATGCAGTTTATTTTGATCACTTAACAACCGTTTACCTGTACTTTTAATAGCGTTGTACCTGCACTAGTAGCTGGTACTCGTCCGTCAGCCGGTATTTTTCAGAACTGTGTTATAGTCCAAAGAGTAATGCATTGTGCTTTACTGGCTCGAACACGTGATAAAAATGTGTATTTATTTCTAAATTATATGTATTATTCTTTTGACAATCTAGTAAATAACAGTATATATACTAGCGGAAAAAAGAAACTGTGCATTGTTTAATACATGTATATGAAAAAACATTTAAAAATTACAATGAACAAATTTTATTTTTTGTAATACTGTAACCCCCATGTATTGGTAACAACATCTCATAACACATTAATGTCAACGTCGAATAACGTCAATTTCAGCACACTCGAAAGTCACTGTTATTTGAAATTGAATTAACAAAATTAATAACGCGTGTGACCACCATTTGCGTTCACGCATGCTTGACAGCGACGCCTCATTGATGCCACTTAAGTGTTCAGAAATGCTTGAGGGATGTTGTTTCAGATGTTGGTTAAAGCCTGGCCTAAATCAGCCAATGTCACTGGCTGATTTGGTAAACGGCGTAAACGTCTTTCCTTTTCATCCCAGACGTGCTCGATCGGCGACAAATCGGGGGAAACAGCTGGCCAAGGCAAGACATCGACATTCTGTTGAACAAACAAGTCCCTGACTACACGTGCAACGTGTGGTCTTGCGTTGTCTTGCTGCAGAGTGATGTGATTTTGATGTCTCTGTATGAAGGGTATCACATGACGCTGAATAATTTCATCTCGATAGCGTACGCCGGTGAGATTTCCATTGACAATTTGTAGAGGGGTCCTTCCACGTGCTGATATTCCACCCCACACCATAACGCTACCTCCACCAAATTGTCGACGTTGCACAACACAATCGTCCTGGTAACGCTCCCCAACGGCCGTCACTGCTATCCAAATGAAATCTGGATTCATCAGTGAACAGAATATTGGCCCAGTCCTGTATTCTGAATCGCAGATGTCGTGTGCACCACGCTAGTCTGGCGATACGATGACGTTGAAGCAGTCCTGGGCGCACCGCTGGACGTCTTGGTCTGATGTTTTTCTCGCGCAGACGATTACGCACAGCTCTTGGACTAATTGGTCGAAGCCCTGGAATGCTACGGGCAGTCAAACTTGCTGTCTGGAAACGATTTCTCAGATGCACAAGTCTAATGTGGTTGTCCTGTTGACGTGACGTCACACGAGGTCGCCCAGAGCGCGGTCGATCCTGGGTGTTGCCAGATTGTTGAAAACGTCTCCATAATGACTGGATGGTGTTCCGATGAACTCCAAAGTGTCTTGCTACAGTATTTTGTGCCATTCCAGCTTGCAGCACCCCAACAGCACAATTACGTTGGTTTTCGTTGAGTCGTGGCATGACATAGGGGTAAATTTTGTTGAAACTAAAGTGATTTCCTTAACAAAAAAAGTTTAAACAACTCCTTTACAGTTCTTATTCCAAACAGTATTGGCCCGTAAAACTCGTGCGTACAAATTCTTCAATAAACAACAGGTGCTCACTAACCATGAAAAAGTCCATGCACCCGGACGGTTACCATCCTATATTGTCAAAAACAATACCATTATCGATTGTTTAAATTTTATAGATACAAACAATAGATCTAAAAAAATTATACTAAATTTTATAATGCACAGTTTTTTTTTTCGGCTAGTATATCTTATATATCTGTAAAGTGACTTCCGGTTCATCGTACACTGGTTGTTTCTAATATGAGTACTAAAGCGTTAATATAAGATACGTTAGTTCACAAACAAAAATGAAATAAAATATGTGAATTCTGATTCTTGATTATTGGTGTGTTTTTTTTAATTTTCAAATCCGTATTTTTTGTTCCTATGTGATAATTTTCAAACGTTACATTGCAAGTGCTTCTTCCAATTCAAAGTTCTGAACGTCGATAGCGAAGAGGATGTGAAGTCGTATTATTAACGGAATATTGATTTTATAATTTGATTGCTTTTACAAATATTGATTATATTTCACAAATAAAAACACACAAACTAATAATATTTAATCAAATGGTTGATTATTGTTTATGAGTAATAGAAAAGTTTAGTAGGCCTATATACCGGTACTAAAACACGTGTTGATATAAGAACATCACGGAATTAGAATTGGAAAGCCACTTCGGATATCTCGAACCCCCGGATATTTCGAAGTTTTGTTGAGGTCCCCCGAAGTTCGAGATACCGATATTTAACTGTACTTTTAATAGCGTTGTACCTGTACTAGTAGCTGGTACTCGTCCGTCAGCCGGTATTTTTCAGAACTGTGTTATAGTCCAAAGAGTAATGCATTGTGCTTTACTGGCTCGGACACGTGAATAAAATGTGTATTTATTTCTAAATTATGTATTATACTTTTGACAATCTAGTAAATAACAGTATATATCTTATTTTTCAAATAATAAAATAAAATACGGGTCTATTATTTTACCACAGCGTAGTGCGCTAAATTACACCAACTGAAATATATGAATTTTCATTGTGACAAATCTCTAAAGATTCATTTTATTTCCCTTTTATTTCCTGGTTAGCACGGAAGCTGGTGAGTGTGTTGCATGCAATGCAAAAATCGCAACTCTCACTATTTTGTATAAAAACGTAACTAAAACCGTAATATACCATCCTATATTATGTTAGCTGGATGTAACGCATCAAGGGTTAATTGCATTAGAAATTCAAATTACTTCATGGGTTATTTCTCTTTAAACAGACGACTTACCAGGATGGTTATCTTTTCACATCCCGGATTTTGTTTTAATTGTTGTTTACCTGTGCTCTCCTACGCTTCATTATTACGTATCAAGCACACGGACTTGTTGTATATGTATATTATAATAGACATACATATGCACCTGTTTGGCAAACGTTTCGCATAGAAAGATATTTTTAGAACATATCCATGTGCATGAATATAAGTTCAGTTTAATTTACGATTGTCAAATCGTGAAAATATATTTAATCTCTTATCTTTTTATAAAACACACACTTCAAATAAATTACGTAATTTCTATTTAAAAAACATTCTTTGGCTTTACATGTACCAATGTAAAATAGTTCCGTGTTCTTTCTTTTTTTTTTTTTTGAAGGCCAAGCTTTAAAAAAAAAACTTCCTGTTTGAAAAACCAGTTCCTTTTAAATATGCCATTGCTTGCTCAATATTCACTCCATGCGGCTGCTCCTGATTCTAGCTTGTGTGCTTGGTTGCGCTGGATACCGCTTCCAGCTGATGGAGAATGAGAATGGGCGATTGTAAGTATTATTTTTGCGAATATTTCTTATATTTTTGTATTTGTATTTTGTATTTTGTATTTGCATTTTTGTTTATTTACTTTTGTCCTTCACAAGGTACTTTAGAGAATATAGCATTGCCATATAGGTGTCTGTTCATAACATACTAATATACGTTCAAATGTGCAACACTGTGATTTATGAAAACCTATGAACAAAGTAAAATTTTTATTGCCGCACAAAATTGCATACTGGGTATACATGTATATCAGCATATAGAGGTTTGTCACTAATAAGGAAATAATTTGCTGAAAATTTTGTCCTATTTCCTTTCCAACTCTAAGACCTTCTCAACCTAGCAAAAGGTCCTGGACAAAGTATGTTCACGCTAAAATTTTGCAACAAATGCAATATTTCACTCATTATCTGCTCTAATATTGCAGAAACCATAGGTCTGGACACTGTGTATCTAGATCTCCTCGTTAGAAAAGTTTTTGCATTTTTTTTACTACTGCACTGTATAGAAAATAGAACATACTTACAGCTGTACGATTTGTATTTAAATGTTCAATGATATTATTTTCACCCAATTCCATTGCCCATATTCTGCTCAACAACTATTCCTCACTTTAACGGTAGGGCAGGCTTTATGTTTAAGCAAAACCACGTATGTTGGCCGTTTGACATTATATTACATGTTTATCGAAACATCGCCAAATTCAAAATAATTTAAGTAAGGATAGGTGAGGGGTGGTATAACGTGCCAACTCATTCATGTTCTCTATTTAGTGTCTACACAGGCAACAATGGAGAGCATCGATACTGTACGACATGTAAAACGGGGCAAAATGACGCTCAAAACATGAGAACACAACAATCTGAGTGCATAGATCAAAACTTTCAGGTTCCAATGCCCGACGGCAGCACGGAACCAATATGTAAGGAGGGTATTAGTGATGCCATTATACCAGGTACATGATCTCTACAACAATGTCTTTCCATTGATAATACAAGAAATCGGGAAATTCTTCCGTAAAAGATTTGACCAAAATTTATGTATATCAAGCAACGCGTTCCATATATCCTTCAGCACTAAGCGGCAAACTTCTTGTGCTACAAATCGCACATCAGTCTATTCTAATCTTTACAGGTTGTGGTCCTTTGCCTATGTCAGACGGACTTTCATGGAGCACAGAATCTGGTAGATCCTTACACGTCAATAGCACGGTGTATGAGGTGTACTCTCCTAGATGTAGCCAGAATGGCGTCCTGAACAGGAACCTACACAGCGTCCGGTGTGGTGAAGACCTGAACTGGACTGTTAGCATCCAGGGATTGCGATGTCTTTATGGTAGAAACTCAATCCTCTGCAGTGAAAGTCCCTTTTTAGCATATCATAGCCTTTAATCTTTGTATATGTTTTAATCTATGATACGTTCGAATTTTACAGGTTGTGGACCTTTCCCAATTTTTTCGAAATGGAGGCTGCAGAACGGAAGCGAAGCTGGAAATGAAAGTTTGGTGGGGGAGACTTATTTCAGTGAATGCTCGGATGGTCACAAACAGAGCATTGTGATGTACTGTGGACCAGATACAAAATGGCAAACTAATTA
Organism: Magallana ariakensis; assembly: GCA_020458035.1. NCBI lineage: Eukaryota > Metazoa > Mollusca > Bivalvia > Ostreida > Ostreidae > Magallana > Magallana ariakensis. Next base: position 58,446,547 of record CM035815.1, read on the forward strand.
CTCTACATGTGAGACTGACAAATGTGGTAAGATGCAAAAAAAAAGAAGATGAAATAAATACAAAATATATCTATCAGGTTTGTTTGAACAATCCCTCTTTAACATTATGTCTTTGACATTGTAGAACAGTGGTATTGTAGTGTAGAAATCCTAATTGGTGAGTTCATTTACGTAACACTCGATTTGAAGAATATCAACGAATTATATCATGAAGTACCACGTGCTCTCATGTTGGTTTTTAATCATCTTTTAAACAATAGGGTGTTCGCTGGGAGCATTTCTTGGGATTCTTATACTGGTCAGCTGTGTTTACATGCGCTATTATTTCGACGCGCATTCGCCATCATCAGAACTCCCAAAAAATGACGAAGAATCTCCAATGATTACGGCAGGTAAAGAAAAACTAAGATAAAACTAATGATGTGAGTTTTAAGAGAATAGAATTGTTATTTATGAATGAACATCATTCGGGTTTTCTTTTTATTTTAGTCCCTGAAAAGGCAACAAATATTAGTAGATCGCCATCTATAGGCAATTTATCCTTAAATCCTTCGAGTAAGTAAAAAAAAAACACACCATGAACATAGAGCACAGTATCAACCCGTACTTTCTTAAACATGCTTAACCTTTTGAAGTTAACAATCATCTTTTTCAGATGAAAATATTCGAGTTTTTCAGGCATTATGTATAGAGACTAATAAAGAAGGCATTATACAGTTTACCGTACAGAAAGGTAAAAATCTGTGAAAATTCAAATTCATTGTCTTCGTGATTGATACCCAAAGACTTTATTTCAAATTTTGTTTAACTCTCAGGTGAAACGGTTTTTATTGCCACCAAACAGAAACTGAATGACTCTGATTGTCTCCAAATACGGCGACAGTACTCCAAGTCGTATCGAGGGGCGGAAATGCACCCCTTTCTGCACTGCATCTCGTGCGTGGAAATCGAAGACTCCGGGGTGTACTATTGGAGAACCGCCTCTTCGCCAGAGGAAGGTTACTGTAAATTCGATCTGAAAGTGGTCGGTAAGGAGATTGCTACCGTCTACATTACTTAAGTAGATATGGTTGGTTTGGTTCGTTTTTTTAACAATGGTTTTATATTGTAGACCGCGGGCAACCGGATGGCTTGGAGTCGTCTGATTTGAACCTTTTGGTGGGTGCAAGCTCTAGTGGAGATGTGCATGAAGATCATACTGAATGTAGGCACCGAAAGCTCACTACTGTGATTTTTAAGTTGTATTCATGTTTATTTTTGACTGTTACATATGTGTTCTGTGTTGGTTGTTTTTCAGATCATTCTTCTGTAAGTAATCCTTGTTTGGCTGGGTTATGTCCATCTTTGAGCGAAGCTTCCTCCTCAATGACCGAAGATAACAATGGTAATTTTTAATTGGTATCAATAGAAAATATCTGCTTAAAACATCTCATCAAAACAATTTGTAGTAATTTGAGTTGTTTTTCTATAGATGAGCCAGTCTGCGGGTTACAGATAGATACCATATATCGAGACCAAACCTGGGCAACGTTCCTGAAGGGTTTGTGTGACTGTCTTAATAGTCCAGCTTCCGGTCAAGCTCGTGCATGTTGGAGGGAAATAGCCAAAATGTATCTAAAACGGACGGATGCCTATCTCTCTAGTGTTGAGTAAGTGTTCTATAAACTTGTATACTGATTCCTAAGTATATGTGCCAATAAACTTTACTATGAAATAGTGAAATTCATAAAGTAGAATAATTTTAAAGCTAATTTTCTGTGTGTTTGAAGATGGTACAAAGAGAGTGATCCTGTTAACGGCCCAGCCTACCTAATCCTAAACGACGTCGGGAGAGCGTACCGAGCTATTACCATAGGCCAGCTCGCGGCGAATCTACAACCGCCAAATTTAGACCTAATGAACTGCATCAACAGTTTTCACAAAGACTGCGCTTTTTGTACTCGTCTTCAATACCGAATGCATCAAACAAGACCAAAAGATGTCCACGGCTAGTAAGAGAGATCACTATATCCCTTTACTGTTTTTAAGGGATGTTGAATGACACTTTCTGGGTTGTCTCCAAGCACCCCTGTCGTGCTCTTCGAGTACACGGATAGGGTTCACAAATAAGGAAGGAGTCGGCTTTATTTTCTGTTCTGAGACAGAGAGAGTGGTGATTTATTTCACATAATTGACTCTTTTTTAAATATATTGACATTTACGGGGAAGTTTACCAGATTTACATCCACAATCAGCTGATATCTCTCTGATGTTTGGAACTTCCCATAGAAATGCAGAAAAGCATCCAATCAGAGCGCATGATTCAAATGATTTCAACACTGATTTGCATAACCTATCACTTCTGTGCTGTTGTTGATACGCTTGCAAGCTAATGAATAAGAATCTACATTTCAGTAATACGCTGAAAATGTGATATGTAAAGTTTATTAACATTAATTAAATGTGAGTTAATGCTTTAGACATAAATAAAATCCAGCAGACATGTTTTCTTTGTGTTCTTCTACAGTGTTTCTTTGTTTACCGGATCTTTTTGTTTCCCGGAGAACCAATCGCATTCAACTACAAATCCTCGTGAACTACTTTTAGCAATTATATACAATGGTACAAAGGTATTTTCTGTTAGGTATTACGTGGTATACGGTACCTTGAATTTTGAGGGGGAAACCCCGGTTTAAATATCCCTTTTCCTATCATGTGCAATTACTTCCCCAATTGCAAGATTATTTCAGGTTTGTCTATTCAAGGGTAGGAGCTATTCAAAATGGCTTAATACATGCAAAGCGAGTTCTTTAATTGTTTGGTCACGAGTAAATAAATAATTAGGTCAATACACGGGCTGAGTCCTTGATATGTGCAATAGAAAATTAAGTCATGGGTTTAATCTGCATTCATTTAAGTTCAGATTATTTGACGTTAATTCTTTTCTACATTATCAGTAAATACATATGTACTGTTCATTGGTTACATAATCCATTTTATCTATATACCGAAACTGACAAAACAGTGACACCAGACACCTGTTGGCAGATAATACATCGTTACATATTTTAACCTATCACTTCTTGTGACAGAAGCACTTGGATGATCATGTTGGAGTTCCACGAAAAAAAACCAAAACAAAACAACAAAACAATTTGATACATGTAAAGGGGTTTCAGTACGCATATTCACCGAATTTCATAAATTGTACACATTGCTTCAAAAAGAAGCAATTTTGTTTCTCTGGATGTCCGTATCTAGTATGGAAACAGATATAAATGCTTTTAAAAAAGGCATATAAAGCTTAAGTTCATAGAATTGTCCTTGTATTAAAAAAAAAAACTCGCCGGGAAAATCAATTTTCAAACAATGACGCCATTTACTATAAAAACCGCTGTATATTTTCAGGATTTGATTTTCAAAATGAAGATGAATACATTGAACAATTGCATATACTTTCCTTTTTTATACCCGTTATTATGGTAACAGGGTTGATATATACCACAAGTTATTTTGAATCATTATTAGGCAACGCAAAAGAGATATTGATGAAATTCATTCCGTAATTCTTACTTTTTAGCTCACCTAGCTGAGCTGAAGGCTCAAGTGAGCTTTTCTAATCAAAATTGTCTGTTGTCTGTCGTCGTCATCGTTGTCGTAAATATTTCACATTTTCATCTTCTTCTCCAATTGACATAAAGCATTCTTGGGGGAAGGGCTTTCAAGTTTGTTCAAATAAAGGGCCAGGTCTCATTTAAAGGGGAATAATTTGTAATAATTGAAAATTTGCTGGTATTTTTTCAAAAATCTTCTTCTCAAACACTAATTGGCCAGAAAAGCTGTAACTTGTATGGAAGCATCCTCAGGTAGTGTACATTCAAGTTTGTTCAAATCATGATTTTTTACATAGTTATATATAAAGACAAATCTTCAAAAAATCTTCTTTAAAAAAAAACAATTGGCTAGAAAAGCTGTAACTTGTGTGGAAGCATCCTTCAGTAGTGTTGATTCAGATTTTTTTTAAAATACTGATTCCCGGTATTAGGGTGGGGCCACAATGGAGGGGGTGTCAGATTTTTAATTAGTAATACATGTATATAAAAAAATCTCTAAATTTCTTCTTCTCAAAAACCAATTGGCCAGACAAGCTGTAACATGTGTGGGAGCATCCTCAGGTAGTGGGGATGCAAAGTTGTTTTTTTTTTTTCAAATCATGATCCCCGGGGGTAGCTAGGGTAGGGCCACAATAGGGGGTCGAATTATACAGAGAGAAGTCTTTAAAACTCTTCTTCTCAATAACCAAATGGCCGGACAAACTGTAACGCGTATAGAAGCATCATCGGTTGGTATAGATTCAAGTTTGTTCAAATTATGATCCTCGGAGATAGGATGGGGGCAACAATGAGGGTGGGTGAATTTTTACATAAGAATACATGTACATAGAGAAAAAAAACATTTGACCAGAAAAGCTGTAACTTGTGTGGAAGCATTCTTAGGTAGAGTAGATTCAAGTTTGTTCAAATTACTCCACCCGGGGGTAGAATGAGGCCACAGTGGGGCGTTTTTCTTTTTTTTTTTTCTTTTTTTTTTTTTTTTACATAAAGATTATTTGAAAACTCAAATGTTATAACATGTGGTACAGTGTATTATATGCAATCATCTTGACATTATTTAATTCTCAATTTTTAGACTGTGGATCTTGAACAATTTTGGAGCCATGTAAGAGGTTCAAAGTTTGATGTAGGTTTATATTTATATGAATCGTTGATCTTCTTGATCTTGATCTTATAAATATGAAGGAGAATTTGTTTTCAGACTCCAAAATGTTAATATACGAAAACAATTATTTTCAATATAGGTTGTGTGTGAATATATAAAACACATTCCGGGGTAAATCTCGCATATTCATGATTGAAACTATATAGTTCTCCGTAAATAATGGAATTGTGTTTTTATGACTAGGACTACCTGGTTTTTACTTCGGAGTGGTATTGTAATATACGTTGAAAGTAAAATTACATGAAGTTCTTTCCACTTATTAATTCATATAGGATAAAATATCAAATCCGATTATTTTATGTAGAAATCAATAAATAATGATCGTTGTTATTTCAAAAATATCAAAATTGAATTAACGTTTCTGGAAAACCCCCAAAATAGACTGAAAGGCTGAACCAATCGACTTGGAAGTATGGATCTGGTGAACGAGAAACACTTATATACGGAAACGTTTAACCGCCTCTTATTGTTGCGTTAGAACGCGATATATTCACATAAATATATTGTCATATATGATTGTTTTAAAGTTTGGCAATCTATTTATGACAACAAACTTTATTTAGTGATACCATTTCGACATGTTTTTGACGTCTTAACACTTTAATCTGTTAAAGTCAAATTCCGCAATGTCGCGCTAAAATAATGCGTATAAACTATGCCGCCAAAATTAAATGTCGCAGAATTTATTGCAACATAATTGTGTTTGGCGAATTCACCTAGGCGTCTTATCTAAGTCAGAGATGAATTTTCACTAAAATTTGAACGACTAGAATAATTAGTTTACTTATAGAATGCTATGATATGGAGAAGAGATGGTAAAGTCTCTAGATGCTTTGGGTTTAAAGCTCTGGTTAAGACCATATATACAGACTGAAATTAACTTATTTTAGTTAAAGAAAAACATTTTTATTTAAGATACTATTAATTCAAAATCTGCATTCTTTGTGATTTCTTATATCCTTCGTTACCATCAAATAATGTAAGTTATTATGGTTCCCAACCCAAAGGTTTAGTCTTTATTTTTTTACTTTTCAATTGAAGTTTAAGAAATACATGTATATAGAGCATTCGGAAATGCATATTTCTCTCAGTAATTTTATATTTAATCTTTCAAAAGCACTTCGAATTATGTAGAATCATCATTAATTGGGTATAGATAAAACTCTTCATGCATACATTCATACATGTATTATTTCATTTTGAAACCTAATTAAAATCTACAAAAAGTTTCTTCGTTTTGTATTACAAATTCAGTTTAACTCAAATGATGTATTGATTAAAATATTTACTGAAATAATTAAAAAACTGTTTAAATCTTGGTTGTATCATATTTGTTTTATTTTTGAAATCGTTTATTTACACTTTAAAGCTGCTGGTTTTTTTATTTCTAAAGAATGTGCTACGCCCCTGTCTCTCTTAAATTGTTTCTCAAACTTAAGACGACAAACTTAAGTTGACATTCCTTGTAAACAGACAAGAAGTCATCAAAATATGGACGCGAAAGCTTCACAAATTGTACAATTTCAACATAATTAATTTTCAATATAAAAGATAGCGAGAAAATTTCTACGCATTTATTTAAATGCGACAAATTTATAACGCGAAATAATATTATGACTTAATCAAAGTCATCAAAGCTTGAAATGAGCGGTTAATTCATCCAAAATATATCGACTTGTATTTTTTTCTTTGTACAAGTCGACCAAATTTTGACAATATATACATTTAATGGGAAGATGACACTAATTTTAATTTGCCATTAAGAGGTTAAACACAATTTCAAGAGGCGGTTATACGTTTCCGTACTTATATTATGTATGTATTTTTTCACGATAATAAATGAAATAACAACTACTATGTATTTTATTATAACAATATATTTTCTCGTAATAACGAGATAACTAACTCGTAATAAGGATATACTTATCTCGTAATAACGAGATCTTTTCTCGTTATAACGAGATAATTTTCTCGTAATGACGGAAATAATTAACTCGTAATAACGAGATCTTTTCTCGTTATAACGAGATAATTTTCTCGTAATGACGGAAATAATTAACTCGTAATTACGAGATCTTTTCTCGTAATAACGAGATAATTATCTAGTAATAACGAGATCTTTTCTCGTTATTACGAGATAAAAACATATTTTTATATGGCCCTATTCGTCTTTCGTACAACAGGCTGGGAGTCTGGGTGCCGCCTTGAGGCCCCAAGGTTTTCCAGGGTAAAGCCCTGGTGGGGGCCCATGGGACGAAGCCCCCGAAAGCTTCCAGGTTTTGGAGGTTTTTAAACAGTATTTGAGCTATTCTATGTATACTTGTCATGTTATAAAATTCATGAATAACAACAAAATCTGATTTTCGTATTCTTCTACTATTTTTTGTAAAAATTTGATAACAAAAGTGAGCTGGCCCCCGCCCCCTCTTAATCCGCCAGTGTAAATGACTCACCCGACGTTCGCGCCCACAATTAAAAACATCCAGGCGTACAAACGTCAGCTAATGGGGAACCTCAAATTAGACTGAGTGTAGAACTATAGTCTTGTAAGAATGTGACGTTTGAATTGTCCATTTAGACCGGTATTTTGTCTGAGGGTATATACGTCATCCAGTTGTGACCAAAACGTTGTGACGGAATGACGATTTCAATTTTTAAGAAGTGCAGACACAATACAAGATTTGCGGGCTCACATATAGATCGGATGAGAACCATGCTCAGTTCACTCTCAAACCACAATATATTAAATGGTGTGTAGATGTTTAAATCTTACCACTCAACTTTCTATTCAAGAACAACCGTATTCACATGGCGATATTATTTTCCCTAAATTAAATCATTGATATTTTATTAAAAATGAAGTTTCAATATCGGGGTTAAAATTACTGACGGAACAATGAAAGACAACTCGTGATTACTTACAGAAAGTATGCCTACGTGGTTATATACCGGTCCGTCCGTCCGTCCATCTGTTTGTTTGTTTGTCATATCGTCATGTTCTAAATCTCTTTTTCATTTCTCAATTGTTAACTTGATTGATTCAAGAGGTTATTTTTATTTAGAAGGATATTTATTGACCCCCCCCCCCAACAACAAAAACTTTCTACAAAACTACACTTACACAAGGGATATTATATACACACGTATACATGTATAACAAAATCATATTTTAGAATACGTTTTCATATGTGCAGTAGAGTTTCAAAATTTCCATTTTTATAATGACTAATTAGCAAATTAGAGACAGTTCAGTTTATTCGCCCAAACCATTAACATTCAATGGTACATGAGGTACATATAACATATTTACGTTAAACAGTAATGTCAAGGGTCTAAAAAAAAATATACATATATACACACACACATATATATATATATACATACATATATATATATATATATATATATATATATATACACACACACATGCATACATATATAATATTATAATACAACATAGTAATACATGTGTCAATAAGTATACATAAGAGAAGAAAAATAGTAATAATACAAAGAGTGGTAGAAAAAGTGGATGATTATGTAGAGTTCAGAGTTTAAATGGTATTCAATATACGCAAAGAGTAATATTAATAACTAGAATGGTTTAGGCTGGACAGCAGACTTGCTCCTGGATGTTCAAAATAAAAGTGCTTAATTTTTTTCAATGTTTTTATGTTTGATGTTGTAAACAGTTCCCTAAATTTTAATGTATTTGGTTTATGACAGTACCTGGTTGGTAAAAATTGTTTACGTAAATTTGAGAGGGATTTGCACTCGAGAATAAACCAGATGTTTTCACCACGAAATCTGATAATAACGGAAGCACAAATCATCGTTCATTTTCGAGAGAATAGCAGTAAGGTTGTATTACTTCATCATCACCAAGTTATAAGGGAAAAATATTTTTAAAAAAATCAGCTCCCCAAAAAACAGTTAAACAACATGTTAGAACTGCCTTTCATTTTGGAAGACACAAACCCACAAAGAAGCATTTTTTATTGACATTTATGACGCTGAAAGGGAATTTTAAATGAAAGTATTTTAGGTATCCATTTCATATGAATTTGTTGCTAAAAGTATCCGTTACCTAAGGAGCAGAGACTGAAGATGAACAAATGCAATTTCAGCAACTTTATTGAAAAGATGTTAAAATGTTATATAAATTCATTAATTTTCAGACAGTAGTTTAAAGATAACATTTGTGGAAAATTCAAAGTAAAAACGTTGAAATGAAACCGTTGCCTATAGTCAAACTGGTAGTAACGAGTCACGCACTATTTATCAAGATCCAAAATACTTAAGGAATAAGGAATCATTCTTTGAGTATTATGAGGTGATAATTTTGGTCGGGGCGTGATCAAATCCAATAAAGCCCGAAGGGCTTTATGATAGATTTGATCACGCCCCGACCGAAATTATCACCTCATAATATTCAAAGAATGATTCCTTATTACTTATATTTATATATTTTTAAGCCATCGTACGATTAAATATTTAAATATAAATAATCAAACCCCGCTGGCGCCTCAATTTGGCGTCATTTGAAGTTATGAGTTATATAGTACAAAATCGATACATAGTGTTATCACAGGCAAAGACACTGGAAAATGTAAATATTACTACTTAGTATGGAACGCCTGGACTGTCTTATCATGGCAAAACTAAATTCGTTAGTGCTTATATTATTATGTAGCGTGCTTAAATCGTTATGTGATGTCCTTGTATCATTATGTGGTGTGCTTTTATCATTATGTGGTGTACTTCTTCAATTATGTGATGTGCATTCATTCATTATTATGGCATGTGCATTTGGTATTATGTGATGTGCATTTGGCATTATGTGATGTACATTTGGCATTATGAGATGTGTATTCATCATTATGTGGTGTGCAGTTATCATTATGGCATGTGCATTCATCATTATGGCGTGTGTTTTTCTAATTATGTGATGTGATTCCGTCTTTACATTATGTGTTTTAAACATCATTACGCGATGTGCTTTTTTGTTCATTACGTCATGTACAAACATCTTTATGTTATGTACAAACTTCATTATGTGGTGTGCAAACTTCGTTATGATGATGGTCAAAGTCACGTGACAATATTATTTATAGTTAAAAGTTGGCGGGTTTAGATACAGTGGCAAAATTCAAAACTGATACTGCAATAGCCAAAAAATCGGACGGCTCTCATCCGCCACGCACCTAAAATCACTTCCCTCGACACTATTTTAGTGTTTCGGCGCTGTGATACGATGTTTATGATTTATTTATTTATTTATTTATTTATTTATTTACTAGTATTTATTTATTTATTTTATATACCGTTTACTTTTAAGGACACACAAGACGTTCCCCAGTTTCAGTTAATTTGTTTTGATAGAATATTTCTTCTTTATTTGCATTTAAACCTGCTAGTGCCAAAAAATTCAGGGTGCATTATTAGATTATTAGACTACTTTTGGAGTTAGAATATTTAAAAATTTTCTTTTAATAGCATGCAAAATGCAGCGCCCTCCCCCACTTTTTGGCGCAGCAAAGATTTTTCTTCAATTTACATATAAAATGTGAGTTATCTTGCAGTTGCCCCCCCCCCCACTTTTTTGGGACCATGTAATAAATTTGAAGTAGAATTAAAGAAAGAATAGGAAAATTGAAGTTATAGGTATACTACGCCCCCCCCCACCCCTCCCCCGGATTGGGATTTCACGATTTTGGGAATTTCTCGGATTTCTCGGGGGGGGGGGGGGTTGCTTTTGTCTTTTAATTTTGCTTGTCAAGATTTTTTGGGATGAGTCTCCCCCCCCCCCACCCATTCAAAAACGATGCTACGTGCCTGGATCGGCCCATCAACACCTAAGTTTACAACCGGTTCAACCAAACCTGTACATTACACCTGCCATTAGTAAATATCGCCCTCAATCTGCATCTACTGCCTGTCATTTTTACAGAATTCATAAACTATTAGCAGTTATTCTTGTAGGTATTTTTTTTTAGAACTTTGGGCAGAAACTAAAAAAAAAATATTTTATACTGGTAATTTTGATGAAATTGCGTTGCTACACATTTAGATGGTATGGGACACCTCCATTTTGTGACGTATTGTTTATCGAAATAAACAATAAAATTATGTGAAATCATTTAAGTAGTTTCTTCCCCTATATGCTTCTAATAGCGTAGCGCAGTGGGTTAGAGGGTTTACTACGAATCTGTACGTCACGAGTTCGAATCCCGCTGGGAGTTTTTACATTTTTTACCTCTCCAAATATTATCAAAAGCTATTTTTTGGTTAAATCTTGTAAAATTTGAAAATTCTAAACCAGTGAAAGTATTCTAATTATGATGTACTTTAATCCACATTAATATCAACCAATGTCCCATACCACCTTAATTCTGACAGGGCCATTAAAGAAAGGTGTCTTTTGTAATTGTTAATCTGTTACCATGGTTAACAGCTACCAAAAGCTGTGACAATAATATGTTTCTTCATTTTTGTTTTACACCGGTTTACTTCATTTGTCAATTTGCTGTTTAGCACCCGTCATATAACCGGCGCATTTCGGATATAGGACATATGAAGTCCGCCCTAAAGACAACCCGGGACTCAGGGAAAAAATACAGATATTAGTAAAACATTGGAACATTCATATTAAAGACAAAGACTGCAGCGTGGTTTTCTCTGAATTGGCAACTGTGTCGATAAGAATTTGGGTGATGTGCTCACTTCCTCACTAATTAAATAATTTGAATAACAGATGTGCAAATAGTATCCTGATGATAGCGGATTTGCAGATGAAAAAAGTTAATGTAAAAAAATAAAATAAATAGATAAATCATGAAAGCGTATCACAACGCCGAAACACTAAAATAGTGCACAGGTGCTTGAGGACAGGACCGACCCCCCCCCTCCATCCCCCACCCCCAAGTATTTACACCCCCGGGACTTTACTCATTTTTTCCTTTGAATTATCTTTTTATGAAATATTTATAATCTAATGTATACAACCATTGCAAAATATTACCTAAAACAAACATTTTGAAAAAAATCATATCACTCTATATATAATACATTGTATTATATATACGAGGGATATGATTTTTTTTTTTGTATTATATATACGAGGGAATATATTAGGAAGAAAAAAATCCGTTTTGAATTTTGCCGCTGGGTTTACGACTTTAAAAATTGTCACGTGACTTTGATCATCATCATAACGAAGTTTGCACACCACATGAAGTTTGTACATAACATAAAGATGTTTGTACATGACGCTATGAACAAAAAAGCACATCGCGTATTGATGTTTAAAACACATAATGTAAAGACGGAATCACATCACATAATTAGAAAAACACACGCCATAATGATGAATGCACATGCCATAATGATAACTGCACACCACATAATGATGAATACACATCTCATAATGCCAAATGTACATCACATAATGCCAAATGCACATCACATAATACCAAATGCACATGCCATAATAATGAATGCACATCACATAATTAAAGGAGTACACCACATAATGATAAAAGCACACCACATAATGATACAAGTACATCACATAACGATTAAAGCACGCTACATAATAATATAAGCACATAAGGAATTTAGTTTTGCCATGATAAGACAGTCCAGGCGTTCCATAGTGAAGTACATGTACAATACTTTATGTCGTTTCAACCTCATTTGGAAGTTTAACAAGGCAATGTATTTAGCTTTCTTTCTTACGCTTCTTACTCGTCGAAAATTGAACCTTTAGAAAATAGTTCTTAACAAACTTCAACCACATACAATACTGTCCGTTCTAATATAAATTAACAAATAAATTATACATGACATATTTTTATGTATAGACTGAATATATTTTGTATTGTTTGATCACTTTATTGGTCACTAGTGTTAGTTATAAGCTAGGACAGACACCTTTGGTATGCTTCCTGCAGTAATTTATATAATTTTTATTGTGCCAGGTGTCTTATTGAATTGTACACTCTGATTGGGGACCCTAATAAAGCAACACCGTTATCGTTATTGATTCAGCGCGCTTTCCTGTATTTAATTTAAGTAAATTCATCCAAAACTTTACTGGACTGGACATTGTCAAAAGCCTGAAAAGGTCCTCCACTGCAAGCGAGTTAACAATTCCCTATCTAGCATCGACGTCCGAAGTGCGATAACTATACTGCAGTAGTACGTTTATGAGAAGTTTAAACTACACGTTTAAAACGTCGTACAGACGTCGTGTGCCAGCTGTGAGTCTGATTTTATTATTTTCACTCTAGGAATCAACAAGGGCCCTGAATATGTTGGTGAATAAAACAAAAACCTCGTTTTCCCAGAACAATTACACTTACTTTATTCTCTCTATTTTACCCCTTTTTCAAAGGAGTTGCATTTTTTTTTTTTGAATATGATTGGCAGGTGTCATGTAGATTGTCAATACAAATTTTGAAACCAATTCTCGTCATAGGTTTATAAGTACCAAACGTAATTGCGATGTTCATTGCATTCAGCAAGTGCAGACATTGGGGGACAACTTCAACACACTGCATAATCCCATGAGTTTTAAAAGACAGAGAAATGCCTGTACAGTCATTACGATTTATTTTGCCAGTTTTCAGTATAAGTAATTTTTTTAATCGTTTTTATACAATACCATAGGTCTATATGTTCTCTTCTTGCTTTCGCTTTATTGCTTGAAAAAAAAAAAGGTTTTCAATTATCCGGTATATATTAAACTATTGTTGATAAATTAATGTTGTTTTTCGTTGGGATTCTACAACAACAATTAATAGTAAATTAAAAGTCTCAATGGTCCCTTAAAGTGCAATTTCTTTTAACATTTTAAGCCGCAAAAATCCAATCTAATAATATTTAATCTAGTAAGAAACTAATCAGCCAGGTGATTATTTAATATTGTTTAGATTTTGGCTTCTGGATGATTCCTGGACGATTGGGTCTCACAAGGGGTTCAGAGTTTGATGTAGGTTTATATCCCATTTATAAACAATTGTTTTGTATCTTTTTGAGAGCTGCAATGCTCAACATGTGATATTACTATAAAATCATCCTGTTATAAAAGGGACTAATGATAATAAACATAAGAATATCCAGTGGAAAAAATTGATTTTTATTTATACAGGATCTACATGTATTATACTACATTGTCCACATAGTTTGTATTATGACTCCATTAAGCTGATTTTATCATACCTATTGTTCCTCAGGTGAGCGATGTGGCCCATGGGCCTCTTGTTTGAAAAATCCGTTTTATGATTGCCAAACGAAATACAGTATCCACTATATGTGCTAAAGTTGATACACATGAACACTCTTTACGATCTTCGCTATATGGTTGATACATTCGAAACGGTATCCATTTTAGTCAAGTGCTCAATTTGACAAACATGCGATATCATCTGTGCTATAAGCTATAAGTCCCTTTTCTATGGTGGCATATCTCTGCCCCTTGTGTGCAAGTTATTTTTCTATTAATTATGTCGACATGCAAGATAAATATGTTGACATGCAAGAAAGTTATGTCAACATGCAACATAACTTTGTTGACATGCAAGAAAACTGCAATCAAATAAGAATTATTAAAAATCTCAAAAAATCTCAAATATCGCCAACATGTGACATCCAAGATGCTAGATGCTACCTATTTATGTAGACATGCAACTTATTTATGTTAAAATGCAACAACAAAAAATATGTTGACATGCAACATATTTATGTCGACATGCAACTTATTTATGTCGACATGCAACTTAGTTATGTCGACATGCAACTTAGTTATGTTGACATATTTGATAGAAAAATAACTTGCACACAAGGGGCAGAGATATGCCACCATACTTTTCATCCTATGCTAAACATAAGTCAATCCAAGTTGATTAGTTTCTTTCTAGATAAAGCGAAGGAAATCCATCGATACTTAGTGTACTTTTAAAAAAAGTCTACGATGAAAATGATGTTCAAAATTATTTCACTTAGTTTATGAAGTATTTTATTCATGGTAATACATAAATACATATTACAAATTACATATATATACAATGAACGTACGCGTGAATATAACAGCAGGCCAAATAACCTAATAATAGTTCTTCCAATAAATTATGAGATTAAGGTACAGATTCAACAGTAGTATAAATTGTAGGTCTAGTTATACAAATAACTTTTAAACTAATCTATAAAAACGGCAAAAGTTGAAGAAAAAAATTTATAATAAATATTAACAATTTACATATTGCCAAACGGGAAAAAGGCTCAGTAATTTTATGTGTACGCATACTTTAGATTTACGATTTGTTACCCATAACAATTGTACATTCTAAAACTGTAAGCTTTTTTTTTTTATTCTTTTACAAAATTATGAACTTGGTCTGAAAATTGTATATTTTCTTCAAGAGATAGACAATCGTAGCCTTATTATACAACATTAACATCTGTTGGGATGTCCTGGCCGTTCATAGATACACACGTGTTCAATCAAAGATTTTCTGGTAGAATTATAATACCGGTGTGGGCATTGAAAGAAGAAACGAAAAGAATCCTCATATATAGGAACACCACATTTTAAAAAGCATTTGGCTGAATCCCATTTAATCATATGCTGTGTTTGATTCTAGTGTAAAATAATCCGTTTCAATCAATTACACGTGCAACACTACGCAAAAACTGATAATCGGGTAGGATCATCGTTTTATCCCGTGATATAGTAAGTACAGAGCAACGGTATCCACTTTAAGTAGTTCCTTAAATTTTTCCTGTAAGAAATAAGGAATCATTCTTTGAGTATTATGAGGTGATCAATACGGTCGGGGGTGATCAAATTCAATAACGCCCGAACGACTTCATGATAGAGTTGATCATCCCTGACCGTATTTGATCATCTCATAATATACAAAGAATGATTCCTTATTACTTATATTTATATAATTTTCAGCAATTGTACGATTATTATTAAAATAGTCATTGATGAAATGTATTTGACTATTCATTACAAAATCGATTTGTAGTGTTATCATCGACAGATACACTGAAATATGTAAATATTTAGTTCTATGCAGTTTATTTTGATCACTTAACAACCGTTTACCTGTACTTTTAATAGCGTTGTGCCTGTACTAGTAGCTGGTACTCGTCCGTCAGCCGGTATTTTTCAGAACTGTGTTATAGTCCAAAGAGTAATGCATTGTGCTTTACTGGCTCGGACACGTGAATAAAATGTTTATTTATTTCTAAATTATATGTATTATACTTTTGAACATCTAGTAAATAACAGTATATATTTACATTTTCCAGTGTCTTTGCCTGTGATTAACACTATGTATCGATTTTGTACTATATAACCCATAACTTCAAATGACGCCAAATTGAGGCGCCAGCGGGGTTTGCTTATTTATATTTAAATATTAAATGTTACGATGGCTTAAAATTATATAAATATAAGTAATAAGGAATCATTCTTTGAATATTATGAGGTGATAATTTCGGTCGGGGCGTGATCAAATCTATCATAAATCCCTACGGGCTTTATTGGATTTGATCACGCCCCGACCGAAATTATCACCTCATAATACTCAAAGAATGATTTCTTATTCCTTAAATATCTTATTTTTCAAATAATAAAATAAAATACGGGTCTATTATTTTACCACAGCGTAGTGCGCTAAATTACACCAACTGAAATATATGAATTTTCATTGTGACAAATCTCTAAAGATTCATTTTATTTCCCTTTTATTTCCTGGTTAGCACGGAAGCTGGTGAGTGTGTTGCATGCAATGCAAAAATCGCAACTCTCACTATTTTGTATAAAAACGTAACTAAAACCGTAATATACCATCCTATATTTTGTTAGCTGGATGTAACGCATCAAGGGTTAATTGCATTAGAAATTCAAATTACTTCATGGGTTATTTCTCTTTAAACAGACGACTTACCAGGATGGTTATCTTTTCACATCCTGGATTTTGTTTTTATTGTTGTTTACCTGTGCTCTCCTACTCTTCATTATTACGTATCAAGCACACGGACTTGTTGTATATGTATATTATAATAGACATACATATGCACCTGTTTGGCAAACGTTTCGCATAGAAAAATATTTTTAGAACATATCCATGTGCATGAATATAAGTTCAGTTTAATTTACGATTGTCAAATCGTGAAAATATATTTAATTTCTTATCTTTTTATAAAACACACACTTCAAATAAATTACGTAATTTCGATTTAAAAAACATTCTTCGGCTTTACATGTACTGAGAAAACAATGTAAAATAGCTTTCGTGTTCTTTCTTTTTTTTTTTTTTTTAAGGCCAAGCTTTTTAAAAAAAAACTTCCTGTTTCTAAAACCAGTTCCTTTTAAATATGCCATTGCTTGCTCAATATTCACTCCATGCGGCTGCTCCTGATTCTAGCTTGTGTGCTTGGTTGCGCTGGATACCGCTTCCAGCTGATGGAGAATGAGAATGGGCGATTGTAAGTATTATTTTTGCGAATATTTTTTTATATTTTTGTATTTGTATTTTGTATTTGCATTTTTGTTTATTTACTTTTGTCCTTCACAAGGTACTTTAGAGAATATAGCATTGCCATATTGGTGTCTGTTCATAACATTCTAATAATACGTTCAAATGTGCAACACTATGATTTATGAAAACCTATGAACAAAGTAAAATTTTTATTGCCGCACAAAATTTGCATACTGGGTATACATGTATATCAGCATATAGAGGTTTGTCACTAATAAGGAAATAATTTGCTGAAAATTTTGTCCTATTTCCTTTCCAACTCTAAGACCTTCTCAACCTAGCAAAAGGTCCTGGACAAAGTATGTTCACGCTAAAATTTTGCAACAAATGCAATATTTCACTCATTATCTGCTCTAATATTGCAGAAACCATAGGTCTGGACACTGTGTATCTAGATCTCCTCGTTAGAAAAGTTTTTGCATTTTTTTTACTACTGCACTGTATAGAAAATAGAACATACTTACAGCTGTACGATTTGTATTTAAATGTTCAATGATATTATTTTCATCCAATTCCATTGCCCATATTCTGCTCAACAACTATTCCTCACTTTAACGGTAGGGCAGGCTTTATGTTTAAGCAAAACCACGTATGTTGGCCTACATGTTTATCGAGACATCGCCAAATTAAAAATAATTTAAGTAGGGATAGGTGAGGGGTGATATAACGTGCCAACTCATTCATGTTCTCTATTTAGTGTCTACACAGGCAACAATGGAGAGCATCGATATTGTACGACATGTAAAACGGGGCAAAATGACGCTCAAAACATGAGAACCCAACAATCTGAGTGCATAGATCAAAACTTTCAGGTTCCAATGCCCGACGGCAGCACGGAACCAATATGTAAGGAGGGTATTAGTGATGCCATTATACCAGGTACATGATCTCTACAACAATGTCTTTCCATTGATAATACAAGAAATCGGGAAATTCTTCCGTAAAAGATTTGACCAAAATTTATGTATATCAAGCAACGCGTTCCATATACTAGTATCCTTCAGAACTAAGCGGCAAACTTCTTGTGCTACAAATCGGACATCAGTCTATTCTAATCTTTACAGGTTGTGGTCCTTTGCCTATGTCAGACGGACTTTCATGGAGCACAGAATCTGGTAGATCCTTACAGGTCAATAGCACGGTGTATGAGGTGTACTCTCCTAGATGTAGCCAGAATGGCGTCCTGAACAGGGACCTACACAGCGTCCGGTGTGGTGAAGACCTGAACTGGACTGTTAGCATCCAGGGATTGCGATGTCTTTATGGTACAAACTCAATCCTCTGCAGTGAAAGTCCTTTTCCTTTAATCTTTGTATATGTTTTAATCTATGATACGTTCGATTTTTACAGGTTGTGGACCTTTCCCAATTTTTTCAAAATGGAGGCTGCAGAACGGAAGCGAGGCTGGAAATGAAAGTTTGGTGGGGGAGACTTATTTCAGTGAATGCTCAGATGGTCACAAACGGAGCATTGTGATGTACTGTGGACCAGATACAAAATGGCAAACTAATTACTCTACATGTGAGACTGACAAATGTGGTAAGATGCAAAAAAAAAAGAAGATGAAATAAATACAAAATATATCTATTAGGTTTGTTTGAACAATCCCTCTTTAACAAATGTCTTTGACATTGTAGAACAGTGGTATTGTAGTGTAGAAATCCTAATTGGTGAGTTCATTTACGTAACACTCGATTTGAAGAATATCAACGAATTATATCATGAAGTACCACGTGCTCTCATGTTGGTTTTTAATCATCTTTTAAACAATAGGGTGTTCGCTGGGAGCATTTCTTGGGATTCTTATACTGGTCAGCTGTGTTTACATGCGCTATTATTTCGACGCGCATTCGCCATCATCAGAACTCCCAATGACGACAAAAAATGACGAAGAATCTCCAATGATAGAAATATCATATACGGCAGGTAAAGAAAAACTAAGGTAAAACTAATGATGTGAGTTTTAAGAGAATAGAATTGTTATTTATGAATGAACATCATTCGGGTTTTCTTTTTATTTTAGTCCCTGTTTCGGAAAAGGCAACAAATATTAGTAGATTGCCATCCGTCTGTAGCTCTGAAGAAAGCACTGGCACAAAAAGAACATCTACTGGAAGTTTGACACCGATGGAACACGAATGGTATCAAAATGAACCTATTTCCTTGACAAATACAACGTCTATAGGCAATTTATCCTTAAATCCTTCGAGTAAGTAAAAAAAAACACACCATGAACATAGAGCACAGTATCAACCCGTACTTTCTTAAACATGCTTAACCTTTTGAAGTTAACAATTATCTTTTTCAGATGAAAATATTCGAGTTTTTCAGGCATTATGTACAGAGACTAATAACGAAGGCATTATACAGTTTACCGTACAGAAAGGTAAAAATCTGTGAAAATTCAAATTCATTGTCTTCGTGATTGATACCCAAAGACTTTATTTCAAAATTTGTTTAACTCTCAGGTGAAACGGTTTTTATTGCCACAAAACAGAAACTGAATGACTCTGATTGTCTCCAAATACGGCGACAGTACCCCGAGTCGTATCGAGGGGCGGAAATGCACCCCTTTCTGCACTGCATCTCGTGCGTGGAAATCGAAGACTCCGGGGTGTACTATTGGAGAACCGCCTCTTCGCCAAAGGAACGTTACTGTAAATTCGATCTGAAAGTGGTCGGTAAGGAGATTGCTACCGTCTACATTACTTAAGTAGATATGGTTGTTTTGGTTCGTTTTTTTAACAATGGTTTTATATTGTAGACCGCGGGCAACCGGATGGCTCGGAGGAGTCGTCTGATTTGAACCTTTTGGTGGGTGCAAGCTCTAGTGGAGATGTGCATGAAGATCATACTGAATGTAGGCACCGAAAGCTCACTACTGGGATTTTTAAGCTGTATTCATGTTTATTTTTGACTGTTACAAATGTGTTCTGTGTTGGTTGTTTTTCAGATCATTCTTCTGTAAGTAATCCTTGTTTGGCTGGGTTATGTCCATCTTTGAGTGAAGCTTCCTCCTCAATGACCGAAGATAACAATGGTAATTTTTAATTGACATCAATGGAAAATATCTGCTTAAAACATCTCATCAAAACAATTTGTTGTAATTTGAGTTGTTTTTCTATAGATGAGCCAGTCTGCGGGTTACAGATAGATACCATATATCGAGACCAAACCTGGAAAACGTTCCTGATATGTTTGTGTTACTGTCTTAATAGTTCAGCTTCCGGTCAAGCTCGTGCATGTTGGTGGGAAATAGCCAAAATGTATCTAAAACGGACGGATGCCTATCTCTCTAGTGTTGAGTAAGTGTTCTATAAACTTGTATACTGATTCCTTAGTATATGTGCCAGTAAACTTTATTATAAAATAGTCAAATTCATAAAGTAGAATAATTTTAAAGCTATGTGTGTTTGAAGATGGTACAAAGAGAGTGATCCTGTTAACGGCCCAGCCTACCTAATCCTAAACGACGTCCGGAGTGCGTACCGAGCCATTACCATAGGCCAGCTCGCGGCGAATCTACAACCGCCAAATTTAGTCCTAATGAACTGCATTAACAGTTTTCACAATGACTGCGCTTTTTGTACTCGTCTTCATTACCGAATGCATCAAACAAGACCAAAAGATGTCCACGGCTAGTAAGAGAGATCACTTTATCCCTTTACTGGTTTTAAGGGATGTTGAATGACACTTTCTGAGTTGTCTCCAAGCACCCCTGTCGTGCTCTTCGAGTACACGGATAGGGTTCACGAATAAGGAAGGAGTCGGCTTTATTTTCTGTTCTGAGACAGAAAGAGTGGTGATTTATTTCACATAATTGACTCTTTTTTAAATATTTTGACATTTACGGGGAAGTTTACCAGATTTACACCTGCAATCAGCTGATATCTCTCTGATGTTTGGAACTTCCGATAGAAATGCAGAAAAGCATCCAATCAGAGCGCATGATTCAAATGATTTCAACACTGATTTGCATAACCTATCACTTTTGTGCTGTTGTTGATACGCTTGCAAGCTAATGAATAAGAATCTACATTTCTGTAATACGCTGAAAATGTGATATGTAAAGTTTATTGACATTAATTAAATGTGAGTTAATGCTTTAGACATAAATAAAATCCAGCAGACATGTTTTCTTTGTGTTCTTCTACAGTGTTTCTTTGTTTACCGGATCTCTTTGTTTCCCGGAGAACCAATCACATTCAACTACAAATACTTGTGAATTATTTTTAGCAATTATATACAATGGTACAAAGGTATTTTCTGTTAGATATTACGTGGTATAACGTACCTTGAATTTTGAGGGGAAACCCCGGTTTAAATATCCCTTTTCATATCATATGTGCAGTTACTTCCCCAATTGCAAGATTATTTCAAGTTTGTATATTCAAGGTAGGAGCTATTCAAAATGATAACACAAAAGGCGTAATACCTGCAGAGCGAGTTCTTTAATTGTTTGGCCACGAGTAAATAAATAATTAGGTCTATAGGTGGGCTGAGTCCTTGATAAGGTTGACTTAATTCATGGGTTTAATCTGCATTCATTAAAGTTCAGATTATTTGACGTTAATTCTTATCTACATCATCAGTAAATACATATGTACTGTTCATTGGTTACATAATCCATTTTATCTATATACCGAAACTGACAAAATAAAACTGTGACACCAGACACCTGTTGGCAGATAATACATCGTTACACATTTTAACCTATCACTTCTCGTGACAGAAGCACTTGGATTATCATGTTGGAGTTCCAAGAAAGCGTCTCAATATCAATTCTGGATAAAAAACAAAACAAAACAACAAAAACAATTTGATACATGTAAAAGAGTTTCGGTACGCATATTCACCGAATTTCATAAATTGTACACATTGCTTCAAAAAGAAGCAATTTTGTTTCTCTGGATGTCCGTATCTAGTATGGAAACAGATATAAATGCTTTTAAAAAAAAGCATATAAAGCTAAAGTTCATAGAATTGTCCTTTTATTAAAAGAAAAAACTCGCCGGGAAAATCAATTTACAAACAATGACGCCATTTACTATAAAAACCGCTGTATATTTTCAGGATTTGATTTTCAAAATTAAGATGAATACATTGAACAATTTCATATACTTTCCTTTTTTATACCCGTTTTTATAGTAACAAGGTTGATATATACCACAAGTTATTTTGAATCATTATTAGGCAACGCGAAAGAGATATTGATGAAATTCATTTCGTAATTCTTACTATTTAGCTCACCTAGCTGAGCTGAAGGCTCAAGTGAGCTTTTCTAATCAAAATTGTCTGTTGTCTGTCGTCGTCATCGTTGTCGTAAATATTTCACATTTTCATCTTCTTCTCCAATTGACATAAAGCATTCTTGGGGGAAGGGCTTTCAAGTTTGTTCAAATAAAGGGCCAGGTCTCATTTAAAGGGGAATAATTTGTAATAATTGAAAATTTGCTGGTATTTTTTCAAAAATCTTCTTCTCAAACACTAATTGGCCAGAAAAGCTGTAACTTGTATGGAAGCATCCTCAGGTAGTGTACATTCAAGTTTGTTCAAATCATGATTTTTTACATAGTAATATATAAAGACAAATCTTCAATAATCTTCTTTTTTTTTTTTAAAAACTAGAAAAGAAGCATAATTCGGTAGTGTTGATTCAGATTTTTTTAAAAATCCTGATTCTCGGTATTAGGGTGGGGCCACAATGGAGGGGGGGGGGGTGTTGAGTTTTTAATTGGTAATACATGTATATAAAGAAAAATCTTTAATTTTCTTCTTCTCAAAAACCGATTGGCCAGACAAGCTGTAACATGTGTGGAAGCATCCTCAGGTAGTGTAGATGCAAAGTTGTTGTTTGTTTTTTTCAAATCATGATCCCCAGGGGTAGGGTAGGGCCACAATAGGGGATCGAATTATACAGAGAAAAGTCTTTAAAACTCTTCTTCTCAATAACCAAATGGCCGGACAAACTGTAACTCGTGTAGAAGCATCATCGGGTAATATAGATTCAAGTTTGTTCAAATTATGATCCTCGGAGATAGGATGGGGGCAACAATGAGGGTGGTTGAATTTTTACATAAGAATACATGTACATAGAGAAAAAAAAACATTTGACCAGAAAAGCTGTAACTTGTGTGGAAGCATTCTAAGGAAGAGTAGATTCAATTTTGTTCAAATTATTCCACCCGGGGGTAGAAAGAGGCCACAGTGGGGCGTTTTTCTTTTTTTTTTTTCTTTTTTTTTTCTTACATAAATTTGATTATTTGAAAACTCAAATGTTATAACATGTGGTACAGTGTATTATATGCAATCATCTTGACATTATTTAATTCTCAATTTTTAGACTGTGGATCTTGAACAATTTTGGAGCCATGTAAGAGGTTCAAAGTTTGATGTAGGTTTATATTTATATGAATCGTTGATCTTCTTGATCAAGATCTTATAAATATGAAGGATAATTTGTTTTCAGACTCAAAATGTTAATATACGAAAACAATTGTTTTCAATATAGGTTGTGTGTGAATATATAAAACACAATCCTGGGTAAATCTTGCATATTCATGATTGAAACTACATAGTTCTCTGTAACTAATGGAATTGTGTTTTTATGACTAGGACTACCTGGTTTTTACTTCGGAGTGGTATTGTAATATACGTTGAAAGTAAAATTACATGAAGTTCTTTCCACTTATTAATTCATATAAGATAAAATATCAAATCCGATTATTTTATGTAGAAATCAATAAATAATGATGGTTGTTATTTCAAAAATATCAAAATTGAATTAACGTTTCTGGAAAACCCCCAAAATAGACTGAAAGGCTGAACCAATCGACTTGGAAGTATAGATCTGTTGAACGAGGAACACTTATATTATGTATGTATTTTTTCACAATAAAAAATCAAATAACAACTACTATGTATTTTATTATAACAATATATTTTCTCGTAATAACGAGATAACCAACTCGTAATAACGAGATAATTATCTCGTAATAACAAGACCTTTTCTCGTTATTACGAGATATTTACTCGTAATAACGAGATCTTTTCTCGTAATTACGAGATCTTTTCTCGTAATAACGAGATAATTAACTCGTAATAACGAGATCTTTTCTCGTTATAACGAGATACTTTTCTCGTAATGACGGAAATAACGAGATAATTATCTCGTAATAACAAGACCTTTTCTCGTTATTACGAGATATTTACTCGTAATAACGAGATCTTTTCTCGTAATTACGAGATCTTTTCTCGTAATAACGAGATAATTTTCTCGTAATGACGGAAATAACGAGATAATTAACTCGTAATTGGGTCATTCTCAAAAAAAGGTGGATTTTCTCAAGAACCACTTGTTTAAAAACAAAGTACTTGCAACCAGATTGAATTTATTATATTTTGTATTGGGCATATCTTGTTTTGTTTGTTTGCCAAAATATGCCAACAGTACACCACAGAAAAATCTATAAAAATTGATATTTACAACCACTTGAAAAGAAAACAGTCTTTGGTGTAACGCATAAGAAATATTCATAAATTTCATTAAATTTAATTGTTTATGCATTTGGTTTGCTTTTAAAGTTAAATTTTCTAAAGTTTTTCTTGAATTTAAACATAAAACAAGAATTCAATAGCGCGTTTTCCTTGGTGTGTGAATGAGAAATATGCATCTAATTCTTATGACATTGTATTGCACACTGAAAACTTCTTTTCCATTTACTGTCTGATTTTTTTAGATAGACACTTGTAAGTGACATGAAAATAACCTTAGTGAAAAAACCCCGCAGTATTTCTTGAAAATCTTTGAAAATACAAACAAAAAAGGGATGTTACTCCAGGGACAAATATGTGTTTGAAGACAAAATTTTCAGATTTCTGAATAGAGACAACTGCATGTTTTCATAGTTATAACTTATGAATGCATATATATTTAACAGTAAATATTATCAATGTGCATAATAGAGCCCCCAAAGTCAAATTATTTGCACAATTTAATTCCAATATGTTTCACCAAGGACACTTACGTTATACCATGGACTTTGTCTGTTATAAAAATCTAAGTTTTAATATTTTAATTTGTTTTACAGATTGCATGTATTTAGAATGAATTCAAAATGACCAAATGCACATTTCAGCAGATAATTATACACATCATTCTACCTAGAACATGAATACTTTTAGTATTTCATTATAGTCCTGTTTGAAAACATTGCATTATCTGTCATATAATGTATTAATACAATACTGGTTTTTCTCTCAGAAGTACATGCATGGGAAATAAAATACTCTTTTGTGTAACATCAAAAGTCCTTGGTAGCACATTTTTTTTTAAGTCAGATAAGATTTTTTAGGCAAAATTTTGCTTCAGCTATCAGTCCGATGTCAAATTTATATAATTATACTTGTATTGATAAATTCGATTTGATTGATTTGACAATACTGAATTTTTTTAAATGGATATTTTAGGTCATATGTCCTTAGTGTTTAATTTATGTCTTTGGAGTAACAAAATATTGCTTGATTGAGAAATAATCTAGTAAAACAGATGCATTCTCTTTATACAACAGCATAAACTAACAAATGTGTTACATTGTGATATTTTTTATTTGATAATTTCATCATATCTTTTCCCAAAAATAAATTATGTAAATTTTTGTCTCTGTGATAACAAAGATGGTCTCTGGTGTAACTTTGATTTCGTGTTACACCAAGGACTGTTACATGCACCAAGGACATATTTATGAATTAACTTGTCTCTACTAAATAATTACTGCTCCCTCAGAGTTAAAGAGCATGTTATCTGCTATAGCAACACATAGCAATAGTTTGTTTGTTTTCCAGAGTGTCTAAATATTTCTTTTTCCTAGTATTTCCTGTTAGCCCAAAGACAATATATAATGTTACACATTTACTTCTACTTACTTAGCAAAAATAAATAAATAAAGTAAATTTCATCTTCAGCTATTTTGTCTTCTATCATTGTTTATAGCTATATGATGGGAATAGGGAGGCATCATTTATCATTCAAATTACTAAGAATGACAACTCTTGCACACCAATTTTTTGTTTCGTTACACCATGGACATAAAAACAGGTAACAGACATACTTGATCTCACTGAAAAATATTGTTCATATATTTTCTTCGTCTTTTTGTTTGAGGGGGGTATTTTACATACCTTTCATCCCTTGACCCCATTATTTTAACAAGAAAGGGTCTTACTACCTTTACAAATCTATTTAAAATCGCAAACTCTGAGTGCTAACAGTCAAATAATGTATAAAAATTAACTTATAAACTTTCTAAATATTTAATGTTTTGTTAAAATTAACTGCATATGTACTAATATGTATGCTATTAATATATATCCAAAGGTAGCACAAAAGTGAAACTTGGCAAAAATCAAGGATTATACTTTTTAGTACCCTGTAACAACCCAATACCACCTTTTTTGAGAATGACTCAATTACGAGATCGAAAAGATCGGTAATGACGAGATAATTAACTGGTAATAACGAAATCTTTTCTCGTAATAACGAGATAATTATCTTTCTCGTTATTACGAGATAAAAACATTTTTTTATGTGGCCCTATTCGTCTTTCGTACAACAGGCTGGGGGTCTGGGTGCCGCCTTGAGGCCCCAAGGTGGTCTAAGGTAAAGCCCTGGTGGGGGCCCATGGGACGAAGCCCCCGGAAGCTTCCAGGTTTTGGAGGTTTTTAAACAGTATTTGAGCTATTCTAGGTATACTTGGCATGTTATAAAATTCATGAATAACAACAAAATCTGATTTTCGTATTCTTCTACTATTTTTTTTTTAAATTTGATAACAAAAGTGAGCTGGCCCCCCGCCCCCTCTTAATCCGCCAGTGTAAATGCTCACCCGACGTTCGCGCCCACACATTAAAAACATCCAGGCGTACAAACGTCAGCTATAGGAGAACCTCAAATAAGACTGAGTGTAGAACTATAGTCTCGTAAGAATGTGACGTTTAAATTGTCCGTTTAGACCGGTATTTTGTCTGAGAATATATGTCATCCAGTTGTGACCAAAACGTTGTGGCGGAATGACGATTTCAATTTTTAAGAAGTGCAGACACAATACAAGAATTGCGGGCTCACATATAGATGATGAGAACCATGCTCAGTTCACTCTCAAACCACAATATATTAAATGGTGTGTAGATGTTTAAATCTTACCACTCAACTTTCTATTCAAGAACAGCCGTATTCACATGGCGATATTATTTTCCCTAAATTAAATCATTGATATTTTAAAAATTAAATTTCAATATCGGAGTTAAAATTGCTGACGGAACAATGAAAGACAACTCGTGATTACTTACAGAAAGTATGCCTAAGTGGTTATATACCGGTCCGTCCGTTCGTCCATCTGTTTGTTTGTCATATCGTCATGTTCTAAATCTCTTTTTCATTTCTCAATTGTTAACTTGATTGATTCAATAGGTTATTTTTATTTAGAAGGATATTTGTATTGAACCCCCCCCCCCCCAACAACAAAACTTTCTACAAAATTACACTTACACAAGGGATATTATATACACACGTATACATGTATAACAAAATAATATTTTATGATACGTTTTCATAATTATGTGCAGTAGAGTTTCAAAATTTCCATTTTTCTAATGACTAATTAGCAAATTAGAGACATAACCGGATGTTTTCACCACGAAATCTGATAATAACGGAAGCACAAATCATCTTTCCTTTTCGAGAGAATAGCAGTAAGGTTGTATTACTTTATCATCACCAAGTTATAAGGAAAAAAAATATTTAAAAAAAAAATCATCTCCCAAAAAACAGTTTAATAAACAGCATGTTAGAAGTGCCTTTCTTTTTGGAAGACACAAACTCACAAAGAAGCATTTTTTAAATTTTGACATTGATTTATGATGCTGAAAGGGAATTTTAAATGAAAGTATTTTAGGTATCCATTTCATATGAATTTGTTGCTAAAAGTATCCGTTACCTAAGTAGCAGAGACTGAAGATGAACAAATGCTATTTCAGCAACTTTATTGAAAAGATGTCAAAATGTTATATATAAATTCATTAATTTTCAAACAGTAGTTTTAATATAACATTTAATAGTGGAAAATTCAAAGTAAAAAAGTTGAAATGAAACCGTTGCCTATAGTCAAACTGGTAGTAACGAGTCACGCACTATTTATCAAGATCCAAAATACTACTACTACTTAGAATTCTGGATGAAATTATAAGAAGTTTCCGTCACGTAAGAGCAATGCTTTTATACAATTATTGCTTTTTTTTTTTAAGGTAAATACCATGATTTAGCTACCCGAGAAATACAATACTTTATGTCGTTTCAACCTCATTTGGAAGTTTAACAAGGCAATGTATTTAGCTTTCTTTCTTACGCTTCTTACTCGTCGAAAATTGAACCTTTAGAAAATAGTTTTCAACAAACATCAACCATATACAGTACAGTCCGTTCTAATATAAATTAACAAATAAATTATACATGACATTTTTTATGTATAGACTGAATATATTTTATATTGTTTGATCACTCTATTGGTCACTAGTGTTAGTTATAAGCTAGGACAGACACCTTTGGTATGCTTCCTGCAGTAATTTATATAATTTTTATTGTGCCAGGTGTCTTATTGAATTGTACACTCTGATCGGGGACCCTAATAAAGCAACACCGTTATTGATTCTGCGCGCTTTCTTGTATTTAATTTTAGTAAATTCATCCAAAACTTTACTGGACTGGACATTGTCAAAAGCCTGAAAAGGTCCTCCACTGCAAGCGAGTTAACAATTCCCTATCTAGCATCGACGTCCGAAGTGCGATAACTATACTGCAGTAGTACGTTTATGAGAAGTTTTAAACTACACGTTTAAAACGTCGTACAGACGTCGTGTGCCAGCTTTGAGTCTGATTTTATCATTTTCACTCTAGTAATCAACAAGGGCCCTGAATATGTTGGTGGATAAAACAAAAACCTAGTTTTCCCAGAACAGCACTTACTTTTTTCTCTCTTTTTTACTCGTTTTTCAAAGGAGTTGCATTTTTTTTTTTTGGAATATGATAGGCAGGTGTCATTTAGATTGTCAATACAAATTTTGAAACCAATTCTCGTCATAAGTTTATAAGTACCAAACGTAATTGCGATGTTCATTGCATTCATAGCAAGTGCAGACATTGGGGGACAACTTCAACACACTGCTTAATCCCATGAGTTTTAAAAGACAGAGAGATGCCTGTACAGTCATTACGATTTATTTTGCCAGTTTTCAGTATAAGTAATTTTTTTAATCGTTTTTATACAATACCATAGGTCTATATGTTCTCTTCTTGCTTTCGCTTTGTTGCTTGAAAAAAAAAGTTTTCATTTATCCGGTATATATTAAACTGTTGTTATTAAATTGATGTTGTTTTTCGTCGGGATTCTACAACAACAATTAATAGTAAATTAAAAGTCTCAATGGCCCCTTAAAGTGCAATTTCTATTAACATTTTAAGCCGCAAAAATCCAATCTAATAATATTTAATCCAGTTGTACTACATGTACGTGTACCATTCATGCGTGGTTTTCCTTATTTTCGACATTTTTTTTTTCAAAATTAAAATAGACATTACACTTGAATCGCATTGTCGCAAGCCGCGACCCGGATTCCTACAGATAATCGTACATGTACATGTATATATAGAGACCATAGTTTGCGACGATGCTTGAATCGATATCAAAATATTTATACTGGCATTTATAAGCTCAATATAATAAGAGATGTGCCATTATTTTTCATTTTGAAATAACATCAATCATTCAATTTAATGATATATATCCGAGTTCCTGTTCAGCTTGGGAAACTGCTGCCAGGTACATACCGTATAACGGGTAATTTTTACTGCTGTGATTTTTTACGAATTTGTCTTAAAATAGGGCGATCTGAATTTTTACGCGTAATTTTTTTACGAATTTGACATGTCCGTAAAAATTAAAATCATCTGTGGTAAAAGGGGGGGGGGGGGGAAATTTCACAGTAAACACATACAAATCAGAAAATCGTTTTTCTGTTAACGAGTCCTTAATTATTATGATTGTGTTTATTCATTTACCTTTATTTCATATGTGATATACACTTACTTATTCCTATCAATCTGGGTATCATCATTGATGTACACCATGTGCTCGTCTCAGTTCGATTTACCGGGAAAAAAAGAAAGACAACTATTCGCAAAAATAATACTTACAATCGCCCATTCTCATTCTCCATCAGCTGGAAGCGGTATCCAGCGCAACCAAGCACACAAGCTAGAATCAGGAGCAGCCGCATGGAGTGAACATGGAGCAATGCAGCGACCGGTGAACAATGACATATTTAAAAAGAACTGGTTTTTGAAACAGGAAGAAAAAAGCTTTGGCCTTCATTACAAACAAGGAATGGAGTATTTATTGATTTCTTCATAAAGCTAAAGACTGCTTTTAAAGTATCAAAATTGCGTAATTTATTTGAAGTACCTTTCTTGTGTGTTTTATGAAAAGATAAGAAATAAAAATATTTTCACGATGTTATTAAACTACATTAAACTAAACTAATATACATGCACATGATATATATGTTCAAAAAAATTCTTTCTATGCGAAACGTTTGCCAAACAGGTGCATATGTATGTCTATTATAATTTACATACCGGTATATATATATATATATATATATATATATATATATATATATATATATATATATATATATATATATATATATATATATATATATATATATACACTGTATGTACATGTACTGCAGTACTGTCATATCAGCCACGTAGCATCATTTTTGAAAGTGGGGGGGGGGTGACTTTTCCGAAAATCACAAGCAAATACCTTAATCTATTCGAGGTGGTGGGGGGGGGGGGCTGCGCATTACATGAAACCGCTATATCTAAAATGTTATTATATTTAGGCAATCATAGTAACATCCCTATATTTTTTCTCATGTTAAAAAAACCACAAACAAACAAAACCTAACAAGGTGGGTTCAATTCCTTCAAAATTCAATTTTCGAGATGTTATTTAGTAAGTACGAGTAAAAATGTTTCTTGTGAGAAAGTAAGTGGGCCAGCAGCAGCCCACCCCCAATGAATTTAAGAACTATTTTTAGCGTTACTCCATTTCCTAATGTCCCATTATTTATGTATCTATTTATTCAGTGAGTATTTACGGAAGCCCATTTAGGACCTATCAACAAATATTTTTGAATTTGATATAACGAATTCTTGAATTTGTTAAAACGAATTTAAATCGTTTTAACAAATTGTGGAATCCGTAATAACGAATTAAATTTGTTATAACAAATTTTAGGAATTCGTTATAACGAATTTAATCTGTTATAACAAATTTTATGAATTCGTTTTTACAAATTTTGAAATCTGTTTTAACAAATTAAATTTGAAATAACGAGTTCAAGAATTCGTTATTTCAAAGTTATAAATCGTATTTTCGGTTTTTAAAATCTGTTAAAACGTATTTTCATCCAATTTGTGATAACAAATTTCATATATTGCGGGAACAAATTAAACGGGGCGGACTTCATTTGTCCCATATAGACGTACGCCGAAAAGGGCTGATCAATTGACCGACGTTTAAGGGCAAAATGGCAAATGAAGTAAACCGTTGTAAAAACAAGTGCAGGAACATATTGTCACAGCTGTTAGTGTAACCATGGTGACAGATGTAACAATTCCAAAAGACACCTTTCTTTATGGGCTTTGCTAGAATTCCTACATAGATGGGAACTGTTAAATATGTAACAACGCAATTTCACCAAAAGTACTAGGAAATACAGATTTTTTACAGGTTTCTGCGCAAAATTTTAACAATTTGTTGCATCAATGCTATCAATCAATGAGGATGCTGATTTATTAACAAATATCTGCATTTTGCATCTCATTACATCATCAAACTGTGTGATTATGTCATACTTAAAAAAGCGGTGAATTCCACGCCGGTCTGGCATAAAATTGATAATATTTTATATAACGTAACCAGACATTATAACTAGGATGTGCGCATGCGTAAACCAACTTCCAATCGGGATCGGTAAACGTTTGGGAGGAAATTCGAAAGCTTTTTGGAGGAACTTTGAACTGATATATGTGCAATACAAGCTTATCTTTTAAAAAGATTGGTGAGCTAGCGCTGTAGCCATCATAAAACATAGAAGCATCGGCAATGGCATAGCTCATTGACTGTGCCTTAATCATTATGTATCTACTGTAATTTCAACTTCGAGGTGAAAATTTTCAAGAACCATTGGTACCGTTTTGTAGCAATCGTATCTTCTCGGGCCTTTCCGTCAAGCTCGGAAAACATAACCGAGGTTGTTTTCCGAGCTTGAAGGTAGTTAAAATAAAGCTAGCTATTTATTATACTATTTAAAATAACTTTGCATAATAAGACCTAAGCGACTGTTACTATTTTGACATTTACAATATAACACAAAACTTCGTGTGAAGAAGATAAAACGAAATTCACATGGTATAGTTTATCTACAGTAGTACAGTATTCCCAGAATCCCCTACTGTGGAGTCGAGCATGCGTATTCAAGTGAAAAAGACTAACGTAGTTGCTAGCGCTCGAGAGCGCTAGCAAAAAAAAAAGGAAAACGCGATTTTCATATCATATAGTCATTAAAAGTGATAAGAATGTTATGTAGATTTGGTTTATGCTAAATATGTATGAAATTGATTAAATATTTGAGAGGACAATAAAGGCAATGTTTCAGGAAAACAACAGGCACGTAGCTTCAAAGAAGTGTGTGTGTGTCGGGGGGGGGGGGTGGTGGCAGGAAGACAGGGGAGGCCTGCCGCCCCCCCCCCCCAACCACTTTTGCTCGAAGCAAACATTTTCTTAAATTTACATATAAAGAAGTGAATTAACATGGACTTCCTCCCATGATTTTTAAAGCATGTAAAAAATATTGAAGTGAACGGGAGGAAATAAACAGTGAAATTGAAGTTTAAGGCACACTTAGCCTTATATAGCTACCCCCACGGTTTACGATTTTCGAATTTTTGAGTATTATTATTATTATTATTTTTTTTGCATGTAAAGAATTTTTGGGTGAGTCTCCTCCCTTTCTACTTTTCTACTATGCTACCTGTTTGAACAAAATATCATGGTTTCGTTACATATACTAGTAAGAAAGAATTGGGTTTATATATAAACCAATATTATCTCCTGTATTGTGCCATTCACCAGGTTCTATAAACACCTAACATTAGTTTCAATTTAAAAAAATCGAAGGTTGGGAGGGGGAGAGAAGGATAATTTATTTTGATTTTCTTTTCTTGTCAGGGGTTATGGGGGTAGGGGTGGTCAGGACACCGACTACTTGTAGATCTATCCATGACCCCTCACAAAGGTCTGTGTGCCCATCACCAGGGTCTGTATACACATATCTAGAGTCAGTATACCCATCACCAGGGTCTCACCAGGGTTAGTGTACGTATCACCATGATCTGTGTGCCCATCACCAGTGTCAGTATACCCATCACCAGGGTCAGAGTACATATTACTAGGGTCTGTGTGCCCATCACTAGGGTTTGTATACCCATTACCAGAAATCCACCTAACCATCGTCAGGGTCTTAATATTTATCACCAATGGTCAGTGTACGTATCATCAGGGTCTATATGCCTATCACCAGGGTCAGAGTACGTATCACCAGGGTTTGTCTGCCCAGTGTACGTATCACCAGGGTCTGTGTGCCAATCACCAGGGTCAGTAGACCCATCACCAGGGTATCAATACAAATGACCAGGGTCAGTGTGCGTATCACCAGCGTCTGTGTGCCCATCACTAGGGTCTCAATGCATATCACCAAGGTCAATATACATATCACTAGGATCTGGGTGCCAATCACCAGGGTCTCAATACCTATCTTGTGATAGATATTGATACCCTGGTGACGTGTATACTGACTTTGGTTTTGCGTATTTAGACCCTGGTGATACTAGCTTACACTGACCTTGGTTATAGATAAACTGATACTGGTGATGGATATACTGACCATGGTGATATGCACTCTGACCCTGGTGATGAGTACTAGTATACAGACCTTGGTGATAGGTATTGAGACCCTGGTGATGGCCAAACAGACCAAGGTAATACGTACACCGACCCTGTTGATAGGTATTGAAATCCTGGTGATGGGTATACTGACTCTGGTTATGGTTATATAGACCCTGGTGTGGGCTCATTGACCCTGGTAATACGTACACTGACCCTGGCGATAGGTATTGAGATCTTAGATATGGGCACAGAACCTGGTTATTGGTATACTGACCCTGGTTAATGACACACTAACTCTTGTGATACGTACACTACACCCTGGTGGTACATTGTAGGTATTGAGACCCTGGTGATATGTAAACCGACTCTGGTAATGGGTACACAGACCCAGGTGATACGTACACTGACCCTGGTGATGGGTTGTGAGACCCTGTTGATGGGTATACTGAACCTGGTGATGGGCACACAGACCCTGGTGATACGTACACTGACCCTGGTGATGGGTAGTGAGACCCTGTTGATGGGTATACTGATCCTGGTGATGGGCACACAGACCCTGGTGATACGTATTCTGACCCTGGTGATAGGTATACTGACCCTGGTGATAGGTTTAAAAACCAAGGTGATACGTTTAATGACCTTTTTTATGTGTATAAAGACCTGTTGGCAAACAGACCCTACTGATGGGTCATGGATAGATCTGCAAGGAGTCGGAGTCCTGACCATCCCACCCATCCCCTCTTATTACCCCTGAGAAAAAGAAAAACAAAATGTATTATCCAACTCACCTTCCTAACCTTGAATTTGTAATTGAATCCGAGCTAAGGTGTTTATAGAACCTGGTCAACGGCACAAAATGCAAGAGATAATATTGGTTTATATATAAACCAAGTCTTTTTTACTGGTATACGGTTTGTAATGAAACCATGATATTTTGTTCAGGCACGTAGCATTGTGGCAAAAAGGGGGTTGGGGCCAGATCCATCCATCTTAACATGCAAAAAAAAAAATCTCTCAAAAATTTGAAAATCCTAATCAGTGGGGGTAGGGGGACTAAGTGTACCTTTAACTTCAACTTCACAGTTTATTTCCACCCTTACACTTCAATTTTTGATATGCTCCCAAAACCTTTGGGAGCAACTTCATGTTAATTCACTTTTTTATATGTAAATTAAAGAAAAATGTTTGCTGCAAGAACAAGTTGGGGGAGGGGGAAGGCTGCCACCTCCCTCTGATGCTATATGTCTGTTATTTCCTGTAGCATTGCTTTTATTGTTCGCTCAAATATTTAGGTGTAAAACTAAATATACATAACATTTTTATCACTTTTAATGACTACATGTATATGATATAAAAATTGCGTTTTCTTTTCCTTTCTATTGCACATATATAAGTTCGAAGTCCCTCCAAAAAGCTTTCGAATTTCCTTCTAAACGTTTACCGATCCCGATGAAAAGTTGGTTCACGCATGCGCACATAATTATATAATGCCTGGTTACGTTATATAAAATATTATCAATTCTATGCCAGACCGGCGTGGAATTCATCGCTTTTTTAAGTATGACGTAATCTCACAGTTTGGTGATGTAATGAGATGAAAAATGCAGATATTTGTTAATAAATCAGCATCCTCGTTGATTGATAGCATTGAATTAAAATTTTGCGCAGAAACCCGTAAAAAATCTGTATTTCCTAGTACTTTTGGTGAAATTGCGTTGTTACATATTTAACAGTTCCCATCTATGTAGGAATTCTAGCAAAGCCCATAAAGAAAGGTGTCTTTTGGAATTGTTACATCTGTTACCATGGTTACACTAACAGCTGTGACAATATGTTCCTACATTTTTGTTTTTACAACGGTTTTCTTCATTCGCAATTTTGCCCTTTAACGTTGGTCAATTGATCAGCGCACTTCGACGTACGCCTATATGGGACAAATGAAGTCCGCCCCGTTTAATTTGTTCCCGCAATATATGAAATTTGTTATCACAAATTGGATGAAAATACGTTTTAACAGATTTTAAAAACCGAAAATACGATTTATAACTTTGAAATAACGAATTCTTGAATTCGTTATTTCAAATTTAATTTGTTAAAACAGATTTCAAAAATTGTAAAAACGAATTCATAACATTTGTTATAACAGATTAAATTCGTTATAACGAATTCCTAAAATTTGTTATAACAAATTTAATTCGTTATTACGGATTCCACAATTTGTTAAAACGATTTAAATTCGTTTTAACAAATTCAAGAATTCGTTATATCAAATTCAAAAATATTTTTTGATAGGTCCTAAGTGGGCTTCCGTAAGTATTTACTTATCGATTGAATTCTTTTTTCACGTCTTTCATTAACCCCCCCCCCACCCGTTTTTCCAGATGGAGTTATCGTTCATAAACATTAACGAGCATGCGCATTACGAATTTCCCGCTGTATATGAAAACAAAACAAAATGTGGTGATCGAAGAAAGTGTCAATACACATATCTCCGCAGACATTCAAGCTGGGTCTGTGTCAATTGATACAATAATGCAATTAACGAATAACTCCAAAAAAAATTAATCGCACGGTTCCTTTACTTTCTACAGAAAGATGTAAACTATGGCAAGTGGTGGTTCGTCTTTCATCGCTACACCCGTCGCCGTCAGTGCTGGACATTCCAGTCCAGTCCGAGCAATGAAGTCTGCGGGAATGAAGAAGTCGTCGGCCTCAGAGCTTCTGGATCAGATAAGGCAGCTGGAAGTAGAGGGACAGAAGCTTCGACATTCTAACCTCATCAATCTGGGTAAGGACATTGAAGAATCGTGATCAGACATGTTCGAAATCAGATTTAAAACCCTGTCATCTGATTGTTCTATGACTGGAATAATTACTGTATTTTACAAAAGTGCACTTTTTTGTTTCATTGAGATTCTCAATACCGGTATATATAATTTTTTATAAGAAGTATTATAATTATTTTTTTAACGGAGTCCGTTAATCATTGATTAAATAATTTGGCACGTAACACTTGGCATACACCACTTGCCATTTGTGGTTTGCAACGGGGTCTTATTTCTCTCATGTGAATTTGAGACTGATCGGGTATCAGGTGATTTTAAATTGCATATTTATTGACTTAATAAAGTTAATGGCATCAGTAAATTAAATCAAGTACCTGATTTTTTTCTGCCAAACTTTTTTTTTTTTCATTTTTCAATCTTTTGTTCTAAAAATGATACAGAAAATAATCACTTCCAAATGTTTCATTTGATGGATTTATTTTAATGTAGGTTAGCTTTATAACTACCCCCCCCCCCCAAGTTCTTTTAACACATCTATTGTGATGATGTAAAGTACCAGTTGTATGTTGAGCATTTTTTAAAATAACAATCTGAGAGACACAACCAGATCTACTTTACCTTTATAACCAATGATCTTGCAAAATATAGTATTTATATTCTAATATTTGGTTCTTTGACCATTTTTTGATTTCAATCCTAAATTCCCTGGCATCGGATTGCTTAGATATGTATATATAGTCCTATGGTTTAGGTAACATAGTTAAATTCTTAAATTTCTTTATTTAGAAACATAATATTTCTCACCGTTAAAAATAACAATATAACATGGGATTTTTTACTTTACTTTTTTTCCCATGTTTTTAAGATCATTTTAAAATTGAATTTTATGATGTTGATTTATTCCACATCTGGGTAAATTACCGGTACCTAATGAAAAAACTGGAAAGAAAACTTTCTGAAATGCAAAATCTGATGTTTTTTCCTCAATTTCCTGTGACAACACTGAACAATGCATATTCTCAGAATTACAGTGTTAATCCTACAATAATTTTTTTTAATTCCCTCCTGATAATGAAAGACAAACACTTTACAATACCTGTATATTATATTTCAAAAATACCTAGTTATAAATTCCATCAACTGATTTATGATTGAGAATGTAAGTGATAATAAAAATATTACAGTACACATATTCCTGAAAATTGAAATATAGCTGATAAGGATTAGAAGATTTATGGTACAACACTCTTGAATTGACCAGATATGTGCTGGATTTTGTTTGATTTGTAAACATTTCCCCTTTTAATTTAGAATATGAACTACTGACATCTACATAACCATCTATGTTATGTGTGCACCACATTGTATTGCTTTGGCAGTACATGTACATGTATGTGTATCATACATGTTTTCAGATTTAAAAAACAATTGAAGAATGATTTTTAAACCATTCATTTTTGTCTAAAAAAAAGAATAGAGTGTATGAATTTATGTACTGTGCTTCTAGGAGAGTGTATATGCTTTACTATGATTTTAAGATAAGATTCCAGTTTGACCTGAAATTATAACATTTATCCCCAGAATGTTACATGTATTTATTGAATTGCATGAATTCATCTCCCAATCCCTGAAATCAATATATACTGGTATGTAACCACATATGAAACTGTTGAAACAGCATTAGACCAAAATACAATCCCCCTTAAATAAAGACAAACACAGTAGATCAAAGATTTGAGCAATAGATTGATAAAACTTTCAACATTTAGATTGAATGGTACATATATCTAATTTAACCAATAATAGGCCCCTGTAGGAGGGGTGAAAAGTTGAACATTGGATAACTTGTCTACAAACATCTAAAATATATCACAAGATTTTAGTACAGTGCATGTACTTCATTTTTTAATTGAATGACCAGATAGTTTTCATTTCTACAGAATTATTTGCCAGTTATTGTATACATATAAAAATAAGCATTTTAAACAAAAAATTCAAAGGTGCAATGCACAATTAAGTTTCAAGTATTAATGTAAAGAACATGAACTTTGATGTCTTCTGTTCTGCTAATCGTCAGGGCTGTAATACCCTAGCTATTTCTGTTTGTATTCAAAATGGTTGGCATTGAGAACCATTCCTATTATACTCTGTTATATACATGTACCCAGTATTCAAGTTATTTTTGGCTATTAAGAAAGAAAGATTACTTTAGATTAGTTAAACATATCGAAATATTGTATATAGTGTGGTATTAAAAAAAAAACCAGAAATAAGAAAATAGTATCCCCATCAAATGGTGTATATATATATAGTGGTTAGATAGAATATACATGTAGAAGTTTGTAAGGGATATGTTAGAAGAGTAAAATATTTGTCAGACAATGTAAGAGACAGGTGGGATTAGGGCCTGGAAATCTTGTGAGATTCATGCTTACAATGGGATCA
Source organism: Magallana ariakensis (assembly GCA_020458035.1). NCBI lineage: Eukaryota > Metazoa > Mollusca > Bivalvia > Ostreida > Ostreidae > Magallana > Magallana ariakensis. Next base: position 58,486,159 of record CM035815.1, read on the forward strand.
TTAGGATCCAATACATAAAAAGCCAGGGAATTAAACTTCAATAGAAAAAGACTTAAACAAGACAGAGTCTCCAGGATTCAAGACATTTAAATTGCAATTTGCGGCGAATGCTTTATTATTTGTATACACTTTATAGTAAAAATATGCAGAGCCTATTTGTATTCAGTTCGCAGAAGTACTCAATATTTGACAACTTCAGTGATCTGAATGGTTCTTCAGTCCCTGTTTATGTTTGTCAAATGGTCATCCATAAACAAGGGAATCATTGGTTTACGCAGGCTTAAGACAGTTTGCCGCTCCCGTTGGACAAGCCACATCAGGTTGGTCCAGGATGACCCAGGGGGTCTATGGAGCCAGAGTTTGACCCGGGCTAGCGGCAGGGGCGGGATTAGGTGGGCATTGATTTTGGAAGGTTTTTTGGTTGGTAGTGACAATATACAGTCCTTCAGATAGGTTATTGATCCTTTTTCTGTTGTCAATGTTAGGTTGTCAGCGCATCCATTGGGTAAGGGGATTAAGTGCAAAAGAAAGGCATAAGCCTGATGTCAAAGAAAAGTCTGATGGACTTTGATGTCTCTGGTGTTGTTTGGTGTAATGCAGCAAGTTGCTCACCCACGCGGTTCTGGCAGGACTCCTTGTTGTCACTGTGAAGTCAGTAACACCTTGTTTTACAGACATGTGGGATCTTGTAGATTGATTGATTATGATTGATAGTCTTTATTGGTAAATTAGCTTTACTTATTAAACAGATTAAGTCCAGGTAAACATTAACTGTGGGGGCCACTGTTTGCTCTAGCTTCTTAAATTGCCATTTAGCTGTGCACGTTTCACATCTGTGGTATTTTAGCCTGTTCAATAATATTTAACTTACAAATCACCAGTGTTTGGCAAACTCCACTTTCTTTAATAAGGTTAGAGTTTCATTTATATCCCCTTTTACTCTGTCACACAGTGCCATTATTTAATAGAAATCTTGCAATGAACCAAGTACCAGGGTAAATATCCTTCAAAGATAAAATACCCAATCTTACAATATTAGATAAAAAATGAAATGAGAGAAGCTTCTTTTTATTACCTATTGTAAGTGTTTTATTTGTTCAGTTTATTTGATCCTCTTCTTTAAACACAGTTGCTGTTGTAATGTTGTGCATGTGGTTGAGGAGAGAGAGCATTGACAGATATCCCCTCCTAATCCAGTTTATTACATTAGAGCTTTAGACTTTCAGCAAATATAACGGATTTACATGAATTATGCTGAGTGTGGTGTTTCATATTGCTCCGTCTTGCACTCATGCTCTATTTCATGTTTGTTGTAAATATGATGTGTACACTTTCTAATAATTTGTCATTTTGTACATGATGCAATGTACCGGCATTTTACATTCCTAGTTTAAGACCGCGGAACATTAACTGGCAAGATTGGAAATATACAGCTTACATCAATTTCACCTGTTACAGTCAAAACATTTGAAATGGGTGGTAACAAATTGTCGTGGACGTCTGAGAAAACATTGGATTGAAACTTGAATTATAAATATAAAGCACATTATAATCAAAATACTTTCACCTTTTAAAAATTTCTAAATTTCAAAATGTGTTTTAATTTTTTTTTTGGAAAAGTAAAAAATATAAAGCCTCATTAGGACTCGAACTCATGACTTACAGATTCATAGTTAATGCTCTAACCAATTGCACTACGTGGTTAGGTAACAATTTTGGGAAAGAAAAAAAAGAAAGAAAAATTATACTTGATTTTGTTGTTTCATTAGATAGGAAGTATGTCACAATATGGAGGTGTCCCTTACCACCTAAAGAAAAAATCAATGAAGAGAACCAACTTCAAAAGTATCATACATTTATTAATCTGATATTTTTATGCAGTTGATTAGAATTTAAAATTCAAGAGAAATGATGTAGAAAGACAAACATCTTCCTGCTTTAGGAAGTGAAATAACATGTATGTACTACTCAGAATTTGCTAAGTATCACCGGTTTTTCTCTTGTTTTACAGTTACCGCATTTTAAAAACTTAAGTATCTTTCATGCATTTAACTTTTATGTTATACAAGTACAAGAAGCTTCAAGCTTTTGTTTTATGAACCAGTCCAAAAATGTATCAAGTCTTGGGGGTAACATAGCAAATTTTGAATTGTATATACAATTTGCATGTATTTGAAATCTACATGCAGATTCTTAATTACATGTACATAAGATATGTTTGTTATTTGAGAAATAAACAGTAACAAAGAAAAGAAAATGTATGTCATAAACCAGTTATTTTACATGCTGTGCATGGGCATTAAAAATGGATTTAAACACCAAAACCAAATAACAAACCAACAACAGGGTGCTCCCCAAAATACAAAAAAACAAAAACAAAAAATGAAACAAAAATCATTTTTTTTTTTTTTTTTGGTGACATAATCTAGATTGATAACTTAATTTTCACTTCCCACCTTCAACAGGAGGGGTAGGTTTAGGGAGGATTTTTCTAAACCTTGGTTTGGTGGGATTATTGTTAGCGGTAGGTTGGCAGATAATCACCTTCAGGGGCCCCGGCTGAAGGGGCTGGGACCCTTGCTGAACACTTGGATTACACATTGGCTGGTGTCCTGTGCTGTTTGGTATCATCTGGCCATTTGTCAGTTCTTGAGGAAGTCCATGGATGAATGGGGTCATGTTTGCCATGTTATGAGGCGCTGACTTCATTCTTCCTTGAGCCACACTGGTGGGTGGGTGCATTGTTGTTTTGATGACCTGAAATGGTGGACTGTTGTTAGAGCGGCCAAGTTCAATCATTTGTCCACTTACTGGTATATTTGAATGTCCTGTTTTAGGCCGTAAACTACTGTCTGAGACCTGGGGTGGTCTATGAATGAGAGTTGGATTCTGAGGGAAGGGCATGTTTTGTTGGATTTGTGGACCTCCTGTCGGAGCATTTATGATATGAGCAGCCACTGGGAAATGTGAATCTGGGAAACCATTACTTGTTGATAGTGCCATCAAGTTGTTATTGATATTCATATTTTGTGAAAATGGTGATGGTCTAGAAACTGGGTTTTTTGTTTCCAAAGGATTATCTGTAATTTCACACAGAATGTTTGGCAGATTTCCATTACTGCCTTCTTGAAAAGGACTTTTGGTCAAAGGGGCTTGCACTTCTCTTGGCTTTGGATGGAACTTTGATGGTTGATCTGAGATCTTTGAGGGTCGGGCTGCCATTACTCTTGTAAAATTTTGATTTCCTTGGGTGTTAAACTCACCTAGGCAATGGTTTGATGAAGGGTGACTCCTTGGGACTGGAAAACGTGATGCTGTGTAAGATGGATTTGGAGGGTTTGGTCTTGTTTGCTGATGTAGAGCAGGCACACTCTCTGGATTTGCCATTTTCAGTCTCTGGTCAGGGTTGTGCTGGTTTGCTTTGCGCAAGTCCTTGTCAATAATATCACTAGCATATTCAAACAGGTCCTCAATGGTCTCATTATGGGTAGATGGATAGGAGTTTGGGCGTGGTTCACATGGAGCTGATACAAATTGTGTTTTTTTTATAGCATCTGCACTGGTGGATCTTTGTTGGGGGTTGGTGCATGGAGTAAGCATGAAATTCCCAGGCAGGCTAGACATACTATTCTGTGTCCTGAGTAATGGCATCTCATGAGTGGGTTGTAAATAGAACTGATTGTTAACACCACTTGGACAAGCAGGTGGTAATGGCAAAATCTCTGTAAAATTCTCGTTGGGTAGAGGCTCTGGAGGGCAATGTTCTGGGCTAGACTCAGAGACTATCCCTTCAAGGGCCTTCAGTAAACTGTCTTCATCATAGAACTTTTCAACAGATACCTCCTCCTCTCCTATTTCTCCATAACCAGGTACTTGCTGTGGTGGCAGTTGATGGGGTCGATCCTGTCTGTTGAATGGATGATAGAGATTTGTGTGTTTTTGATACCCAATCATTGGTCCTTTTTTCAGGAAGCTTGAATCTTCATCTGTAGGAGCAGAGGCTGTAGTTTTTCCTTCTGTATGATCTACTGTGAGTTTTTCCAGCTTGCCACTGAGTTCATCTGCTTCTAAACTGAAAGAAACCTCCTGTTGATTGTAGCCATTCTTCACATCATCACTCTGTTCAATTTTCTCCTCTTCATTGTTATTGTTGTCGTTGTCCATGGAATACAGCAGGGCATTGATACTTTTACCACTTGCCCGGGCAGAGTCAATCTTGTTCTTTAACTCTTGAATTGATTTCATATCAGTTTCTGAGCAAGGTTTGCACAATTTATGTCCATTGGCCTTTGTTGAGTCACCTTTACTTTTTTGATCCTTGGTTAATTTAATATTTGGATCTGACCTTGGTTTGCACATCTTTGGACATGTATTTTTTGTGCCGTTGCCACAAACACTTTTACTTTGTAACCTGTGCTCTTGTGCTGGTCTTTCCTTTGAAGAATTGATGTTCTTTTCTCTTGTTGCATGTGAAAGATTTACCGCTTTGTTTTCATCAAATTCTGTAGCTTTCTCTTCCTTTTTTGGTGGATGCATTTGATCAGCCTCTAATGACTGGGATTTCTTTGCCAGGCTTTTTTCTTGCATCGGAGGGCCATGCTTCTGTTTAACAGCAGTCTCAGCCTTAGTTCCAGCACTGGAGGGCTGTTGTTTGTTTTCAGTATTTGCCAGCAGTACAGATTCTTGATCTTCCTTGCTTGTATTCTTGTTACATTTCACTGAATGGCTTTTCTCCTTCTCTCTGTTTTCAACCTCTGCTTCCATCTCCCCCACAGAAGTGAACTCAAACTGTTAAATGTAAAACAAGCAGAATTATGAATGGAACATTCAATACAACATATACAACAAGGAAAATACATCCAGTAATACATGAACTATTTATTTTTACCACTTTGTTACAGTTACTCGGTCATTGAGATTGGAGTCTCATCTAGAACGCCTGCACAATCCTAGTCTACATGTGGTATGATACAATAGATTCTGACTGCGATTCTTATTCATGAAGTTTTATTTTGATCTCACCACATATTTCTTTGTCATTCATGCAAAAGAGTTTTTTTTTCTAATGTTAATTTAATTTCATGCCAGCGGGCAGATGTAATTAGCACAGAGCTTTATCAACATGTCCCTTAAGTCACCTACATTAGACATGCAGGGGAAGTCCCTATCTTAAATCTCACATTACACTTAACAATACTGAAACCATAGTACATGTGTGTTGTACTGTAATCCAGTGTATGGTTGACTACATTGACTGATAAGGAGTGGTGTAATGTACGGAGCTAATTGTCACGTTTTTAATGTCAGTTTTTACTTTAGTTGTTGATTCACCCTATCAGACCCCAGTGATCAACACTTCACATAAAAAAGTATGTCATGGCTGAAATAGGTGTTGACAGCTCATAAATAGGTAATATAAGTAATAATTGACTTACATCTATGTTAATCCTCACTGGAATATGGCAGTTGATGATTTTAATCCAACAGAAAAGAACAAATGATGCACACTTTCTGCCCTATCAAGCTGGGATTTTCCGGAAGTTTATTTTGAGAACAGGAAATAATTCCTATGCTAATCAGGGATAGGCTGCGCTAGATTGCACATGGTTTAGAAATATTAGAAAAACCTTATATCTCTACTACATTTAACACAATGATTATTTACAAAAGCCCATATTAAGGTGCTCAGTTTTGTGAAGCGAGCAAAGGAAGTGACCTATTTTTTGGATACACAAAAACATGATTTTTATTGACACGACACAGCATTCAGTGGTCACAAACATATCAGAGTCGTCAGATCAGCTCCCAGGCTGACAGGTTCAGACTTGCAAATGACTCTCTTAAACATGTCGCATGACAAAAAAAGCGAGGTTGTTTACTTTTAATTCGTTCCTGTACACGAAAATAAATGCTCAATTATTGTTGAAGAGACTTTGTACAACGAAGTTGATTGTTGAGAATTTTGTTTTACATTGTTATTTTATTTAACCTCAAAACAAATGTGATGATTTCCCATTAAAACAAAATAAATATGAATGTTTTCAAAAACCCACTTTTCTAGGGTTTTTTTGCTATTAAGTGGAACTATTTGTGTACCGGTATTTCTTAACCAAAAAATTGAAAATTTTAAAAGGATGTACAGCTTTACTTTATCTGAATTATATTGCCGCCTATTATATTGAGTTTTATTTTTATCACACGTAATAAACATTGTTTAATTTTCAATAAAGCCGGTACTTAAACCATTGACAGGTGTAAATTCTGGGGACCTAGTGATTAGGATTGAGATAAAGGAGTGTATATGATAACAGTTCCCCTATTGGTCTCAAAGAAACACACCAGACTATTGCTGATTTCAATAAACACTGCAGTCAGTTACTGCATACAGTGTATGCACAGATTATGAGGTTTTTTTTTAATTCAGTAGAATTTAGGAGAACGTTTAGCCCGGTAGATCACCTGAGCTTAAGGTTAAAGTGAGGTTTTATGATAATAAAAATCAATGTATAAGATTCAATTTTGTTCAAACCATGTCTTTGAGGGGTCAGGAATGGCTAACAATGGTTTATCTTTGAAACATGTAGAAAAAAATTTGGAAAAAAAATCCTTCAGAAGAACATTATGCTACAGTTTATAAAATTACTGAAGCAAGCTAATTATTGCAGGTTTCAAGTTTGTTCAATTTTTAAAATGCTGCTGTAAATAGCCATTTGACTGCATGTTGCTGGGTTTTATTTCATTACTTCAAGTTTCTCCTGTTTATTTCTATAAGGTTATTGTAGATGTAGATTAACATGTTTGCATGTAAACCCACAACCACCAAGTATACATGTACTAAAGTATAAAAATTATAAAAAAAAATTCTCTCCATAAAGAAAGCTTTGTGAGTATTGTTTTACCTAAAATGTGATTTGACTGATTTCAATGAATGCTCAAGTGTCAGTGATTTCTTCACAGGCGTTTCCTCTTTCAATGGCCTCGAGACATCATCGGATCCCGGGCAGGTAAATATCTGTAAAACCGCACACCAGGAAAATGGCCAGGGCCAATCTCTGCTGTAGAAATGGGTATCTGAATGTAAACAATCCTAACAAGGAAATTGTCACAATTACATAGCTAATCATTTATGCAAGATATATCAGCTGAATAGAATTAGCCCTGGCTTCATTAATTTGCGTTAATTGGTAAATAGCAAAATCATGAGTAATTGTTTGTCTGCATAGTGGAACAGCCAACCTTTCAGAGTACATATTATGTAAGGTGCAGGTGGCCGTGATGCTTAACATTTATTGCAATTTCTTTCCATTTATAGCAGTTGTACCTGACAGTTGTTGTTTTATTCTGTAGTTTATGGAGCTGTGCGGAATTTATTTTGGCAGTTTCTAATTTAGAATAACTGTTTAGCATACAAACAAAAAGTACACACAAATTTGATATCCTGTAGACAAATTTCATGACTGGTATAAGAAATGAAATGACCATAGACATTAATCAACACAATAAATCATATAAACAGTACAATATCACTGATATGACCTTAAATTACCTTCATTTACAGTACACGACGGTTTCTCGACCAGTCATCACCCCCACCTCACCGGCCACTCTGTCAGCCCTCATGGACATCTCCAATGAACAGAAGACCATTGCAGACCTCAGGTACTCACTGTAAATAATACCTGCACAAGGCAGATTTCCATTAGTGTTGCATTCTGGGTTCGATATGTGATTCAATAAAGTTTGGTTTGGTTTTTACATAATTATTTTATTGCATTTTATGACAATGGGATTGGACACAAGTTCCAGAACTTACATTGCCCTATTCCTACAAAGTTGATGATACAGATGGTTGATTAAAACTTTTGTAGGACTCAGCTAGATTCCCAAAGGAAGGAGACAGAGCGTTTACAGCAGCAGTTGGTTGGAGATTTCTCCAGCGCTCAGCGAAGCTCTGGTAGCATGCACAGTGGCCTTCCCAGCAGCCCCTCCAAAACGGGCTTCTCTACACTCCCCTCCACTGAGCTCTTCTCAGCCCGGAGGGCACACTATGATTATAGTGGACCGCCGTAAGTCAATCAAGAAATGTCATCACTGATGCTTACATTCAATGAAAAGTTCAAAATGAATGAAAATATTCTGTTAAAAAGGTTAAGCTAGCATTATTTGGTTGTGAGTTAGTGTGTATCTTTGATAGATCTCATTTGGAAAAATCCCTCAAAGACTCTCAGGAACAAGTGGCTGATCTGAGAAGGAGGCTACAGGAGGTGAGTGCCCTTATTGACTGGTCACCTTTATGTTTCTAAATACAGTCTATAATGCCCAGCCATGTATATGATCGGGGCACAAAGTGCTTGTCATGTCAGTTCTACATCCTTTTGTCTGTCAATTACATTGTGCATTTTGATTAGCTTGAAAGAAACTGTCAAAGGGATTATTATCAAACTGCAGATAAAGATTTGTCTTAGTGAAAGCAATTAAACTGTATCATTTTCTCTTTGACCTTCCAAATGACCTTACCTTCACTACCCTTTGATTTTGCATTTAGCTTGTTTTGAAAGAATTTGTTTAAGATAATATCAAACTTCAGACAATGTATCACATTTTTCGGACCTTGCATCATCTTCTCAATGACCTAGACTGAATTACTACCTATTTTGTGTTGAGCTCAGTCATAGATATTGTCATGAAACTTCATATAAAAATATCTATTGATGAGGGCAATCCTCTGCAACATCATCTTCTGATTTTGACCTCCCTATGACCTTGATTTCACTATTTTTAATTTCATGTTTATCTTTCTTGTTGATTAAAAAAGACTTTCTTCTGTCATCATATTTCACTATAAACTGAAACTGAAACATATGAATATATTGAAGATACATATCTTTTATTGGTGTAATAAAAAATGTACCATTAGGTAGAGCATTCATGTCCTATGTCCTATTGGTATATGTGTTAGTAGCTAAATGAGTTTATATTTCTGTAGGCCAATGAGTTGAGTGAGCAGCAGAAGAGACAGTTCCGGTCCAACATAGAGGAGCTCAAATCCAAGCTCCAGGAGACAGAGATCAACAGGGACGCAGTATTGGATCTCAGGTACTGAAACATATCTATAGTTACCCTGACAAACACACAGACAAAACATAAAAAGATCCAAATATGACCCTGTTTAACTTGTTTTAAGAAAACCCATCTTGTTCATTTATCTATGAAAATCCATCCTTAGCATTCAGAATGGAAACTGAGATACCTCTTCTTTAAAAGTTATAAAGACTCAATATTTTAACTTCTCTCTTCCCAATTATATGTGTGATTTTAATCAAATGCTGAGTTTTTCTTGATAAACCCCGATATGTTGTTTAATTTTGTATCTGCTGGAATTGAATCCTCTCAGCTATGTCATGTACATATAGATTTATCTCCCCTGTACAGACAGCGGTCACTCACAGACTTTGTTAAGCACACAGTGTAAGTACTCACTGAATCAGTTGGACACCACAGAATGGTTTTCTGCACAGTTACAGTGATGTGGAAAAGTACACGATTTTCATCTTCATTTTAAACTCTCTCTACTTCAGCATAGTAATATACATGTACAATAATTTTGTATTTAAGAAACTTAAAACAGATGAGCTAAGGAAGTGTTACGGATATTAAGATCTTATTTTTTTGTAAATGAATTTGATTTGATTGCCTATAGATAGTATCAAATTATTAATGATTTCCTCCTATGGAAAAAAAATACTGTGTAACATTTCCTATTTTCACATTCAGACATAATCTTACAATTTTATTCAGACATGGGCGCCCATATTACATTTCTGGGTACAGTATATTTCTTCATTAGATTTGTCTGACATATACGTATATAATCCAGATGTTTCTTCTGTTCTCCTTGGAAACAATATGATAGCCATAGTTACTGTCAGTTACTCTTAACATATTTGTCTTATGAGAGAGAGAAGAGTGAGAGGAAAGAAAGAAAGAAGCAAGCCACAACAACGATTGGAATTTAATGTTTGTGTCACTAATTAATGTCACCGTCAGCGGTAACCTAATTGCTTTGTCCTAATGACTACGCGGGATGTACTTTAATTACCTCCCACACAGGAGAGGCTACAGACTGATTCACTGATCCAACTGAATCCTAACATTAACCACTCACAGTTAATGTTTGACTGCAAAACAATTCACCTTTACATAACCTTTAGATCTCCAAAGGTTTTGAATTTTTTGTTCACCACAGTAAATGATTTCTTCTGCATAAGTACGTTTTGAATTTTTATATTTCGTAAGTTATGTTGAAATCCATCCAATAAATAAACAGTAAAATTTCTGATTGTTTTATCTCTACATGAAATATGTCTACTGCTGTTGCCTTGTAGACAAAAGGAATCTTCTAACCAGGAAATGATGTTGAACAAATTCCAAATGTCCATACAGCAGCTGCAGGAAAAGGTCAGAGGTCAGGAAGAGGTAGGCCACTGAATTAAAGCATGTAAATTTTCCCAGTTGGAAATTTTCATACCTTTTGATAGGGATTGAAATGAATTAGTAATGAATTTAAAAATGTTCAACAAAATTCTTTTATTTTTATTTTAGACAGTATTTCATTTTGAAGTAAATATATGGATGGGAACAGTAGGCCCATATAAGCTCTCTCGATATTGACTTTATATTGCACATTTGCAGGCCTTGCAGGAAGCCAATCGACGGTTGGAGAGTACAAACAGGGACAAGTACCTGATAGACACGGCCCTGAACCAGATCCGGCTCTTACTGGTCGACGTTGAGCGCAAGCGCGGGAAGCCATACTTTGAGTCGGACCCTGTCTCTAAACAGGTTCCAGGAATGCTAGTCCATACTTTTGAGAGATTCGTACAGGAAATGAACTCTGACAACGATCAGAAAAAGTCCAGAATCTCTGAGGTATTCTTGAAGGGATAGGGGTTTTTTTTGCACAAAATAAATAATGACTGAAGGACACTAAAATAGACTTGAGATTCCATGCTCTTCTTGTTAACACCACAAGTCTTTCTCAAAAATCTAAGATGACAAATTAGATGCAAAAAAATGTTTTGAAATAACTTTAGTGCATTGTAATACTGTAAACGTATTACATTTGGCTGTGTATTCTATTTGGCGCTTTTGGTGGAATGGGGCTTCCGCTAATTTAAGTACATTGCAAAATGCCATGCATATATGTATAAGGAATAGTCACATTCAGGAATACCCTAATTCAAATCCATGCCAACTTGTTCAAAAACTAATTTCCGCCAAATATCTTACACGCCTAATATAATACGTTTACAGTATTTTATCAGTTCCTAATTAATGAACAATGCATTTTTTTTCAGTTGGAGAATGAGGTTAAATCCTTGAAACAAAATATCAGCCAGGATAAAGAGTCTTTGATTAAAGAACAAGAGGAAAAGTAAGATGGAGTTGTAGACTGTCACTTATTTGATCTGTATTTAAATCTTTTTATTCTTTTCCCACTTGAGTGTGAAGAATTGTAGTCCACTTCTTCCCTTTTCTGGTTTATTGTATGAACCAAAGCAATACCCTGGTATTCACCCAATCCTCAAAATAACTTTACCTTATTCCCAGTAATAGCAATATAACATCCAGCTATCACTTTTTGAATTGTTTGTCTTGCTGTTTTACTTTTCTGTAGAGAAATGGGAATATTTGGTGTGTTCAGAAAGTAAGAAAAATCAATTTAATCTGTGTCCACTCTAACAGAAGCAAATAGATAAAAACTTTTGAGCTATCACTTACCTTTTTATTGTGTATGGTTTTTTTATCTAATGTTGTAATCCAGGCATTATGATATAAAGTGGTCCTAATTTGTGTGCATGTAATTTAAATTGTTGGACTTAGAATAATACTTTAAAACTTGTAATAACATATTTGAGTCATAGAAATTTATGTTAACATGGATGAATTTTATTTAAAAACAGATCAATGAATTACTTTGAAATGATTATTAATATGCGGATGGCTGATTTTTAACCTCTTAATGGCATGAGTGGTTGCATTTCTTACAGAATAACAAATATGTCTGCAGAGCATGAAAAACAGATGCTAGCTCTCCAAGAGCGCGCTAACAACTCACGTAAACAGGCCACTCACCTCCAGCAGCAGCTAGCCATGATTGAGTAAGTCAGGTCCAAGGTCTTAAAGTGGTCCAGTAGGTTTGAGTCTCAAAGTGGTCCTAAAGGATTAATAGGTCAGGTCCAAGGTCTTAAAGTGGTAATAAAGGATTTAGTAGGTCAGGTCCAAGGTCTTAAAATGGTCCTATAGGATTCAGTAAGTCAGGTCCCAGGTCTTAAAGTGGTCCTTTAGGATTGAGTAAGTCAGGTCCAAGGTCTTAAAATGGTCCTATAGGATTGAGTAAGTCAGGTCCAAGGTCTTAAAGTGGTCCTATAGGATTCAGTAAGTCAGGTCCAAGGTCTTAAAGTGGTCCAATGGGTTGAGTAAGTCAGGTTCCAGGTGGTTAATAGTTGTTCATTGTTTTGTCCTAGTGGTCCTTTGGGGCTGTATGAGTCACCTCTAGTCTTTGAAGTGACCTTTTATTAACTCAGATCCTTGGTTCTTAAGTTGTCCTTTGGCTTATAAAGTTTGGGCACTGGCCCTGGGGCCATTGAACTTAGACAAGCTCACTTTTGGTCTTTGTCACTTTTTCACTAGAAAATGCCTTTTGTATCGATGAGACATTGATCAAATGTGAGCTCATCCTAGTTTTAAGTCACTGGGTTTGAAAGTGAACCTTTCAGATTCTGAAAGTTAGGTCTTGGGTCTTAAAGTAGGAATGTTAGATTTTATAATCTTGAAGTATGTAATGATCATTTGGGATTCAGAAAGTTCTCAGTACCGTGATCCTTTGGGATTCCATGAGGTCCTAAATGCCATCTGTAAGTCTTATATGCTATGATCCTCTGGAATTTTAATAAATCAAGCCATAAGGCCAAAAAAAATTAATGATTTGTTTCTCAGGCACCGCATCATCAGCAAAATCATCGCCGCATCAAACTTTTTTATCGCTATTTTTCCGGAATTTTCATATCTTTTCATTATTGGTTTTCTCTATTATGGAATCGTTGTAAACAAACGCTCAGAATAAATGTTTGTAGACTGAAAGTAAAAACGTGATTTTATATGACACATCTACCCAGTGACCAACCTAGGGGGCGACTTGGGCTAAATACAAGTATATGTAAATAAAAGTACTCGCTTTGTGGTCGGTAACTTCGCCAGAATTTCCTCAGAAAGAGAGGTTGAAGTCACCCTGTATTCTGAGTTCATGATTGTAAAAATTAACCCCAAATGCAATAAAATGATAATAATTTAATTCAAAAGACATTTTCATAGCCTAAGTTAACCCCTGTTGTGATTAATAACTAGCGGCTGTCTTATCTTTAAAGGTAATAAATACGGTTGATGCAACCACATACTGTGCACTGAAAATTACAACCGATGTTTATTACTTTCGTGCTGATATTTGCAATTAGTTGGTAACTTGTAATTAGTTAACAACTATGCCAAATTAATGCTAAAAAAATCATAAAACCGTTTGTCTACAGTTATCTTTAAAATTAAACAGATGCACTACATGACGGTTGTAATTGGGTCAAAGGGATGGACTAATACCTCCAAAATACCCAGAAGTACATAGACTGATTTTATTTGTCATTTAGCTAACACAATTACAAAACATTTCATCTATAAAGTGTACGAATACACATAATAAATTAAATTTTAAAAATTTAGGATCTATAGTTGTTTAAGTTTTAATTGACTTGCTTCTAATCCAATTTAAATTAAGAATCTTTGTATACATACATGTATTATCATTAGTGTTATGTCAAAGAATGGAAGTCTATACCTGATTTCTCAAACTTCTCACTATTTTCTGTGAGGGAGAATTAAAGTCTCCCTATAAAAGTTTGCCCAAGCTAGGTCCCTGTTAAGACTACCACTGAAATGTCTCTGTTAATGCTATTGAAATTGAAGCTTCTGTAATATTGCCTAGTAGCAGGAATAAAGGACAATTGTATTGTTTGATAATTTTATTATGACTACTTTACTTTCCCTTGATTTCTGTCATGTTCCCCAGGCACTGAAGATCAATAAGAAAACATCCCAAATGAAAGCTTTATTTGATAAATTTTCATATGGCAAATTCAACTAGTGAAATGCCATAAGAAGTCCCCTATTTCAGTTCAGACTTGTGTTATGACTGTGGACAGGGAAGATGGGTTGCAAAATGAAGCAGGGGCAAAAACCATTTGTCCATGTTTCGTTGTTCATCTGCAAAAACTCATCCTTTGATGAAAGGAAACAGAAACAGTTTAAACTAAAAAGAACATAAACAAATATTTAAACTTTGCCAATGTATCAGCTTGATGAATATCTGCTGATGAGTACACAAATAAATCATTAAAGATGGGTTACCGTCATTGTAAATTTGTGTTTTTAAAAAAAAAAAAAAAAAAAAAAAAAACCTGCCTGCCTCATCAACATTTCAAAAATTTGGCCCGAGAAACTAATGATTAATTTTTTTTGGCCTAAGAACCATGACTTTTTTTAATTGGGCTTTGTTTTCTTCATAATAGTATTCTAAAAAGAATTGTGAATTTAACATGTTGTGTTTGATTTAATCTATTCTAAGATAAATTGTGAATTTGACATGTAGTGTATTTTTACATTTATTTGATTATATGTCAATTAATACAAATTTTTGTTCTCAGACTATACAAGTCATAAATTGTATGAATTTTTTATATTCACATTGTAAATTGTGAATATCATTAATTTCTACATGGATAGATACTGTATGTTGTGTTTTTAGGGGTCAGCAAGAACAGCAGCTGAAACTGAGGGATGCCACGATCATGGAGCTGGAGAGTAAGATCCGCCACCTGAAAGAGGAGCACCAGGAGGACCGCATCAAGTGGCAGGAGAAGGTCAGTCATAACTTATCAAAGAGAATCTAGAGTATTTTATTGGGGTTAAGTTTAACTTTTTGTAATACACAATGATTTGCAATAGTTTTATGAGAATTATGAATAAATTATTAATATACTCTTAAAAACAACCAGAAATCATTAACAATGCATATTAACAATTATGCTATAATTATTCCATTGGTTTTAATAGTATGTACATTGCTTGTGAAGTTTCAAATTTTAAGGCTAATTTGTTTAGAAGTTCATATACTTGTAATTCTGAACAGAGAGAGGTGTATGAGCGGTCCCAGGAAAGCTACCAGACGGAGACACTAAAGCTGCGATCTGACCGTGACGACGCACTGAGAGAGACGGCCACGTTACAGAGTAAACTCGAGGAGTCTCAGGTAGGAATCAGTAGGGGAGCTCAATCAGAGGGTACAGGTACATAGTCAGTAGGGGAGCTCAATCAGAGAGTACAGGTACATAGTCAGTAGGGGAGCTCAATCAGAGAGTACAGGTACATAGTCAGTAGGGGAGGTCAATCAGAGAGTACAGGTAGATAGTCAGTAGGGGAGGTCAATCAGAGAGTACAGATACATAGTCAGTAGGGGAGCTCAATCAGTCAGTAGGGGAGCTCAATCGGAGAGTACAGGTACATAGTCAGTAGGGGAGCTCAATAAGAGAGTACAGGTACATGGTCAGTAGGGGAGCTCAATTAGAGAGTACAGGTACATGGTCAGTAGGGGAGCTCAATTAGAGAGTACAGGTAGATAGTGAGTAGGGGAGCTCAATCAGAGAGTACAGGTACATAGTCAGTAGGGGAGCTCAATCAGAGAGTACAGGTACATAGTCAGTAGGGGAGCTCAATTAGAGAGTACAGGTAGATAGTGAGTAGGGGAGGTCAATCAGAGAGTACAGATACATAGTCAGTAGGGGAGCTCAATCAGAGGGTACAGGTACATAGTCAGTAGGGGAGGTCAATCAGTCAGTAGAGGGCTCAATCAGAGAGTACAGGTACATAGTCAGTAGGGGGACTCAATCAGAGAGTACAGATACATAGTCAGTAGGGGAGCTCAATCAGAGAGTACAGATACATAGACAGTAGGGGAGGTCAATCAGTCAGTAGAGGGCTCAACCAGAGAGTACAGATACATAGTCAGTAGGGGGACTCAATCAGAGAGTACAGGTACATAGTCAGTAGGGAATCTCAATCAGAGAGTACAGGTACATAGTCAGTAGGGGAGGTCAATCAGAGAGTACAGATACATAGACAGTAGGGGAGGTCAATCAGAGAGTACAGGTACATAGTCAGTAGGGGAGCTCAATCAGAGAGTACAGATACATAGACAGTAGGGGAGGTCAATCAGTCAGTAGAGGGCTCAATCAGAGAGTACAGATACATAGTCAGTAGGGGGACTCAATCAGAGAGTACAGATACATAGTCAGTAGGGGGACTCAATCAGAGAGTACAGATACATAGTCAGTAGGGGAGGTCAATCAGAGAGTACAGGTACATAGACAGTAGGGGAGGTCAATCAGTCAGTAGGGGAGCTCAATCAGAGGGTACAGGTACATAGTCAGTAGGGGAGCTCAATTAGAGAGTACAGGTACATGGTCAGTAGGGGAGCTCAATCAGAGAGTACAGGTACATAGTCAGTAGGGAATCTCAATCAGAGAGTACAGGTACATAGTCAGTAGGGGAGGTCAATCAGAGAGTACAGATACATAGACAGTAGGGGAGGTCAATCAGAGAGTACAGGTACATAGTCAGTAGGGGAGCTCAATCAGAGAGTACAGATACATAGTCAGTAGGGGGACTCATTCAGAGAGTACAGATACATAGTCAGTAGGGGAGCTCAATCAGAGAGTACAGATACATAGACAGTAGGGGAGGTCAATCAGAGAGTACAGGTACATAGACAGTAGGGGAGGTCAATCAGTCAGTAGGGGAGCTCAATCAGAGGGTACAGGTACATAGTCAGTAGGGGAGCTCAATTAGAGAGTACAGGTACATGGTCAGTAGGGGAGCTCAATCAGAGAGTACAGGTACATAGTCAGTAGGGAATCTCAATCAGAGAGTACAGGTACATAGTCAGTAGGGGAGGTCAATCAGAGAGTACAGATACATAGACAGTAGGGGAGCTCAATCAGAGAGTACAGGTACATAGTCAGTAGGGGAGCTCAATCAGAGAGTACAGATACATAGTCAGTAGGGGGACTCAACCAGAGAGTACAGATACATAGTCAGTAGGGGAGCTCAATCAGAGAGTACAGATACATAGACAGTAGGGGAGGTCAATCAGTCAGTAGGGGGACTCAATCAGAGAGTACAGGTACATAGTCAGTAGGGGAGCTCAATCAGAGAGTACAGATACATAGACAGTAGGGGAGCTCAATCAGAGAGTACAGATACATAGTCAGTAGGGGGACTCAATCAGAGAGTACAGATACCTAGTCAGTAGGGGGACTCAATCAGAGAGTACAGGTACATAGACAGTAGGGGAGATCAATCAGTCAGTAGGGGGACTCAATCAGAGAGTACAGGTACATAGTCAGTAGGGGAGCTCAATCAGAGAGTACAGATACATAGACAGTAGGGGAGGTCAATCAGTCAGTAGAGGGCTCAATCAGAGAGTACAGATACATAGTCAGTAGGGGAGCTCAATCAGAGAGTACAGATACATAGACAGTAGGGGAGGTCAATCAGTCAGTAGAGGGCTCAATCAGAGAGTACAGATACATAGTCAGTAGGGGGACTCAATCAGAGAGTACAGATACATAGTCAGTAGGGGAGCTCAATCAGAGAGTACAGATACATAGACAGTAGGGGAGGTCAATCAGTCAGTAGAGGGCTCAATCAGAGAGTACAGGTACATAGTCAGTAGGGGAGGTCAATCAGAGAGTACAGATACATAGTCAGTAGGGGAGCTCAATCAGAGAGTACAGATACATAGTCAGTAGGGGGACTCAATCAGAGGGTACAGGTACATAGTCAGTAGGGGAGCTCAATCAGAGAGTACAGATACATAGACAGTAGGGGAGGTCAATCAGAGAGTACATGTACATAGACATTAGGGGAGCTCAATCAGAGAGTACAGGTACATAGTCAGTAGGGGAGCTCAATCAGAGAGTACAGATACATGGTCAGTAGGGGAGCTCAATCAGAGAGTACAGGTACATAGACATTAGGGGAGGTCAATCAGTCAGTAGAGGGCTCAATCAGAGAGTACAGATACATAGTCAGTAGGGGGACTCAATCAGAGAGTACAGATACATAGTCAGTAGGGGGACTCAATCAGAGAGTACAGATACATAGTCAGTAGGGGGACTCAATCAGAGGGTACAGGTACATAGTCAGTAGGGGGACTCAATCAGAGGGTACAGGTACATAGTCAGTAGGGGGACTCAATCAGAGAGTACAGGTACATAGTCAGTAGGGGGACTCAATCAGAGAGTACAGGTACATAGTCAGTAGGGGGACTCAATCAGAGAGTACAGGTACATAGTCAGTAGGGGGACTCAATCAGAGAGTACAGGTACATAGTCAGTAGGGGGACTCAATCAGAGAGTACAGATACATAGTCAGTAGGGGGACTCAATCAGAGGGTACAGGTACATAGTCAGTAGGGGAGCTTAATCAGTCAGTAGGGGAGCTCAATCGGAGAGTACAGGTACATAGTCAGTAGAACATCCAGTCAAGAAGGAATACACAAAACCATCTAAACAAAACTAGAGATCAACAAGTCCAAGATAGTGTGTTAGAGAAAAAAAACTCAAAGCAAAGCTTTATCAGTGATGCTTTGCTTGATATGGTGTAGCAGCTTCAGTTGATTGATGGGTTTTAGGAAGAAATCTGTCATTAAAACATTGATGAATACTTACACAGTGGCTCTGTCCTTTCACAGAATGCTCTGGTGCGCTGTAAGACTGAGCTTGATCTGGAGAAGCAGAAGACCGTCCATGTGTGGGAAAAGGAGACAGCCATGCAGAGCAGACAGAAAGAGCTAGAAACAAAACTGGAGGAGAAACAGAAAGACACAGAGAGACTGGAGAAAATGCTGGAACTGATCAAGAATGAATGTAACGCTCAAGTCAGTGAAAAGGTAACGTCTTGCTCCCACAACATAGACATTACAGATTTCTTTGAATATACATGCACCCTTTGTTTCTGTGATAGATTTTAGAACTTTTGCTTGATTTTCTTAAACGCATGTAAACTTTGCACTTTATTAAATGCATGGTACTGTTTTAATTGTTTTGCTCTCTTTGTTTTGTGATAAAATGATGAGTTAAAAAGATTTGAGATATCAATATTTTTTGTGTTTTTATGACTTTACACAGTTGATGCAAAGGGTAAGTGGGCACCAAATAGATGTCTCTTTCTCTAATTAGTCTTAACAGAGTTGTCTTCTCTTTGATTTAACTATTGAAGTCATCATTGAGCATCATATTAAGCCACTGAATAAAGGGATTCAATAAAAAAGGCTGGTGCAAGAAAACGTCACTCACTTGATTTAATTAAAGTGGAAAAGAATGTTTTCACAGAAATAAATTACTTCACCCACTACACATAAAAATTGCAGATCTCGGCACCTGTATTCTTTCATGGTTGTGTGTTTCATTCTATCAGGAGTTTGTGAATCATTGGAGAGTGTTTAGCTGACTTGATGTGTTTTGTACAAAGAATATAGATTATCAGGAGCTTGTACATGTAGACTTCTACTCTTATTAGCTTTCTTTAATAGTTCTTGTAAATTTGTAAAACTCAATAGTCATTGCTCTACAGTAGAAAATGCATTGTACATAATGTATTGTATTTGACACCAGTGTTCAGCCTGGTAATTGCTATCAATAAAATATATGCAGATATCAACAGCAGAGAGAATGGAAAGAGAGCGGCACCTGGATCAGATTAGCAGCTTAACATCTCAACTCAGCTCGCTAACCGAGAAATCCAACAGAGTATCTCTTGAGCTTGATCTCGCGAGATCAGAGGCAAATAATCTCAAACAACAACTCAGGGACACCGCTGACAAGCTGGACTCGACTCGCATTCAGTTCGAGGCGGTGGAGGCAGAGAAGAAACATGTGGCGAACATGTTGAGTGACAAGAAGGCAGACATGGAGAGAGTGACACAGGAGAGGGACTACTACAATGGTCTCCTAGAGCAGAAGAACCAGGAGATCGCAAACCTGAAGGGACAGAAAGAGAAACTGACCATACAGCTGGAGGAGAAGGAGAAAAACCTCAAGGTTCTAGGGGACCAATCCTCTAAGATAGTGGACCTTGTAGACAACAACACACGCAGCAATGAGATTCTACGAGAGGAAAAGGACCGTCTGATGACCATGCTCAATGAGAGGACGGTGGCTCTGGAGGAACTCAAGACATCGAGGGATACAATGTCGAAGAAAATGAAGATTCGGGAGAAAAGAATCAAAGAGCTGGAGGGTGAAAAGCAGAAGTACGAGGAGGAGGCAGCACTTCGCCAGGAAGAGATGATGATTCTACATCAGGAGAAAGAAAGCTTGTTCTCAGAGCTGAAAGAGAGTCGATATGAAGTGTCCTCACTATCTGAACAAAAGGACGCAGTCAAAAGAGAGCTGGAGAAGGAAATAGACAGTCAGACCAAGGAAATCAGCAAACTACAGGTCAAGGTCAAAGGTAAGCCACAGGTCAAGGTAACATTTCAAAAGATAAGTAAATATTTATGGTATTGCAAACTCTGTGATAACCTGTTGGGTCACGTTTTGTAACCAACACTTATTTTAATTAAGCTGCGGATCAGGAAGTCCGTTTGGCTCAGCGAACACTTCGTACCAGAGACTCCGCAGATCACCAAGGTATGTACAGTCAATAAAAAGAATCAACGACTTGTTGCTATTGTATCTCATTATCTGTATGTCTGTTTTTGTGATGAATTATCTGTGTCTGTCCACAGCTGTAAAGGTAGCTGATAAAATGCAGAAGGAGGTGACATTGAAGAGGAACGAGATTGATTCCCTGAAGACAAAGATGAGGTGGTATGAGGACAAACTGGATTCTCTCTCAAGGGTAGGTCACTGGTCTTAGCTGGAGATTCATTATCAATGATTGTATGAAGGAGTTTAAGATCTTGTAGTCAAACTTATCAAGTTCTATGTGTTCAATCTAATAGTTCCATTTTTATCCAATTTTTAAATTTTTTTTCTTGTGTTTGAAATTTGATTTTCTTTTTGGAACCTGTAAATGACAGGAGAGGAACAGCCTGGAGCATGATAAAGACAGACTCAAGACATCCCTAAACAAGTCACTGACTCACAGTCAACAGCTCTCAGCCGAGCTCGAGCTATCTCAGAACAAGGTCATGGATCTCAAAAGTCAAATCAGCCGACTCGAGACAGCTCTAGAAAAAGTAAGTCAACTTCATTTGGTTTTACATTTTAGATAAACAAGAATATTAAGTATATTTTATGTCTGTTTATGTATTGTATATTGCTTTAAAAAAAACTCAACTCTCTAAATGCATGTGTGTCTATCACTAGTCCCTAAAGAGAAACAAATTAAAACAGGCTGCTGAGAAGTTAGGAAAGCCCCAGGTTTGTAGGGTTACTTCCTTTGTGGTGTACTGCCTGATGTGGTCCCCTGTAACTGTCTGGTAGTGGTTGGTGGTGCATGGTTCTAGGTGGCACTGCAATAATTGGTGCATTAATACAGTCCTTTGTTACACTCCCATAATGTCAACCGTCTCTAACCTTTACAGAAAGGATTTCTGGTAGAATGTGACCATTTCTAGATCATAATTCAGCATGGTGATTGTTGCACTTGGAAATAGTAATGTAGTTGTTGTATGTTATTTGAAGTAACTGTGATAGAAGTGCTAATAAAAAAAAATTAAATAGGTGCAAAAATTCATAATTTCTTCCATAGCCATCCAGTTGTGCTGTAGTTTTAGAATGACGTTGATTTATTTCAGTCAACGACAAAGAACGCCATGTGTCAGGCAGAGCTGGAACAGTATCAACAGGACGTGGCCCGACTCAAATTACGGCACCAACTCGACCTACAGGTCAGAGCCTATGTCTGGTCATAAATTAGTCTATAATATGTAGTATTGTCACCTGCCTTAGATCATTGAAATCTTTGAAGTTAAATGTATAACCCATTTTATTCTTCTGGTATTAAAGTTTGAGACATTTCTTGCTAAGTTTGGGGATTTTTGGTTGTGCACTTCAATGCTGATTTCTTAAAGTTCTTACTTGTAGTTTTGCATAAGTTGATATTATCGTAATGGGGAAATTGTCTTTGGACTTCAAAGTATTGGGTTTTTTTCTTCAGATAATGGTATACAAATAGTGTTGGCTTTTGTTTACAGCTTTTCTTTAGCTGAAAGATGACACATTGAACACTTTTTTCAGTTTAGTTTTTGTCTACATTAGTATTGTAATATTATAGGAAGCAATACAGAGGTCCCTGCCCAACAAAGTACAGGAGTACGAGAACCCAGCTCTATTCTCTGCTTTTCCTGGACAGCATCACATGACTTCCGCCCTGGGCAGTCGTCCAGCTAGTGGAAGCTCGGAGAGAAGGTTTCCATCAAAAGATTTCTCAACTGAGTCATTGCCCACAAGGGTAGGTCATCTATTCCAAGGTCAAAGTGTATCATGAATTTAATTCTCTGAATATCTCCAGTCCTTGAGCTGCTTATCTTGATAATTATAATATCTGATTTAAATGACAGGACACAGACGAGTACAAATATGTGGGGAGTGAGCTGAAGCATTTAGTGGACCAAATGAAAACCCTGATGTCAGAGAGGAAACAGAAACAAGCAGAAAAAGCCTCTCACCATCGAAGGTCAAGGTCGACCCAGAATGGATATAACAGGTATGATGACCTTGTCTTTTCTAAAATACAAGGTAAAAGAATATGTTTGTCATTCTATTCTTTTAAAGATTGATAGAAATATACAAATATATGCATAAAATAATGAGATCTTGTGATATTTAATGACGACCATATTCTTATTATTTACTCATTCTAGTTGTGAAAGTTTGTCCGATACTGAGTATCACTCAGATGTTGAAATAGAGAGAAGTTATTTGAGGTCAAGGTCAAGAGAAAAATCTGACAACAAAGAATACTCAGGATATTCTTCCCTCAGGGGTAAGTCTTTAACAATTTCTATTAAAGTGTTAAATTTCTTTTTTTTGTGAATAATTAAATTTAAAAAAGAAAAGCTTTTATTAATATTCTGAGGAAAAATATATGTAGTTGATTATTTTTTATTTGTAATTTTGCTGAAATAGTTAACATTATTTATAATCCAGAAAGCAAAATAATATAAAAATATTTTTAAACATGAATTATGATTTTGAGACATTGCACAATAATGTACAGTACTGAACATGTATTCCAAATATTGTAAATAACTGAATGTTTTTTCTCTTTCATAATCAATTTTACATGTCCATGATTTATCTTGTAGAAAATCGATCTCGTTCCCTCTCTCCGCACCATGCACATCGGCGTTCTTTCAGTAACGACACCTCCAATCTGTTACGATCTGGTAACGACTGTTACTCAACACATAATGGTCGCAGTGAGGAGACTCACCCCTCAGGGACCAGAGACTCCTACAGTACAGGTACGCCATAGTAGATAAATTTCCACCCATTTCAGGGTACAATATGGATAATGTAGGTGTGTGCTTTGGTTAATGATATCATTTATATAGTTGAGATTTTATAGAAGTAGACATTGATATATTATGACTGGTTTGCCTATAAATAGGTCCCCATCGTTATCGCCTAAGATGTCGTAAGTTAATTGTGTATATGTGTATAACCAAGAAAATCTCTGTAGTAGATCTTTTAGTGTTAGTTTCTTTCACACCTTAATATCATCCTGACCAAATGATTGTGTCATATGTATAGAATTCTTAGAAACATGTCAACTGCTATTTTTTTTAATTTATGTAATGTTCCCAAATGTCAAAAATACGAAATGAAACTGACACTGAATATAATAATTGTGTATCAGTAGTTTTAATCAAACAATCCTTATCTATGCACCAAAAAATTGTGCACATTAAAACTTACAGGGCACATATAACTGTACATGTAGGAGTATTAGAAACAGTGTAGTTTGTCAGTCAACTTCAGTGTGTCACTGATGGTGCCTCTAGATTCAGGTTAAGCACTGTAAAAGGAGTATGGGTTGTGTTTTGAAGTGTGTGAGCCATTCAATCACATTTTGATGGAGCTATTTTAGATCTGTGTGAGCTTTGGGGGTCCTCTGAGATCTGTCCTCAGGTTTTTTCTGATGGAATGTTTGTATATGTTGTCACACATCCTTTACTGGCTTATTAACAGAGCCTACCGATGTAAGTAAAGAGGACTCACAAAATAGCCTGTCACTGCAAGACAGCACTGATCCGTCCCTAGGGGCGGGGCATAATCAGGAGGAGGGGACAGGTAGGTGTGGCTTAGAGCTGTCCGTCACGCTTAGAGCTGTCCATCACGCTTTTATCAACACGTTGTGTCTTGCTGTCCATGTTGCTACACTTCTGACAGTGTCTTGCTTTTCAGCTTAAATCTTTGTGTTTTAATGAAGCTAATGTAAAATAAGATTGATTTTACGATCTGACAAACTTGTACCGGTAGTTCAAGTTTATGTAGACGTTTTATATGTAGTTGCACTAAACTCGTGTAATCTATAGTTTGTATTGGATTGATAGACAAGGTGTTTAATTTTAGGAAGTGCTGTCTAGAAATTCTATGTCGTGTTATTGACACAGTCACTCACATGTCATAACACATGTTTGTGTTTACAGTAAATCTTGATACATGTTATACATGTAATATGTTAGGAATGCTTTAAATGTTCTGCAGTATACATTAAAGATATAGCAACCCTTTCCTTGAAACTGTTATTTTAGAAATATGCTTTAATACTCGTTTTTTTTTCACTAAAAATCCTAACAAACAATTTTAGAAAAATAAAATCATGCTATCTAATGACAATATTAACCAAATTACAATATCTTGCCACTGTTTATTTCAGGGCGTGGCATTCCCCTGCCCCCACCAACAGAAGCCAATAACACTGAGGATTTGTGCAGGAGGCTGGAGCAGAAAATAGAGTCCCTCACAAAAATGGGAGGCTCACTCCAGAAAGAGAACAAAGGTGACCAAAGAGTTCTGTGAACTTGATCAAATTTCATGTGGAACGTTTTCATTTAAAAAAAATGAGGTGTGAATATTAATGCATATGTAAATAGCGCTATGATCTAAAAGATCTAGATAAATGTTCAATTTGACAAGCAAATGGATGAACATGTATGTATATATATGAGTAATTTCTTGTTACCTTTATAAAGATTGAAAAGTTATTAAAGCATGATGATGAGTTTATTCTGCATTTATTTCTTAGAAATGGCAGATCTAATGAAAGTTCAAGGTAAAAAGATAAAGAAGGTCAAGGAGAGTTCAAAGAAAGTGAAGAAGGTCACGCGGTGATGACCTCAAGGACAAGATGAGATCAAACATTCTGTTATGGATCCCTGGTCCGAGGGACGAGATCATATAAGACTGTGACAGGGAATTCACCTGTGCCAAATTTCCAGATAGCTTCATTGAGAGGAGTCTGTACAATGCTGTATAGATTGATTATGATATACCTGTATACCTGCACATACCTGTGTTTCTGACATGCTTTACTATCATGGTCTTGTCTGTATGAAAAACTGGAGTAGATAAGTGAGAGATTAATTAATTTAGTAAACAATGATGCAATTCCTAGACTAGGATTAACACTTGTATTATCAATTTACAGCATTATGGTAAATGTTTTTTGAAAACTAGACAAAAATTGTACTTGAAAAATTTTCAAATGAATAACCAGTGCCTGCTTAGGATTTTAACTAAAGATGTTAGGCATTTGAGTGGTAGCTCTAGTTCTGTCAGTGTTTACTTTTTGTGAATCCCAGAATTCCATGTAAATGTCTATGGAAATTTTGTTTATTTACACTTACAGCAGTTTTATTTAATCAAACCTCATACCCAAGCACAGAAATCCATTCGTTTTACGTCCTCTATTTAGTCACAGAGACATTATATTTGATGATTATATTGTGTTGTGTTCGGCCATCTTCAATGTTCTGACAGATTTGTTGTTATTGGTATTTATTTATATATGAATGTAATTTATAAGCCAATATAAACAGAATTTCCTGTGCTTACTAACCCCTGATGACAATCACATCTGATATAACTCTTCTCAAGCCTAACACTGTCAGAGTTGTGTCCCTTGTATTCCATTGGTGTCTGTGATATATTTCTTTGTAAATCCTCAATATATACTGAATTTTACTAGATGTATTTTTATTTAAATGAACAAAGATGTAAACATGATACACTGGTTGTGTTTTTACTTTGATGAGTAGTCGAGTACACAAACTTCAGTATAAAAACTATGAATACTTTATTTGTGACTAAGACAACAATAGGAATTCATGTTGTGGTGTCACAGTGGACAAAAATGTGTTGGCTTTTGGAGTCCACAAATGCTTAAAGAAATTTTGAATTTTCTTGACACAACAGAGAAAAATAGTCAGATGAGGAATACTGGTATGTAATATTGTTGTAAGAATTAATTTTAAAAGCCTAATAATTTTGATGAACTGGTATTTATTGTACATGGAAATGAGAATATGACAGCATTTCATGGCAGTCTAGTCAAAATTCTGGAATCAAATGTGGAGCAGAAAAGAATTCCAATTTATGTTAAACGTGTTAGAAAAGCATACACTTTTCTCCTTACAGTGTAAAATTACAAAATCTATAAACTTGACTGAAAACTTACTTAAGCAAGTTGTAAACTATCTAGTAATGTAGAATTGATATACAATACATGTACTAGTTTAAATACAGAATCTATTTGACTGACACTGACAATGTAATGATCTATAATTATTGCAGTGTAATGGTAACATCATTTTACCTACTTCTGACATAGTAACTTTTGGATTAATACACCTGACACAGTGTATTTTTAACAGGGCCAATATACCTAACACTGTAATGTTTTCTGACACTGACAACCAACTGTAATAAAAGCTTCATCTTACAATGTAATAGGATCTTTACATCTGCCAGTGTAATGTAATAAAATTTAATATACATTATTTCAATGGCATTGAAAGTGTAATGTTAAAAAAACTATTTTTACAAAGTAAGAGTGACAGTGTTTACGGAAGCCCATTTAGGACCTATCAAAAAATATTTTTGAATTTGATATAACGAATTCTTGAATTTGTTAAAACGAATTTAAATCGTTTTAACAGATTGTGGAATCCGTAATAACGAATTAAATTTGTTATAACAAATTTTAGGAATTCGTTATAACGAATTTAATCTGTTATAACAAATTTTATGAATTCGTTTTTACAAATTTTGAAATCTGTTTTAACAAATTAAATTTGAAATAACGAATTCTTAAATTCGTTATTTCAAAGTTATGATTCGTGTTTTAGGCTTTTAAAATCTGTTAAAACGTATTTTCATCCAATTTGTGATAACAAATTTCATATATTGCGGGAACAAATTAAACGGGGCGGACTTAATTTGTCATATATAGGCGTACGCCGAAATGCGCTGATCAATTGACCGACGTTAAAGGGCAAAATGGCAAATGAAGTAAACCGGTGTAAAAACAAAAATGGAGGAACATATTATCACAGCTGTTGGTGTAACCATGGTGACAGATGTAACAACTACAAAAGACACCTTTCTTTATGGGCTTTGCTAGAATTCCTACATAGATAGGAACTGTTAAATATGTAACAACGCAATTTCACCAAAAGTACAAGAAAAAACAATTTTTTTACAGGTTTCTGCGCAAAATTTCAACAATTTGTAAAATCAATGCCATCAATCAATGAGGATTCTGATTTATTAACAAATATCTGCATTTTTCATCTCATTACATCATCAAACTGTGTGATTACGTCATACTTAAAAAAGCGGTGAATTCCACGCCGGTCTGGCATAGAATTGATAATATTTTATATAATGTAACCAGGCATTATAACTAGGATGTGCGCATGCGTGAACCAACATCCAATGGGGATCGGTAAACGTTTGGAAGGAAATTCGAAAGCTTTTTGAAGGAACTTTGAACTGATATATGTGCAATAAAAAAAAAAAAAGGAAAACGCGATTTTTATATCATATAGTCATTAAAAGTGATAAAAATGTTATGTAGATTTGGTTTATGCTAAAAAGAAAATTGATTGAATATTTGAGAGGACAATAAAGGCAATGTTACAGGAAAACAACAGGCACGTAGCTTCAAAGAAGTGTTGGGGGGATGATGGGGGGGGGGGCAGGAAGACGGAGGAGGCCTGTCGCCCCACCCCACTTTTGCTTAAAGCAAACATTTTCTTTAATTTACATATATATAAAGAAGTGAATTAATTTGGAGTTGCCTCCATGATTTTTAAAGCATGTAAAAAATTCAAGTGAACGGGAGGAAATAAACAGTGAAATTGAAGTTTCAGGTACACTTAGCCTTTCGTAGCTACCCTCACGGTTTACGATTTTCGAATTTTTGAGTAGTATTTTCTTTTTTTTTTTTTGCATGTGCACAAAGAATTTTTGGGTGAATTTCCTCCCTTTCTACTTTTCTACTATGCCACCTGTTTGAACAAAATATCATGGTTTCGTTACATATACTAGTAAGAAAGAATTGGGTTTATATATAAACCAATATTATCTCTTGCATTGTGCCATTCACCAGGTTCTAAAAACACCTAACCTTAGTTTCAATTTTTAAAAAATCCAAGGTTAGGAGGGGGAGAGAAGGATAATTTATTTTGTTTTTCTTTTCTTGTCAGGGGTTATAGGGGTAGGGGTGGTCAGGACACCGACTACTTGTAGATCTATCCATGACCCCTCACCAAGGTCTGTGTGCCCATCACCAGGGTCTGTATACACATAACTAGGGTCAGTATACCTATCACCAGGGTCTCACCAGGGCTATTGACGTATCACCATGATCTGTGTGCCAATCACCAGGGTCAGTATACCCATCACCAGGGTCAGAGTACATATTACTAGGGTCTTTGACCCTGGTGATACGTATTCTGACCCTGGTGATAGGTATACTGACCGTGGTGATAGGTTTAAAAACCAAGGTGATACGTTTGATGACCCTTTTTATGTGTATAAAGACCTGTTGGCAAATAGACCCTACTAATGGGTCATGGATAGATCTGCAAGGAGTCGGAGTCCTGACCATCCCACCCATCCCCTCTTATTACCCCTGAGAAAAAGAAAAACAAAATGTATTATCCATCTCACCTCCTTTACCTTGAATTTGTAATTGAATCCGAGCTAAGATGTTTATAGAACCTGATGAACGCCACAAAATGCAAGAGATAATATTGGTTTATATATAAACCCAAGTCTTTTTTACTGGTATACAGTTTCTAATGAAACCATGGTATTTTGTTCAGGCACGTAGCATTGTGGCAAAAAGGGGGTTGGGGCCAGACCCATACAAAAAATCTTAACATGCTAAATAAAAAAATACCTCTCAAAAATTTAAAAATCCTAATCAGCCGGGGTAGGGGGACTAAGTGTACCTTTAACTTCAATTTCACGGTTTATTTCCACCCTTCCACTTCAATTTTTGATATGCTCCCAAAAACTTTGGGGGCAACTCCATGTTAATTCACTATTTTATATGTAAATTAAAGAAAAATGTTTGCTGCTAGAACAAATTAGGGGAGAGGAAAAGCTGACCCCTCCATCTGATGTTATCTGTCTGTTGTTTTCTTGTAGCATTGCTTTTATTGTCCGCTCAAATATTTAGGTGTAAAACCAAATATACATAACATTTTGATCACTTTTAATGACTATGTGATATAAAAATTGCATTTTCCTTTCCTTTCTATTGCACATATATAAGTTCGAAGTCTCTCCAAAAAGCTTTCGAATTTCCTTCTAAACGTTTACCGATCTCGATGAAAAGTTGGTTCACGCATGCGCACATAATTATATAATACCTGGTTACGTTAACGTTATATAAAATATTATCAATTCTATGCCAGACCAGCGTGGAATTCACCGCTTTTTTAAGTATGACGTAATCTCACAGATTGGTGATGTAATGAGATGAAAAATGTAGATATTTGTTAATAAATCAGCATGCTCATTGATTGATAGCATTGATTTAAAATTTTGCACAGAAACCCGTAAAAAAAATCTGTATTTCCTAATACTTTTGGTGAAATTGCGTTGTTACATATTTAACAGTTCCTATCTATGCAGGAATTCTAGCAAAGCCCATAAAGAAAAGTGTCTTTTGGAATAGTTACATCTGTTACCATGGTTACACCAACAGCTGTGACAATATGTTTCTACATTTTTGTTTTTACAACGGTTTACTTCATTCGCAATTTTGCCCTTTAACGTTGGTCAATTGATCAGCGCACTTCGACGTACGCCTATATGGGACAAATGAAGTCCGCCCCGTTTAATTTTTCCCGCAATATATGAAATTTGTTATCACAAATTGGATGAAAATACGTTTTAACAGATTTTAAAAACCGAAAATACGATTCATAACTTTGAAATAACGAATTCAAGAATTCGTTTTTTCAAATTTAATTTGTTAAAACAGATTTCAAAATTTGTAAAAACGAATTCATACAATTTGTTATAACAGATTAAATTCGTTATAACGAATTCCTAAAATTTGTTATAACAAATTTAAATCGTTATAACGGATTCCACAATTTGTTAAAACGATTTAAATTCGTTTTAACAAATTCAAGAATTCGTTATATCAAATTCAAAAATATTTTTTGATAGGTCCTAAATGGGCTTCCGTACAGTGTAATGTAACAACATTAAATCACTTGATTCTCGTAGTGTATTGTAACAGGATTATTGCAGTGAAGACGAAAACCATTACACCCTGACAGTGGAAATGTATTGTGAAAAAATTTGTACATCTGACAATGTAATGTGATATTTCATATTTTAGACCATATTGATAGATCAAAAATATTTGGCACAGACAAACCAAGTATAAACCGTCCCCCGAATGTAGTCTATTATTATCATAATCCAGGATCTACACACCAGAACAATCAAATTTAATACATCTGATAACCAATTTAATTAAATTAAAAGAAATATACAATTAACTATAACAGTGTAATGTAACAATATATTTTTCTTGACAAAAATGTAACAAGATATACATGTATATACATGACAGGGCAATGTTACAGATTCATTACATCTGAAAGTGTATAATGGTAATGTTATAGGACCATACTGTAATTGAAAGTGTAATGTGACAGGACTATTACATATCTAGATGTCGGTGCAGTGTAACAGGACATTCACGTCTCTTACTGACGCTGGAGCAGTGCTTGACTGTTTAATGTTACGGGATCTTTTTATCTCTTTCTGACCGTAAGGATGTGTTTTAGCAGGAGAGCATGGACTCCAGCTTACTAATTACGACACCAAGTGTTACCTACTGGTAGTGAGTGTGATCTAAGTAAACTGTAATCAGTAATTTGATTGAAATAACAATAATAAGTCAGATTGTTTGGTTGTAGATGTGTTAAGTTGGAGTACAAAATTCCAGGCCAACGTTGGAGCAAAATGTACATCCAACACATGCAGTGAGTTTTATTTTATTGTTTACAAAAAAAGGCGCGTGTTTGACCCTCGTTGCATCTTTAAATGCATTGTACATCTAGGATCATGCAGTTTTCAGCATCCACAGGGAGTATCTCTTCATACAAAAGCCTAATGAGCCTAATACGTACCTTACCAAAAAAAAAAATTCACAAGAAAAGCGTAACTATCGCGATAGAACACAAAACGGTTGCTAAAGCGTTCGTTTCATTTTTGCAAATCAACGAGAAAGTTTTGCGAATAAACATGTGCCTTTTGCGTTATTGCATTCATAAATGTACATGAAACTTGCGCGAATAAACGTATTCATTTCGCGTTATTACACGAAAATTCGCGGGTAAACGCATATTTTGTGCGATATAACGGAAAATTCTTGGTAACAAATGCGTAACTTAATTGCTATAAAAATTTAATCTAAACTTTCATTCTCTCGTTTAACAGATTTAACCTTTACAAACAATCACTACACTGAGGTTCAGAATGAATTTGAATAACTGAAACTAACATGCACAATTTCCCGACAAAACTCTTATTAATTTCAATCTGTTGAAAAAAAATATAAATGCTAGAAAAAAATGAACGTTTTACATAAAATTATTTTATAGGCCCAAGGGTGTGCTCACGTGAAACTGGAACTCTGGGGTGCGTTTTACAAAAGAACAACAACAGACTCGTAAATATTCCACATCTCAATTTGAAATTGTGATAAAAACTCTTTAACGAACGACATTTATAGAAAACTATTTAATATTTACAACAATTTATTTTTTGTTGTTATAATAGTATAGCGATTGAGGAAGTCTCTACCCTCTGTATTACGTACATATAAAACTTTGTCAAAGATAACAAGACATAGAACTTGAAATGCACTTCTGAATGTGATTAAGGACACATGAGACGTTCTTCAGTTTTAGATAATTTTAAACCTGTTAATGCCCCAAAATTCTGGGTACATTACCAGGCTATTTTTTTGAAGTTAGAATATTTTGAAGTTATACCTTATTATAGCATGCAAAATGCTATTGAATGCTTATATAAATAAATATAAATAAATACAAATATATTTTCAATTGAAAGTATATTTTCCAAATAGAAAAAGACCAACGTAGTACGATATTAGTATTTATTTTTCAATAAATTGAGAACCTTTGGGGGAAATAGGGTCTACCAAGAGGTATGCCTATATTTTTTTTATAAACTACAAACTATCAAAGAAAAAAAACCAAAAAGAAAACCAGACAGATAATTTGATTAAGGTTGTAACGCGGCATTTGATTGGATAGAAAAATTTAGTTAAATTTGTATAACCTGTTTTGTACGTCACAAGACACGTCACAATGCACCAACGTCAAAAAAGTACTAACCCGCTTGACGTTAGGTTTGAATTTTGAACAGATTAATATCATTTTTAAAAGTAAAACGCTCTCAATTTGTACAGTAAATTAAAGAAAATTAAATTATAAGGACGGGTTTATTCGCGAAACTGATTATTCGCGAAAGTTATGCGTTTATTTACTAAAGTAACGAGCTCATTTGAAAAGTTAGGCGTTTATTTGCAAGATTTGTGTGTTTAAAAATTTCGTGTTATATCGCAAAATTAACGCGCTTCGAACAAAAAATTACGGAGCTTTAACTGATCGGGATCGTACTTCGTAAAATAACCGGGTGTTGCGCAATCGTGTGTAAACAATATTCATAACAACCTCCTCAAGTT
The DNA here is from genome assembly GCA_020458035.1 of Magallana ariakensis. Taxonomy (NCBI): domain Eukaryota; kingdom Metazoa; phylum Mollusca; class Bivalvia; order Ostreida; family Ostreidae; genus Magallana; species Magallana ariakensis. The sequence goes on from CM035815.1 coordinate 58,519,528, forward strand.
GTTGAGCAAGACAGAAGCACTCAGTTTCATGTAAGAAAAATGCAACATTCATATGCTAAAATTGTTTCTTATTATGTTTTACTCTATGACAGATTAATCCGATACACATCTGCTGCATTTTACGCTAGGCCTACTGGCACTGTACCAGTTATCGGCTAAAATTTAACGTTTTCTTTTCGTATTTCCTTATTTCTTGATATTTTTGAATAAAACTTGACATGCTTTAAATGGTATACTCCTTGTTTATGCACATGTTAGGTTAAATCATTATTTAGAACCCAAAACATCATTTTGTGTGCTTTTTTAGCACGCCCAGAATTTGCTGAGTTTTTACGATTTACTGTACCAGTTATCGGCTTCGCGATAATAACATAGTAAAATCCCTGTACATGTTGATTTGATACTCTGCAAAATGTAATTTGAATTATGCCCCTTTTGGGGTCAGACTAAAGTTCGTAGGGGTTATGATGCATAAACAAATCTCATAAAATTATTCGTTTGTTATCATACGGTAATACACAAAATCGTAGACTATTCAATGCATAATATTGTGCAATCAGGCGTTCAACTGCGCTATGAATCACTCAGAATTTAGTGAATTCCTTTTGTTTCTACATGTTATATGTAATGATATTATATGTCAAATCAAAGAAGGGAGATAATATGTATCACAAAGGAGTTATATTCTATTTTTAACATATTACGTCACTTCCCCCACTGCTGAAAGTGCAAAGATGTAAATCAGCGGTAAACAATGATCGTTTAAGCTCATGTTTAAAACATATTCAAGAAAGTTTTCAAGCAAACTTACTTTTCTTTATTCAAAACAGATGACTGAATTAAAAAATCTCAAATAGTCGCGTGCTATAAACCCAAACTCTCAGTTTAGCCGATAACTGGT